>JAXCMG010000055.1:4185875-4203202 GCA_034642415.1 Podarcis siculus | reverse complement strand
ATTATTATTATTATTATTATTATTATTATTATTATTATTATTATTATTATTGGATGTCCCCAACTTCTAGTTATGATGAGAGAGTAAGAGAAACCTCTATGTCTCTACAGCTTGCAAAAACAAAACAAAAAATGCCTGTTGGCCAGAATTGTGTACAAAAAGGTGGATTTGAGGGTAATGCATACCTGCGAAGATAACAAAATTGGTGGACATCAACATACTCTCTGTGGCAGCATCATTTAATTATTTGCTGTATGAAAAAGTGCTTTGTTATGCCTTGAATCTTCCGTTATCTGGCTTCAGTGCATGGCCCTGTGCTCTCGTATTATATGTGAGGGAGAAAAGATTATCCGCTTTCTCCTGAAAGCGCATGATTTTTTTCCCACACCTCTTCTCAATATTGATATGTGTATGCCTGTAGCCTCGATCCTGCTGGGCTGAGCGGGACAATATGGAAACTGTCTTGCCTGTCCTTGACCTCTCTTCTGTTTTTCCGCCCCTCAGTTACGTCAGGAAGGGAAACTGCCGAGGCTGCAGACCCACACTGGCGAAAAGGTAAACTGATGCAGATCTGCGGCATGTGTGTAAATGCAGTTTTCCGGTAGGACATTGTCCATTGGGAAACCTGAAAGCAGGAATTGAGCACAAAAATCTAATGCTGGGAAGTGAAGCTACTAAAACTCTTCAAGTTCCCTACCTGGCACAACAGGGAGAACCTGGCAGTACCAGATCAATGGCAACACGTGTGGCCGAGTGCTTGCCACTTTCGTGAACGTTGCAAATCTTGTGAGAGTTCCTAAATCATGGATTCCTGGGCAGGGGTGGGACGCATGTCACTTCCGTCGCCCAGCTTGCGCAGACGGGTGAAACGCAAGGAGGGGAGGGGGGGCTTGGGGTGCCCAAGTTCTTATGTTGGGGAAGAAACCGGAAGGGGCCACTCCCAGATTCTGCAAGTGACTGAGACTGACATGAACTTTGTGGATCTGCACTGTAAATAGTTTGCACAATAAAACCTGTAAAAGACAGGTCGGAGTCCTGCCTGGTTACTCACGAGCAACCACCATCAGCATCTGACAGGTAGCGTTGTATATTCTCCCTTGCAGTTCTCTCTTGGGGGGGGGGGGTGGCAGGTCATCTCTCCCTCTCCCCTCCCTGGCCAGGAAACCCCACCTCGCCTTTGAATATGCAAAAGCCCCGTCAAATGTCACCTTCAGCTACAAGCAGGAGGACCCAGTGCTATGAGGAACAGGGAAAGTGGCTTTTTACAGAATCAGACTGCCTGTGCACCTAGTTCAGTCTTGTCTGCTCCGTTTGACAATGGCTCTCCAGGGGTTCAGACAGTGGGGAGTCTCCCCTAGCCCTACCTAGAGTTGTTGGGGATTACGATACAATACGATACAATATCTTTATTGTCATTGTCCCACACAGAACAATGAAATTGAAAAATCTACATAAGACATTCCAAAACCCCTAAAAACTCTGAAACCCCATCTTAAAATACAATATACTATAGAGACTCCTTATACTGCGTTTAAAACCAGAATTGCATTTGGGTAGAAACTGTTTCTCAGGCAGCTAATCCTGGTCTTTATAACCCTGGACCTTCTTCCAGAAGGCAGAAGCTGAAAGAGATCATTTCCAGGGTACGCACTGTCCTGCGCTATCTCTGCAGCTTTCTTATGGCACCCGGAAGCGTAGATTTGATCCAAGGTGGGAAGAGTGCACCCAATTATTCTCTCCGCAGTCTTTACAACCCTGGACAGCATTGTTCTTTCCCTGGCCTTTAGCTCCCAAACCACACACACAGACCATAAGTTAATACAACTCTCCACAGCACAATGGTAAAATGCCATCAACAGGTCCTTGGAGAGATTGTTTTCCCAGACGATTCTCAGAAAATATAACCTCTGCTGTGCTCTCTTCACCATGTCTTGGCTGTTTTCTCCCCAGGTTAGGTCATCTCTCAACTCCATTCCCATTCTCCATTGAACCTGGCGCCTTCTGCTCTGTCCGCTGAGCTAAGCCTTTCCCCTGAAAGAAAAGCAAGAGTCTAGTCCCCATTGTTCTGAATGAAGGGCTGATAAATAGGAACAGAGGAAGTTGCCTTACACGAGCCAGACCACTGGCCTATCCAGCTCCGCATTTACACTGATGGGCAGAAGCTCTCCAGGGGTTTTATTGGGGGGGGCTCCCCCAGCCCCAGATGCTGTGATTGAACTTGGGACCTTCTGCATGCAAAGCAGGTGTTCTGCCATGGGTGAAAGAAGATCTTCCGGGTGGGTCTATGAGTGTAGTTTTTTTGGAGGGCTTCTTTTCTTAAGGCTTTCTGTTGTTCCTCTCCCGGTTTTCAGACTGTCCGGTTCCTGCGCAAGTGCACCCTGGAAGTCGGAGTGAACGACTGTGAGCAGTTTGAGCTGACCCACGAGATTGTGGCACGGCACTTCCTGAGAAACGTGAGCCCCGCCTGCGCGGCCGTTGGAGTCCTGCCTTCCTGGCGTGGGGAACGGAGGGGATCTGGACGGCTCCTCTCAGTCCCAGCCGACACAGTCCTGGGCTGGCTGATGGGAGCCGTAGTAAAAAAATGGCTGTCCTGGCAGGGGCTGATGGGAATCGTCGGCCAAAATGGCCATGTTGCCCATTAGATTTGCTCAATAAGCACCCAAGACGTAACTGGCTGTACGTTTGAAAAAATAATATGTTCTGATATTTGTTTACATTTTTGTATGAGTTGCATTACTGTTTATAACATCTGAGTATGGATTAAGTTTGTTTTACTTCTGCTGTGCCATATGGGTCACTTTAAGAAATAAATTTTGTATCTGTTGATTGCCAACACCTGTCACTCAAATCAATATTGTGTTTGTCCATATAACTCCACTCTGCAAAAGTTGCTCCTTACAGCAGCTTCTACTATGCTATAAGATCCACTGTCCTGTGATATCATATAAGGTATATATGGTCGTTGACGGTTTTTATATTATTTTTGCTGTAAAAAGGTGTGAGATTACGATACTGTATTTATTTGCATCGCCTAGAGTTTATACTACTGATGAAGCCTAGGACGGCGAAACAAGGCTAATATTCTGGAAATCCTTGTCTTAGACTCTGTGAAAGGATTCTGTTGAACTGCAACAACCTTTTGTGTGGATTGTTGGACTCTATGAACAGACAGGTGGAATAGACACTTTCACATATATGGACCTTATGCATAAACTGATTAGAGAATGAACTGATCCACTGGGTCTTCTACTTTTTCCGTTGAATTTTGAGCTACTTCTGTTGTAATCTACAATTCAATACAATGAATAGTACATATTATTTTTTTCAAACGTACAGCCGGTTACGTCTTGTGTGCTTATTGAATGTTTCGCGTAACCAGAGATTTGTTGTTATTTTGCCCGTTAGATTTGTGACAGCGTTTTTCCATTTGCAAAAAAATAGGCTAGGATGTTTGGCTGAGAGCCCTAATGAGTTACGGGGTGGTGGGGTATGGCAATGGAGGGTTTTAAGAGCATTTCGTTGAGTTGATCTCTACCTGATTAGGATGGGCTCTCGGCGGCATATATCCTTGGGGGTAGAGTTGAGGGGAGAGGAGGTGTTTTCATAGGGGATGCGGAGGTCTCAGACAATGTGCCCCTGCCCCACTTGAAGTGGGTTGCTCTGATAACGCTGTGTCCTGGTCCTTCCAGCTCGGGGTCGTGGTTCTGCCGCATACCTTGAAGCTTCCGGACGAGCCCATCACGGAATTGGGGGAATATTGGTGCGAAGTTACGGTAAGTTCGCCTCCTGTACGTTGACGCAGGTCAATGTATGGGATATTTGTACAGTGGTACCTCGGGTTAAGTACTTAATTCGTTCCAGAGGTCCGTTCTTAACCTGAAACTGTTCTTAACCTGAAGCACCACTTTAGCTAATGGGGTCTCCCGCTGCCACCACACTGCTGCTGTGCTATTTCTGTTCTCATCCTGAAGCAAAGTTCTTAACCCAAGGTACTATTTCTGGGTTAGCGGAGTCTGTAACCTGAAGCATATGTAACCCGAGGTACACTGTAATAGGAAAGTTGTGCCCTCTTTTTCTCCAAAATGCCAGGGTAGATGATGCATGTATTGTGTAAAATACGTTTCTTTGTTTATTCCGATTTTTTTGCCCACTCTTCCACCACAAGGTCCCAGCAATTTAAGAAGTACAATATGAAAGCCAGTTAAAAACAAGTTATGGGAGCAAGATTAGGGCGGGTCTTAAAAAAATATATCTCAGGTATCAGAGGAAAGAGGCATGTCTTCTGCATACAACAGAAGCTCTATAATGAGGGTGCCAGGAGGAGAAATTTCACGGGTTAGGGGGTTGCCACAGAGAAGACCCCTCTTCCCAGGCTGAGGGACACTCCCCAAATTTTCTGAGGGTGTTGGAACTGCCAAGAGGGACCCCTCAACTAATCCTAGCACCCGAGAGTGTCTGCGGGGTACAGGGAGATATTTCAAATATTTGGGGCCCAAGTCATTTAGGGCTTTCAAACTCTAAAGTGATGCAAACAAACCGGCAGCCCAGGCAGCTGTTTTAAAACGGTGGTGTCATATGAGACTAAGAGATTAATTAAGATTAAATTAAGACTAAGAGAGCTGAGTGGGGGGTGCTCGTGTAATCTCACTGTATACAAGTTGTACAAGTGACAATAAAGTATTTCATTTCATTTCATCTAAATGGAACCCCAGCCAGTAACGTGGGCACTGTGTTTGGGGCCTGTTGAAGTTTCTGAATTATCTCCAAGGGCAGCCCCACATAGAGCGCATGGCAGTAATAATGAAAGCTTAAGAAGTGTCCACTAGATCAGGCCATCACTGCCTCCTGCAGGGGCGATAATCCAGCCTGGACGTTAGAGTCCCGTGGCCAAGCCGTCTGCCCAAAAGGGACCGTAGCTGGCCAGCTGGCCAGGGATGGGGAAAGGCAGTCCTAGTCTCAGCAGGGGAGCTTAAATGTCCTCCCCACCTCCTGTTTCGATTGACCGTCGTCGTTGTCTTGGCTCTGGAGGACACACCCAGGCCCCCTGTCCCACTTCTGCCCTCTTTTTACAGGTGAACGACCTCGACACCGTCCGGGTCCCTCTTTCCGTGGTGCGGTTTGCAGAACCCAAGCCCGAAAGCTACAGAGTCTGGCTGGCTCAGCCGGAAGACGCCCCTCAGCAATATCACTGAAGTCCGCCCCACCCCAGGAGGAGAAGGGAGCAGCGGGGGCTCTCTAAACAAGCGCCGGAAACTGGGGGGCACCCAGCTTGCCTGCACAGCTCAGGAGGTCCAGGGACCTTCGTCAGATCGGGTTTGGACAAGATCTTTGTCAGATTGGTGGGAAATTTTTTTGGGGGGTGTACTCCTGTCCTAAACATTCAAAGGCATCTCTGACGGACGAGTTTCTCTCGAATAAGAGGATAACACCAAGTAGAGTTCTATGATTTCTCTCCTCTCCTGAGGAGCAACAGAATGTCAAGTCTCTTACGAATAAAAACGTTTCAAAATCAGAAACTTCCTGGTTGCAGTGAGTAAGCTCAGTCAAGATCCCCGTTCTGTGGACCGGGAGGGAGAGTCGAAGGGAGAACGGCCGCTGAGGCATGCTACATCTCTCCTCTCTTAAAGTCCAAGGGCATCTGGATAGTAAAGCACTGAAAGGGTTTTGTGATGGTGATGGAGGAGTTGGCCTCCACTGATTGCCTCGGTCGCGGGGTGCAGACACGGAAGGGAGCCGCTGATCTGGCATTCACCGAGCCTTGCTCTGACCCTAAAGGGTACGGATTTGCCGTTGGCCGTGCTTGCCCTGACGCTGCAGCAGTTGTCAATTGCCATTGGCTGAGTTTCCCCCGGTTTCCTCTAGAGGGGCGGGGCTGGCAGAATATCCCAGCAAAGAGGAGGAAGAAGCCTTGAACGGTAAGGTTTGACGAGGGAGAGGTCCCAGGGAAAACAGGGAGACGGTCAGGAGAAGGACGAGTTGCGAGGGCAGAAAACCAGGAAAAGGAGCAGGCTAGAGGAGTGGTGCTGTGGTCTAAACCACAGAGCCTAGGGCTTGCCGATCTGAAGGTCGGCAGTTCGAATCCCCGCGATGGGGTGAGCTCCCATTGCTCGGTCCCTGCTCCTGCCCACCTAGCAGTTTGAAAGCACGTCAAAGTGCAAGTAGATAAATAGGTACCGCTCCGGCGGGGAGGTAAACGGCGTTTCCGTGCGCTGCTCTGGTTCGCCAGAAGCGGCTTAGTCCTGCTGGCCACATGACCCGGAAGCTATACGCCGGCTCCCTCGGCCTATAGAACGAGATAAGCGCCGCAACCCCAGAGTCATTTGCGATGGGACTTAACTGGCAGGGGTCCCTTTACCTTTTAGAGGAGAGGCACTTGTGGGTCGGAGAAACCCATGCATCTTAAAAATCACGTTTTCAGAGTTGTGAGAATTGCTTTATTTTTAAAGGAAGCACCGTTGCTCAGTGCATACAGAAGGTGCTAGGGTCATTGTGTCATGATACCTCCCGATAGGGCTGGGATCCTTGTCTGAGACCTTGGGGAGCTGCTGGCAGTCTGCGTGGGTTGAGCTGTGCCCCAGCTGAAGTTTCAAACCTTTCGAGAACAGAACTCTTGGAAGGACTTGCAGCAGCGACCCATCTCCCT
Source organism: Podarcis siculus (assembly GCA_034642415.1). Taxonomy (NCBI): domain Eukaryota; kingdom Metazoa; phylum Chordata; class Lepidosauria; order Squamata; family Lacertidae; genus Podarcis; species Podarcis siculus. The sequence goes on along the minus strand of JAXCMG010000055.1, from coordinate 4,196,559 downwards.
CTGCGGTGTGTCCCGCCACCAAGGAGACTTTGCCGCCTTGGCAACCCCTTCCCCAAGTCATGCAAAAGGAGACGGAACCGATGGCTCCATCCTGGACGACACCTGGCGGCCCAGCCTGTGGACTTTCGCCCGTTCGGGTCTGCGTCTCTCCTCCTCCACAGCCATTAATTACAGCATTGCGCACCTTCGGCATGAACAATGGCGTTTGAAGCGCGCCCTGGAATAATTCACGCCTGGGGCGGTGTGCCTTCGGAGCCAGCCCTTCAGATGATGGATGGGGCCCTCTGCCTCCTCCTTTTTTACAAAAACCACCCTCCCTCCCAAGAGGGGAAGCACGAGCTTTCGCTCCCTTTAGCGGCCCGGGCAGGAAGAAAGTGTGGGCGTGCTGCTGCGTCCTCCCCATGGGGAAGACAGCCGGGAAAGCTTTTTATTTCGTCCTCCCCTCCTCCCTCTTAAAAGCTAAGCAGGGGAAGCTGCCAAAAGTGTCATTAAGCCCCTTACGTGGGCCGGCGGAGGGGCTCTCTCTGCCGGTGGGAGACGGAACACAGCCATGAATATTCACAGAGGCGCTCGGCCCTTTGCCGCAGAAGGCCCATCAGTTATGGCGAGGCTGACGTCCCGACTCGTCAAGGTGACTCCCGAGATAATGTCAGAGGATGATTCTTCCAAGCTAGGGAGGGGAAGGCGGCTCAGAGGACAGGGGGGCTGGTGGAGGGAGAGGGTGTGGCGCACTGACCCCCGCCGCTTCCTTTAATGGGACGGATGTGGGAAGTTGATCTCCCAGCTGGGATGCAAATATCTGGCCATCCACTAGCGAGTCCGTAAAGACACACACACACACACTGGTTTTGCTGCGAAGCGCAGTCGGTCAGCGTGGTGCCATCCAAATGTGGTTGGACCCCCCAGCTCCGTCGCTCTTGCTGGGAGTTGGGAATTCTAACAGCACCTGGAAGGTCATAGAATGGTAGAGTTGGGAGGTGTGATGGACTCGGAGCCAGAGGAGTCTCAGTCCGCACCGGATCCTTTGCCTCAGGCGGCATCTGAGCCTAGTCTGGGGCCTGACCCTGAAGAGTCCCAGTCTGCACTGGTTCCCTTGCAACAAGCACCAGCTGGGCTGAGTCAGGGGCCTGAGCCTGCTCTGGCTCCAGGTGTGGGGATTACCTTGTTGCCTCCCGTTGCTCGATCCCTGCTCCTGCCCACCCAGCAGTTCGAAAGCACATCAAAATGCAGGTAGATAAATAGGTACCGCTCCGACGGGAAGGTAAACGGCGTTTCCGTGCGCTGCTCTGGTTCGCCAGAAGCGGCTTAGTCCTGCTGGCCACATGACCCGGAAGCTGTACGCCGGCTCCCTCGGCCAATAAAGCGGGATGAGCGCCGCAACCCCAGAGTCTGCCACGACTGGACCTAACAAGTCAGGGGTCCCTTTACCTTTACCTTTTTAATGCATCAAACATTCAGATGTCTTCTAAAAGTCTGGTAGTTGTTGTTCTCTTTGACGTCTGGTGGGAGGGTGTTCCACAGGGTGGGTGCCACTACCAAGAAGGCCCTCTGCCTGGTTCCCTGTAACTTGGCTTCTCACAGCGAGGGAACCACCAGAAGGCCCTCAGAGCTGGACCTCAGTGTCTGGGCAGAACGATGGGGGTGGAGACGCTCCTTCAGATAGGGTCAAAGGATTGCACCCAGTGAACTTCATGGCCAAGTGCAGATTTGAACCCTCGTAACCCAGAGTCCTGGCCTGGCATTGCTACACTGCCACACCGGCTCCTCCAGAGGTTGACCAATGGAACCAGAGGGGCGGCTACCAGTTCTTGGTCACCATTGCCCTCTCCCCTTTCTTAAATTCTGAGCGGCTTTGTTCCAACAGGAAAGCAGGATATAAATAATGAAACAAAACGCCATCTGGGACCCTAGTGAGAGCTAAGGGCCTGGACACAAGAGTGGCTGGGGCAACCCAGCCAAATGGGGTATAAGTAATAAAATTATTATTATTATTATTATTATTATTCTCTTGGAAGTCTTGGGGAGCTGTGAGCAGAGGGGAAGAGCAATCTGTGTTATTGAAGCAGAGATTCACCTCCCCTTTTTTGTTGGTGTCTACCTCCCTACAGTTTGGCTGCTATTTTTATTCATTTTACAGCCCTGACAACGTAAATTTCCCCCCTCTTCCTGTTTGGCACCACCAGGTGGCAGCCGAATCACACCTCTGGGTGATTTACGAGGGCGTTCCCCTGTCTTGTCTGCCCTCATCCTGCCCTCGACTCCTCGAACCGCTGAGCGAATTCTGCCTCCCGCCACCCATTTCCCCAAACTACCTTGTTTTTGTAACTAACGTCCTTGCGGCACAGGCATCCTGCAGGTATCCTAAAGGCCCTGCCCTCCCTGCCCATCTGTCCCTTGAGCCTGCTATCAAAGCACATCCCTCAAAGAACATGCGTCACAAATAGCAGAGGGTTCGTTGGGTATCCAGGCACCAGCTAGATGAACCAAAGAGGAAACAAGAGGGGTTTTTTAACTCTGGATCCACGCTGGGCAAGAGTGGACTGAGCAGGGAGCCAGCATGCATCTTACTTCTACAATTCCCAGAGTAATTCTGGGAGTTGTAACTCCGTAAGGTGAACTGGGGTCTCTGACTAGGGTGCAAAAGCAGCTCCCGGAATTTTTGGGGGGGTAGCCATGACAGTGGGTATTGCTGTTTAAAGTGAATGTGGCCTTACTCCAGAGGAAGACTACTTAGGATGGCATACTTCCTTTTACAAAGGTATACCTTCTAACCCATGCGTAGGCAAACTAAGGCCCGGGGGCCGGATCCGGCCCAATCACCTTCTAAATCCGGTCCGTGGATGGTCCGGGAATCAGTGTGTTTTTACATGAGTAGAATGTGTCTTTTTATTTAAAATGCATCTCTGGGTTATTTGTGGGGCATAGGAATTCGTTTATTTTTTTCCCCCTTCAAACTATAGTCCGGCCCCCCACAAGGTCTGAGGGACAGTGAACCGGCCCCCTGCTGAAAAAGTTTGCTGACCCCTGTTCTAACCATTTGTGGGTACTCTCTGCCTTACACCTTTAATCCCCAAGCAAATAATTGTCGTGGCAAATGAAGTCAACATCACCCTTGTTTTGGAAGTCCAGTTTTATTCTCTCTCCTCCGGACCCGGAGGAGAAGAGGTTAAATTAAAACACTAAAGAGTAAAAGAGTTGGGTTGTCTGCTCCTCACTCCTGCTCTGAGGAGACCCACTGAAATTGGTGGACGTTGGTTTCAGAGGTTTTCCTCTTGAGCAGAAGCGAGTCACAGACAACCCACTTCCAGGGGAAGGTCTGTTCATTTGTGATGGGAAGTCCAAAAGCGAAGAGTTTGCGTTCTCCTCCAAGAGGGTCCCGAGTGTGAGGCTTAGACGGCCTCATTGAGTTTCTCCATCATCTGCTGCTTGATCTTCTTGGGGAGTTCCGGGTTGGTGAAGTAGTCTGGAAGGAGAGAGCGAAGGAAGACAAGGGGGTTAGCCAAAGGGAGAGGGAAGCTGGGGCTGCTAAAAGATTTATTGCATCTCCAAGGTGCACCGAGGACCTTCAAGGCGTCCTCAAGAATTCAAGGGCATATCCCAGCCAAGCAAAAGCGCTCCGGTCGTGTGCGGCTGTGGAAGGGAAGCGTTGCCTGGGGAGACTCTCGGGGGCCAGATGGAGAGGTCTGGAGGGCCGCATCTGGCTCCTGACGTTCCCCATCCTTGGCCCTAGAGGGCACATCCCAGCCAGAGAAAAACAAGCAAGGAATCTGTGGGGCAGGGCTGGTGGGGGACGTGGCCTGGCGAGAGCTCCCCGAGGGCCAGGGAGAGTGGTTTGGGGGCCGCATGGAGCCCCCAGGCACACCTGGTGCTGATCTGCCTGCCTCATCCATTCATCCTCCATAAAAGCTCCAGGGGGCAGAGTATTAAGGGACAGCAAGGCCACGGCTTCCTGTTCTCCTCCCACCCACCCCGGCCATGATTGAAAGACCCCATCCGTACGGGGTGTTCTCTTTGTCACAGACCCGACAGCAAAGAGCATTACATGCACTGGCCATTCCTGAGCGCCACTCCCAGTGCCAGAGCATCAGCTGTGATGGCTTGGGATTCGGACTCGGAGGCTGAACCTGAGGAATCCCAGCCTGCACAGGATTCCCCGCCTCCAGAACCAGCTGAGCCGGGGCTGGGGTATGAGCCTGAAGGGTCCTCACCTGTGCTGGGTCCTCAGGTGCAGGCACCAGCTGAGTCTGCTCTGGCTCCTGAGGTGATGGAGGACCCATTGCCTGCAGGTGCTCCACTCTCAGCCCCGTCAGAGGAAGCTGAGGTTGCCTCTGGGTCCGGTCACCCTCCAGCCTCTCCTGAGCTGCAGAGGCTCAGGGCAGAGAAGCGGAGGGAACTAAGTTCCCACAGGAGGAGTGCTCGCCTCCAGGCCAGGAGAGGAGAGTCACCTGTGGACTGGGGCCGCCCTATGCCTTGGGGCAGATAACAGCCAGCCAGCCCCAGTCCCAAGTTGTGGGAGCAATGTTGTTGGTAGCCAGTTCCTGCCTGCACCCTGTCCTGCCGGATCTCCTGACCTCACCCGACTCCCTGTCTTGGACCCAGCTTCAGCTTTGACGGACTGCCTCAATACTGCAGCCTCGACCTTGGACTGGACTCGGACCACGCCTCACGGAAACCCAGGGGACCAGCCCATCAGCCCTCCTTGGAATGACTTTGGTTTATATTCCTTCTGCAAGCAATGTCTCTCTCCTGATCTTTGATTCTGACGGAGCTGGGTTGTTAGTTGGGCGCCCCTTGCGCTTTGAGAGCCCCCTTCCTCTTTCAAAAAACTTGATTTTTCAGGTGGGTCCTGCGTCGTCGTGAGGGAAAGGCACTCCAGGGGAAGCCGTGGCCCCCGACCTGTTCTTGGGACTACAGTTCCCATCATTCCTGTGGTTGGGGCTGGTGGGAACTGGAATCCAGCAGCCTTCAGAAGGCCACGGGTCGGGTTCCCTGAAGAAGAACAGTGCTGGTCACTCTTAGCTAAATTTTGTCCGGACGTTCTCGAAAGGGAAAAACGGGGACGCTGATTTACGGGACAGGAATCGGGAAGGTAGGTACATGGCAGAAGCTCAAGCGCACATCGTCTCCATGCAGAAACTGGTGCGCTGTTCATTCAGGTGCGCTTGGTTCTTGTCAGGTGTGCGTGCAGGAGCCAGGCCCTGTGACCAATAGGACTCTGCAGGACTGGGGCCTTCCTAAGTTTGTCCTGGAGAGGCAAGGCAAGGCCGCACAGGTGAGGCTGATTGGTAACTCACAGCACCTGGTGGCAAGAGCTGGGAAGGGATATAAGGTCAGGATTTCCCTTTGGCTCTTTGCCACAGCAACACGTTCCCTGCCTTGCTGCATTTGACTCCTTGACTTCTTACTCCTCGGACCCCTGACTTTGTGACTCCTTGCTTCTTGATCCTCGGACCCTTGACTTTGTGACTCCTTGCTTCCTGACCCTTGGACCCTTGACTTCGTGACCCCTTGCTTCCTGACCCTTGGCTTCTTGACTCCAGGCTCTCTGACCCTCGGACTGTTGGCTTCCAACTCTTGGCTTCTGGACCCCCGTTCCTGCACCCACCCCTCCATCTTGCCCCTGGTCCTGAGGTCCCCATCCGGGACTTCGACCACCCATGAACTGGACCATGACAGTTCTCTCCCCTGCACAGTTGAAATGTCTGTGGGCATTCCATGACGCCCAGTGCCATCTTGCAGAAGCTGGTCCTGCCAACTCTGGAGGTAATGGCCAGGGACGGACTCCACAATCTTTTGCATGGGTGTTGCACGCATGAGGCCAGGGATGGAGGGAGGAGACCTATGGCTGCCCAGCGGTGAGGGGGTACCGGGAGTCCCAACAGCCTCCAGAGGGCTGCAGGTACCCCATCGCCAGACGCTGCTGTGCTACCTGCTCTTAATAGCATAGGAAGCAATTGCTGGATCAGGCCATCAGCCCTTCCGTTTGAACATCCTGAGTGCAACCAGATGCCTGCGGGAAACCTACGTGATTTGAGCGCTAGAAAATACTCCCCTCCAGTTCCTTCCAACAACTGGTATGTGAAAAAGTAAAATCTCTCAATATTTAAGGCTAGTAAATGAAACTCTTACCAGCAGCAAACTCCCGAATATTATTTGGTCTTTGCAGCAGAACTTCCCTGGAAACATGGAGAATGGGAGAGAGAGGTGGACAGGGGAAAAAAGACTTTTAAAAGGGAGTTTTTTAAGCAATTGATTGTGTCCCCCCCCCTTTCTCCTCACTGTTGATTTTGTAAGTCCTTGTCAAAGGTACGCAAGACAAATTGGTAAATCACTCTTTCCTTATTGGGAATCGATAAGCCAATTAGCAACTGGGGAGAAACGTTTAATTTACATCTGCATTCACCTTTGGGGAGGTGTGTGTGATGGAGTTTTATATTAAAAACACGGAACAAGAACGTACAGCCGTCGCAGGGCCGAGGAAATATTTATAACAATTAAGAAGACCTCTTCGTAATTACAACGGTTCCTTCATTGGGAATCGATAAAGCAATTAGCAAGGCAGCTAGGAAAGCGAGGGGGGAGGGGGGAAATTGCCAAACTTTTTTTTACGTGAGGGTGAACTGCAGCCTCGCAAGAAATACCCTGGGCACCTTGTAAATTAAAAGAACTTTTTCAGTGGAATGATGGGTCACCAGCTGATTCTTCCAAGGCTGATTCCACACACACACACACCCGCCAATCATAGAAGTCGAAAAACTTACCTGAGAAATCCCGACAGCAGCATTTCCACTTCCTTGTGTGCACGAAGGTATTTCTCATTAGCGATCCTGGTGTTTATCTGGGGGGAGGAAAGGGTCGTGAAGAGCATCTAAGCACATTTGTCCTGACTTGGAGGTGAGGTTTTTCTCAGCTCCAAATCTTATTGCAGGCTATGGCTAAAAGCCTAGTAGCTGTTGAAGGAGAATGTTCACAACCCATTTCTTAACAGCTTGATGGGAGGGACTGCCAGCAATAGAATGTGAACAAGCAGCACTCGGTCTTTGAGGGAAGTGGAAGGTCATTTTGGCTGGGGAGGAAAAATACTAAACAAGGTCTAGCGATGGGGGAAATAATAATAATAATAATTTATTATTTGTACCCCGCCCATCTGGCTGGGTTTCCCCAGCCACTCGGGGCGGTTTCCAACAAAGATTAAAAATACATTAAAATGTCAGACATTAAAAACTTCCTTGAACAGGGCTGCCTTCAGATGTCTTCTAAATGTCAAGTAGTTGTTTATCTCTTTGACATCTGGTGGGAGGGTGTTCCACAGGGAGGATGCCACCACCGAGAAGGCCCTCTGCCTGGTTCCCTGTAACTTGGCTTCTCGTAGCGAGGGAACTGCCAGAAGGCCCTCGGAGCTGGACCTCAGTGTCCGGGCAGAACAATGGGGGTGGAGACGCTCCTTTGGGGATACTGGGCCGTTTAGGGCTTTAAAAGTCGACACCAACGCTTCAAATTGTGCTCGGAAACATACTGGGAGCCAATGTAGGTCTTTCAGGACCGGTGTTACGTGGTCTTGGCGGCCGCTCCCAGTCACCAGTCTGGCTGCCACATTCTGGATTAGTTGTAGTTTCCAGGTCACCTTCAAAGGTAGCCCCACGTAGAGCGCATTGCAGTAGTACAAGCAGGAGATAACCAGAGCATGCACCACTCTGGAGAGACAGTCCAGGGGCAGGGAGGGTCTCATCCTGCGTACCAGGTGGAGCTGGTAGACAGCCGCCCTGGACACAGAATTGACCTGTGCCTCCATGGACAGCTGTGAGTCCAAAATGACTCCCAGGCTGTGCACCTGGTTCTTCAGGGGCACAGTTGCCCCATCCAGGACCATTTCTAAGTTGGGAATAGAGTATTTGCTTTGGAAGACGATCATCAGGCCTCCGCATAACATGACCAGTCCAACGAAGTTGGTCTTGAAGAATCAGTGGGAGGTAACTTATTACAGCCCCATCAGCCCCAAGCACGGCTAGCGGCCAAGGGGGTGCGAATTATAGTTCAGCAATCTTCTCTGACTCTGATGCCCATCAGCCCCAGCCAGCACAGCCAATGGTCAGGGATGATGGTGCTTGTAGTCCGCATGAGCCATTTTAGTAAGACATTCCTTAAAGGGGAAAATATGGGCAGGGGATAGACTACCCAGAAAATCAGGGCACAGAGATCCTCCCCACCCACTCCGATAATAATATAGACACCTTTAGCTTGCAAAGAGGCCCATTAAAATGTACAACAAAGATCCATGTGGCACCTTTAAAGACTATCAGATTTATTGTGGCATAAACGTTCGCAGACTGGATGCGCCTGATGTGCTGGGCTCCAGTCCATGAAACCGTCTGCCACAATAAATCTGTTTTGTCTTGATGGTGCCACGGCGCTCCTCTTCTTCCCCCGTGTTGGCTGTATGGAGACGTAACTCCAGGCTCCCCTCTCCGGAACGTGTCACAGTTAAAATACGGCCTCGGTTAGCTTTTATGGTGGTTGTGGTTGTTTTATTTTATTTTATTAAATTTATATCCCACCCTTCCTCCCAGAGGAGCCCAGGGCAGCAACTGCACAAACGAGAAAGCAATTAAAATATCTCAAAACAATCCCGATGCAGTTGCAAACTGGGGAGGGCGTCTACTTAAAAGGATGGCGATGATTTATTAATTTACGAATCTGCTTTTACATTCATGTCTTGAGGCGATTTGCTGTCGTAGCGTTAAAAAAAGAGAGAGAGAGAGTTTTGAAGATGGTAAGCAAAGAAAAGCCAAAGCAGAGATCTTTTTATCCAGTTTGGAAATAAAATAAAAATGTATTCGATTGTTTCCGGAAAGTACAGGTAACCGCTGCCTGTTGTATCTCAGCAGCAGCCATGTAGCAGCACAGCCCAACCTGCAAAGATCACCACTAATTGCAGGCAAGTGTTTTGAGTGCAGAATAAGTATCCCTGAGCATGTGTAGAGTGCTGATGAGCACTTGCAGCAACCCCCCAAGAGCTGTATCCTCTGTGAGCAGGCCTAGTAAAGGTAAAGGTAAAGGTAAAGGTACCCCTGCCCGTACGGGCCAGTCTTGACAGACTCTGGGGTTGGTGCGCCCATCTCACTCTATAGGCCGGGGGCCAGCGCTGTCCGGAGACACTTCCGGGTCACGTGGCCAGCGTGACATCGCTGCTCTGGCGAGCCAGAGCCGCACACGGAAACGCCGTTTACCTTCCCGCTAGAAAGCGGTCCCTATTTATCTACTTGCACCCGGGGGTGCTTTTGAACTGCTAGGTTGGCAGGCGCTGGGACCGAGCAACGGGAGCGCACCCCGCCGCAGGGATTCGAACCGCCGACCTTTCGATCGGCAAGCCCTAGGAGCTGAGGCTTTTACCCACAGCACCACCCGCGTCCCTCTCACCCGCGTGAGCAGGCCTAGTCCTCTTGAAAAGCCATCTGAGTTTGCAGCCATCACTAACGCCAGCCCCAGAGGCTCACCCAAAATGGACAAATACTGGAAGCTTTTGCACTGGAAAAATAAAGTCAATCCCGCTGCAAATTGCACCATCACATAAAAAAGACAAAAGATGATAGATGATAGATAGATAGATGATAGATAGATAGATAGATAGATAGATAGATAGATAGATAGATAGATAGATAGATATTAGAGAGAGAGATTAGACAGACACAGAAAGGCAGATAGATTAGAGAAAGAGAGAGATTAGATAGAGTAATTAGATAGAGATAGATAGATAGGTATAGATAGATGATAGATAGATAGATATTAGAGATTAGACAGACAGATAGATAGATATAGATTAGAGAGAGAGATTAGATAGATAGATGATAGATAGATAGATAGATAGATAGATAGATAGATAGATAGATAGATATAGATAGACGGTAGATATAGATTAGAGAGAGAGAACAACAAAAAGAAGCCAACGTGAAGCAGGCCGTTATTTAAAACTCTGTTCTGAGAGAAACAGGTTTAATCATAGTAACCATAATCATAACCACAATGTGATTATGCTAAGCAACTTCTCCAGGGGGCTGTGACTTTTGCACACCCCAAAACTAAACCGCCTATTTCCCCCTGCTCCCCATCTTCGCGCCTTTCATCCCTCTATCCCTATTTCTTGCCCATCCTCTCCAACCCCGCTTTGCCCCTCCCGAACCACAAGAGAAGCCCCTTTGCGGGGAGCGTGAACCAGACTCCCAGCATGCCTTGGGAAAGCGGAGCCACAGCGCCAAGCTTTGTGGGTCTTTTCTAAGGGACCCCCCTGTACACTCCCCCTCGCCTCCCCTTGACCCACCTTGAAGTGGGAGAGCTTGATCTGCTGCTCCGGGTTGAGGGCCCCCCAGTCCTGGCCTTGCAGGCCGGAGTCCAAGTCCACCATGTCACGGAGCGCCATGCTCAGGCAGGCAGGCAGGCAGGCGGCTGGCGTTGCCATGGGGACAGAGACACACAGAGACACATGCCAGGATCCCCGCCAGATTCCTCAGGAAGCAGGCACTCTCTCTATCTCTCTCTCTCCCCCTCCTTCTCCTTCTCCTTCCTTTCTTCCTTCCATCTCTTTCTCTCTCTCCTTCTTCTTCCTTCCTTCCTTTCTTCCATCTCTCTCTCTCCCCTCCTTTCTTCCTTCCATCTCTCTCTCTCTCTCCCCTTCTCCTTCTCCTTTCTT
>JAXCMG010000055.1:4149788-4185865 GCA_034642415.1 Podarcis siculus | reverse complement strand
GCAGGCAGGGGAAATTATTCTTTATTTAGTAATATTTACCGTATTTTTTGCTCCATAAGACACACATTTTTCTTCCTAAAAAGTAAGGGGAAGTGTCTGTGTGTCTTATGGAGCGAATGTGTGGTCCCTGGAGCCAAATTGTCCAGGGGCAAAAAGCAGATCGTGCTCTCTTTTTTTTAAGAGGGAAGTGGGTGTTGAAACAAAGCCGCTGATCGGCAAGCGATTGGGAGCGAGATAAGGGACGCTAGCAATAAAGGAGGCTGCCTGGGAGGGGGCGAGGTAAAGACAGCAAACTTGCAAAGGGGGGAAACAGGAAGACGAAAGCAACGAGGAGATAAATTAGAAGAAAAGGAGGAGCAAAAAACTGCTCCAGCTAAGGAAAAGACACTAAGGCAAACAAGAGGGAAGGGAATGTTGAAAGGAAGCAGCTGATCAGTAAGCGATCGGGAGGGAGATAAGGGACGCTAGAGATAAAGGAGGCTGCCTGGGAGGGGGAGGTAAAAGCCCATGGATCCTCAGGATTTTTGCATTGGGTCACCCCAAATTCACCATCAGATCACATTGCATGTCCATGGCTACAGCCTGCACCAAAAAAACCACACACCCACTGTTGCCTGGGGCCGCAATGGCGCAAAAACGTGGTTACAAATCACGGATCCACATGGATCCTCAGGATTTTTGCATTGGGTTACCCCAAACTCACCATCAAATCACATGTCTGTGGCCACAGCGTGAACCATAAAAATCATACGTCCACTGTTTCGTTCAGAATATGTTTTTTCTTGTTTTCCTCCTCTGAAAACTAGGTGCGTCTTATGGTCAGGTGCATCTTACGGAGCGAGAAATAGGGGATTTCATTTATATTCCACCTTTCTTCCAAGGAGCTCAAGGTGGGCCATACCTGGCTCTTTCTCCCACTTCCTTGCCCATTCTGCACTCACACAACAACCCTGTCAGGCAGGTGAGGTTGAAATATGACGAAGGGTAAGAAAGTCGACAAATAAGGTGAAGAAGTAAACACAATCAGCAGAGCTGGCACAAGCGCTGTGCCTTTAACACAGGCAGGAATTCTTCAGGTGCAGTTGGGGGAGAAAGAACTTCACCAGTTGGATTTCTGCCTGACTGCGCAGCTGGGAAAGGCACGTGAGCCCTGCTGGGTGCTGGGCAGGCAGTGGCAGTTAGTGATTTGACCAGTGAGTTTATCTTAAGCCTCCCCAGCCCTCAGGGCCTTGGCAGCCTCCCAGTCCTATCTGAAGCCTCTTTCGTTTCGCTGTGCGGTTGTATAAATAGATTTATTTATTTTCTCCGAGCGACCGCAAGTCCTCCCTTGAAAATGGCCGAGGAGCGGGAGTGCGGGGTGGAGGGGGCAAGATGAGAAGAGAAACTTGCAGCAAAATGGTTTGGTGGCGGCGGAAAGGTTAAAACCAACCTTCCAAAGTTCTCTCCCCACACCAAGGGCACGGAAATTGAACGGGATATCAGCGTTGGTTAATTAAGGAAAACAAAACGAGACAGAAAGAGTGAGCAGAAAGAGAAATTGTGGTGCAGGCCAACCCAGCAACTCATTCTTGCTCTTTGGTGAGGTAGGCACTCTGCCCATGCTCAGAAGCTTCCCATCTCTATCGCATCACATCTTCCGACAGGGTTTTTGTTGGGGTTCATCATGCCCCAACGGGGGTTTGCTCCAAAGCACTGCCACCTACTCGCCCTCTGCCCCTGAGCTGCCTAACTGCCCAGAGAGGAGACCGTAAGGGAAACTGAGGCTGCATTCTTGCAATGCTCCGAGCGGGGCAGGTAAAGAGGTAAGGACAGCCCCAGAGCACTGCAGCAGCAATAATAATAATAATAATTTAATTTTTTAAAAAATCATTTTTATTAAGTTTCCCATTTTAACAATCCAATCAAATCACATTGAATGTTACAAATGCATTTCAAATAGTCCAAATATTCTGCCTAAATTATAATTTATTTGTTGGGACTTCCCATGCTTCAAGTTTGGGGGGTTAGGGTTAATATATTAATAATAATTTATTTGTACCCTGCCCATCTGTCTGGGTTTCCCCAGCCACTCTGGGCGGCTTCCAACAAAGATTAAAACATCAGTCATTAAAAACTTCCCTGAACAGGGCTGCCTTCAGATGTCTTCTAAATGTCAGGTAGTTGTTTATCTCTTTGACATCTGGTGGGAGGGCGTTCCACAGGGAGGGCGCCACCACCAAGAAGGCCCTCTGCCTGGTTCCCTGTAGCAAGGCCAGGAGCTACCAGCGGCTGCTCCCTGGAGCATTGTGGGGTTTGCCAACGGTGTGTAAGCAAGCAAGGCCTCCATCTAGTGAGTTTTCAAGAAGAAATTCTCACGAACCAGCCAGCATCTCTGGGCAGGTGGAGGTGGGGTGGTGGCGGTTTGGCCTTAGCAAGCATTGCCAAATTCACTCTCCTGGATATATTAAACCCCCCTTGTGGTTTTTGTTTTTTTTAACCTGTAGGGAAGATTTTCTTTCAAGTGAATGTCAGATGGAGGAATGGGGAAGGGACTAGAGAGGGATGGAGAGAGGCGTCCCCCCCACCCCAGGTTCTAATTAAAAGAGGGAAAGTGGGAAAACGAGGAGGGCCCGAAATAGCTGCCTGCAAGAAGGCCACGCACTCCAGAGACGATATTTTGCGCCAAGATGACTTTTGGTTTGAGATTTCTGGGTAGAGCAGCGACCTTTGGAAAAGAGGAAAGGAGAAACTGGGAGAGAGAGAGAGATGGAGAGAGATGCTTTGAGTGCCAAAGGATGTGCTTTGTTGCACAAAGGACTAGTGGCAATGACTTGTGAGAACAGGATGCTGCGCTAGATGGGGAGCCCCTGGCCTGATTCAGCCAGGCTTGTTTTATAAAACCTCCAGCTCCAGGGGGAGTCTATCTAGATTCCTAGGTTTTTAGGGATATTTGGCCACTGTAGGACCAGGTTGCTGGATTAGATGGGCCTTTGGTCTAATCCAGGGGTCAGCAAACTTTTTCAGCAGGGGGCCGGTCCACTGTCCCTCGGACCTTGTGGGGGGCCGGACTATATTTTTGAAGAGGAAAAAAATGAACGAATTCCTGTGCCCCACAAATAACCCAGAGATGCATTTTAAATAAAAGGACACATTCTACTCATGAAAAAGCACACTGATTCCTGGACCGTCCCGTGGGCTGGATCCGGCCCCCTGGCCCTTAGTTTGCCTAAGGTAAAGGGACCCCTGACCATTAGGTCCAGTCGTGGCCAACCCTGGGGTTGCGGCGCTCATCTCGCTTTATTGGCCGAGGGAGTCAGCGTACAGCTTCCGGGTCACGTGGCCAGCACTACTAAGCCACTTCTGGCGAACCAGAGCAGTGCACGGAAACGCCGTTTACCTTCCCGCCGGAGCAGTACCTATTTATCTACTTGCACTCTGACGTGCTTTTGAACTGCTAGGTTGGCAGGAGCAGGGACCGAGCAACGGGAGCTCACCCCGTCGTGGGGATTCGAACCGCCGACCTTTTGATCGGCAAGTCCTAGGCTCTGTGGTTTAACCCACAGTGCCACCCGCGTCCCGTTAGTTTGCCTACCCCTGGTCTAATGTAACAGTCTCCTCTCACGTTCTCATGAGCATGGCAACTGGAAACTGATCTGCAGGCTGCCTCGGTGCAAATTAAGCCCTGCCAATTGAGAGGACGGGCTCTCCTCTCCTCGCCGCCTCCCGTCACTTCACAGAGGCTGCTGCGCACGGCGCTGCCAGTGGTGGGAAGCCGGCCTGGCAGGATAATTACAATTATCTCCTGACGAGCGGAGGCGGCCGTGGCATCGCTAAACACAGTCTTTTCCACATTTGCTCCTTGAAGGGCAATCAGCAGCCCACGGGCCTCTTTCTGCAACCTGGCAAAGAACCGGGCAATCGATCTGATGTTACACACACACACACACACACACACACACACATCCTTTTTGGCTGCATTTGATTGTTTACAATGTCCCTTATGTGGGGCTGCCCTTGAAGACTGCTCAGGAACCTCAACTGGTCCAAAAGGCAGCAGCCAGGTTTCCTGGCTTGGGTCCTTCCAAATCTCATGTTGTTGTTGTTTAGTTTTTTAGTTGTGCTTCACCCTGCTGCCCTGGAAAGGCTTTGCGTGGCTATCCCTGGCTTTTGCAGGAGGTGGGGGAAGGGACAGAGCGAGGCTCTCACTTCCCCACCTCCCACAAAAGCCCCCTAGAGCTGCATATTTTTTTTCCTTGAATCCCCCCCCAAAAAAGTAGGTGCGCCTTATGGAGCGATAAATATGGTATATGGCGTGCAGGCATGCAGCTACCTTCCCAAGCCTCCTCGGGAGGAGAGCGATCCCCGCAGAGGCCTCTGCATCTGCTAAAGATGGCCCTGATCCCGGTCGTCGTCCTCCTCCTGCTTCCTGGCGAAAGGCGGCGCACAGCCTTCCTGGGCACCCCAACGCCGGAGAGCATGTCCGCCAGCACGTTTTCCTGCTCGATCGTCGCCGCCACGCCGGGGATCGGGGCGGTGGGGGAGGCACAGGACATTTTCCACCGCCCCCTCCCTTGTTTTGGAGTTGCCAGGGGGGTGTGCGTCAGAGGGATCTTTGCACCACAGCGCCGGATATGCCTAAGGCGGCCCTAGCCTTCCCAGAAATCGCTGGTTCCCTTTCTGCAAGAGATGATGTGCTCAGGGCCCCCCGCTGGGAAGGCAGCATCTCCCATCCACCCCCACCCACTCCGCAGCTTTTCAGACAGGTCCCTTCTGTAGCCCCGCCTCTGTGCCCCCCTTTCTTCTCCTCCTTCCTCCCCTCTCTCTGTGGGGAGCAGATAATAGACGTGAAGAAAGCCGCTTCCCGCGGTCCTTGCATGTTTTGCCGTAGGAGGTGCCCCAGCTGCTCTCCCTCGCCCCAGCAGGAGGCAAGGAGGCAGCTGGCAAGAGCCCTCCAGGTCAGGCCGAGCTTGGCAAGGGAGGCTCTGGTTAGGGGTGCAAAGTCAGGAGGGGGCAGGTCGTGGTTTTTCCATTTCCTTGGTTGGAAAGGCAAAGCCAGTGGCTGAATCCACATGACCCGGAAGCTGTACTCCGTCTCCCTCGGCCAGTAAAGCGAGATGAGCGCCGCAACCCCAGAGTCGGCCATGACTGGACCCAATGGTCAGGGGTCCCTTTACCTTTAAAGGCAAAGGTACCCCTAACCGTTAGGTCCAGTCGCCAACAACTCTGGGGTTGCGCGCTCATCTCGCTTTATCGGCTGAGGGAGCCGGTGTACAGCTTCCAGGTCATGTGGCCAGCATGACTAAGCTGCTTCTGGCGAACCAGAGCAGCACACGGAAACGCCGCTTACCTTCCCGCCAGAGTGGTACCTATTTATCTACCTGCACTTTGACGTGCTTTTGAACTGCTAGGTGGGCAGGAGCACAGCCCATCGCGGGGATTCGAACCGCCGGCCTTCTGATCGGCAAGTCCTAGGCTCTGTGGTTTAACCCGCAGCGCCACCCGCGTCCCCTTTGGGATAGGATAAGGATGAGCAAATACTGTCAATTCCAGTTTCTCATTTTTCCACAGTCTTAAGTTCCGTTCACATTCCCCATCAGTTTGTACGTTTTTGTTGTTGTTTAAAAAGTCCATGCAAAATATCCTCAGTGGTTTAGTGCAAATTACTCCCAATATAGTATGCTGTCTGGCCCAACGTACACACACACATATATTTTTGCAAAGCAACTTCCCCTAATATATATGTTTATATGCATATTTGTATCCCAGTACAATATATGCATTTTTGTACACATAACTTGGCTGAAGAACTGCATTGCAATATTTGTAGAAAGTGAGGGTTTCAGTATGAGGATTTGCAGTTTCCTCTAATTTATTTTGACAGATTGTTCTCACTAATATATGTGTCCTTATGCACGCTTTACCCTAGTAATAGAAACATTTCTGTACACTTTTGTTGTTGCTGGAGAACAGCATCACAACATTTAAATAACTACAAATCTCATGGAATAGACGCATATTGTCTCAGAAGGTGCAATTTCTCATCTCCATCCCAATCCCCCGGGTCATCCTTGCATTTGAGGTTTCCCTGGAATTAACTGGAGATACTGCTGAAATTTGAATTTCTTTCTGGGTTTTGGCTCCCAGCTCTTCCAAACAGCAGAAACGGACCTTGTCTTAACTTTGGGAGCAAAATCCTGTGTGAACTGGGGCACTGTGGTACCAAATAGTATGGGAAACAGCCCTACTAGAAAAATTAACCAATAAACTGAAACTGTAAAGGTAAAGGGACCCCTGACCATTAGGTCCAGTCGTGGCCAACTCTGGGGTTGTGGGGCTCATCTCGCTTTATTGGCTGAGGGAGCCGACGTACAGCTTCCGGGTCATGTGGCCAGCATGGCTAAGCCGCTTCTGGTGAACCATAGAAGTGCACGGAAACGCTGTTTACCTTCCCGCCAGAGCAGTACCTATTTATCTACTTGCACGTCATGCTTTCGAACTGCTAGGTTGGCAGGAGCTGGGACTGAGCAACGGGAACTCACCCCGTCGCAGGGATTCGAACCACCGACCTTCTGATCAGCAAGTCCTAGGCTTTGCGGTTTAACCCACAGCGCTACCCGCGTACCAAAAACTGAAACTGACACAGAGACAAATAAAAGAAGACACCTTCACCCTGGTATGGTTCCCCTTTATTACATGCACACCTGTTTTGCACACTCAAGCTTCCAGGTTCAACCCCCAACATTTCCCAATTGTTGTTCTTGTTTAGTTGTTTACTCATGTCCACCTCTTCATGACCCCCTGGACCAGAGCACACCAGGCCCTCCTGTCTTCCACTGCCTCCCGCAGTTTGGTCAAACTCATGCTGGTAGCTTTGAGAACACTGTCCCACCATCTCGTCCTCCGTCGTCCCTTTCTCCTTGTGCCCTCCATCTTTCCCAACATCAGGGTCTTTTCCAGGGAGCCTTCTCTTCTCATGAGGTGGCCAAAGTCTTGGAGCCTCAGCTTCAGGATCTGTCCTTCCAGTGAGATCTCCCAATACAAGGCCAAGAAAGACCTGAAACCCTGAACAGCTTCTGCCAGTCAGTGTCTGCAGCACTAAGGTAGATGGACCTATGGCCTAACCGAACACAAGCCAGTTCCCTGTGTTCCCTGTTATCTGCGACTGTATAAAAGCTGGTTTAGGTCTTGGGGTGCAGAGGTGTCTGTCACCCCTCACAGTCAGAAATCAGCTGGGGGAAACCTGTCAGCTCATCCAGGAAAGGGCAGGCCATTCCCAGCAGCTCTCCCCCCCCCAACTCTAGCCAAGACTCACCTTGGCAGATCTCCAAATCAGGATGGAGGGACACCCCCTCCGCTCTCGCCCCTCCGCCGAACCTGCCTTTTGCCCTCCTCCGTCTCCAGCAGCTGTTCCGTCTCTCTAAGCCACGGGCTGCCTCCTGACCCACTTTCTCTACTCCTTCCCCTCCACCCCCTGGCATGGAGGGCTCAAGCTGTTCAGGCTCGCCTTGACGCCCCCCCCCCCCCCCGGTGTATGTCCCTCCCTTCCACCCGGCTTCCCCCCCCCCTTCTTGGTACAAAGCTGACTGATAACAAAGCTGTCCAGGAAAGCACATTCTGCCCCCCTTCCCAGGTTTAAACGGGCTCTTAAAAACCAAAACTATTAGAGCAGGTTTTGGGGATGTGGCCCCCAGCCCTGTCTTCCTGGCCCTTAGGGTTCTCCCCAGCCCAGATTAGCCCACATTCATTTTGTTACTATCATTCCTAGCTAGAATGGGTCTTTAAATTCTGATAATAATAATAGTAAATAATATTTTTTTATTTATACCCCGCCCTTACCGGTTCAAAAAAACCAGGCTCAGGGCGGCTAGCAACAAATTTAAAACAATTGATGCAACAAAAAACAGCTTAAAATACAGTATAAAATGTGAATAACAGTAAATTCAGAATTCAAAAATCAATTTAGGGGGGAAATGCATCCAATAAACATTAGATGATCATCAGGGCTAGCTGGCTGAATTGGTCCTACTTGGGCCAGCGAGGAGGCCAGGGGAGAATTAGCTGTGGGGTCTCAGAGCAGGGAATCTTCATAAAAGGGGAGGGGGAGGGAAGGAAGGGGAATAAAAGATCAGGCTAAGTTCAAGTTGAAAGCCAGGAGGAATAGCTCTGTCTTACAGGACCTGCGGAAGGAAGTTGAATCCTGCAGGGCCCTGGTCTCATGGGACAGAGCATTCCACCAGGTCGGAGCCATCACTGAGAAGGCCCTGGCCCTGGTGGAGGATAATCTGACTTCCTTAGGGCCCGGGACCTCTAAGGCCTGGGACTGATGGGAGCTGGGAGTTCAACAGCACCTGAAGCCCAGGTAAGGTTACCAGATTTTTTTCCCAATGAATCTAGGGAAACTTTAAATAAATATGTAAAGACTACACGTTGAGCAGCAGCCGCATCCCAACTCCTACTTGCATGCAAGCAAGAGGGGCCAGGGATCTCTCAGGCAGCGCGATGCCTCCCTTCCCATCGGAGCAGCCCCAATCCTATTCCTACTTGTGTGCAAGCAGGAGGTGGTGGGGATCCCTCAGCTGGGAAGGGAGGCTTCCCATTGCCTAACTGAGAGATCCCTGCCCCCTCCTGCTTGCATGCAAGCCCTGATAAGCAGTGTGAAGCCTCCCTTCACAGCTTAGTTGCTGGGGTCAGGGAAGGTGGAGGCAGCCCGGAAGCTGCATCTTAGAGCCCCTGCACCACCGTCATATGGGGACTTCCGAGCAGCTCCTGAAGCCGACCAGAGCCAACTGCTCCAGGCTGCTGAGACTGCCGCTGCTGCGTTTCCCGGGGACATTAGATGAAATCCGGGGACATTCCGGGGATGCAATTTGTCCGGGGACTTATTCACAAATCCAGGGACTGTCCCCGGGAAACGGGGACATCTGGTAACCCTACCTGGAGGGCACCTTTGGCCCCTGACTTATAACCTGCTTTTGGACTAAAATGCTCTAGAATTAAAGCATCACTCACCTGAACAAGCTTTGGTCAGACTGCATTGGAGTTAAATGAGCAGCACCAGACCCCACTGCCTTGCCTTGAGAACACTTTTCCTGCAAATCTGATTCTACCCCCACCGAATGGTACCCAGCCCTTTTTGCTTAGAGCTCTCCAGCGGTGGACCTTTCTGGTTACAGGGCATCACCCCTGGAAAATAGTAGCCATGCTTTTGCAAGAGAACAACTGTCAGGGATTCATTAAGGAATCTGTCAGGGATTCTTCAGGGAAGCTTTTAATATGTGACATTTTAATGTATTTTTAATCTTTGTTGGAAGCCACCCAGAGTGGCTGGGGAAACCCACCCAGATGGGCGGGGTACAAATAATAAATTATTATTATTATTAAGTTGCAGTTCCTGCTTTGTGGGGGGGTGGACTAGATGATCCTTGAGGGTCCCTTCTAACTCTGGCTCCCTGAGAGTCTTGAGGGCTGTCCATCTGCCTCTCTTTTCAAGCACACCTTTTCCTGCGCTCTAGATCTACTGCCTCTCCGCTTGATTTGATCCACCGCAATCCAGGTCAAAACGGATTACAGCTGAGCAAAACGCCGTTCGTTTTGAAAAATTAAATACTGGCCTCTGGGAGGGTGGGGAGTATCTCGGAACCAGGCTGCAAGCATAAGAGGAATGGAGTGTGTGTGTGTGTGTGTGTGTGTGTGTGTGACACAGACAGAGGGAAAGAGAGGCAAAGAGGAGAGTTCATTCTTCTGCACGCCCCCCCTCCCCAAGCACGAATGAGATCATCGTGGAAACGAGCAAATTCTTAAATCATCTTGTCATCTCCAATATCAACAAACAGTGCACGCTCCTCGACAGATGCCAATATATATTACACGGGCGGGCATCTCGCCCGTCCCCACGCTGAGGCGCCGAGGGCCTCTTACGAGAGAGGAGGTTCCGCAAGTCTAACGCTTTGGAGGTGGCGGCGCTGAGGCTATTAGCCATGGGGCAGGGTGGGGGGTGAGATGGGAAGGGAATCGCCAGCCTCGGAAGGCAGCAGGGAGCAGCAGCAGCAGTGTGGGGCATTGGCTGAGACTTGTGTGTGGCAGAGGGGCACTGCCCATCTCTTGGGCCTTGTCTGTGCTGTGGCTGCTCCGATTGCTCCTCCTTTGCAACAACAAAACCACCCCAAACCCTCCTCTATCATGCTGGACACTGGTACAGATTAGGCAGACAGACAGACAGGAGACAAGGGGGCCTCTTGCTCTCGGGTGCTCCCCCTCAAACCTAGAGCCATTGCAAATAGGTGGCATGCACTGGAAAGTATGCTAATAATGATAATAAGCTATGGTTTTCCCAGTAGTGATGTGTGGAAGTGAGAGCTGGACCATAAAGAAGGCTGATCGCCGAAGAATGGATGCTTTTGAATTCTGGTGCTGGAGGAGACTCTGGAGAGTCCCATGGACTGCAAGAAGATCCAACCTCTCCACTCTGAAGAAAATCAGCCCTGAGTGCTCACTGGAAGGGCAGATCCTGAAGCTGAGGCTCCAAGACTTTGGCCACCTCATGAGAAGAGAAGACTCCCTGGAAAAGACCCTGGTGTTGGGGAAGATGGAGGGCACAAGGAGAAGGGGATGACGGAGAACGAGATGGTGGGACAGTGTTCTCAAAGCTGCGAACATGAGTTTGACCAAACTGCGGGAGGCAGTGGAAGACAGGAGTGCCTGGTGTGCTCTGGTCCAGGGGGTCACGAAGAGGCGGACACGACTAAACAACAAATTTATTATTTGTACCCCGCCCATCTGGCTGAGTTTCCCCAGCCACTCTGGGCAGCTCCCAGTTGAGAGTTAAAAACAATACAGCATTAAACATTAAAAACTTCCCTAAACAGGGCTGCCTTCAGATGTCTTTGAAAGATAAGATAGCTGCTTATTTCCTTGAGATCTGGTGGGAGGGCGTTCTACATGGAGGGCTCCACCACCGAGAAGGCCCTCTGCCTGGTTCCCTGTAACCTCACTTCTCGCAATGAGGGAACTGTCAGAAGGCCCTTGGCGCATCCTGTTCCTCTTGTGACCTTTTCAGAGATTTTCTGGCTGTCCTCTGCTGGAAGCAGGAAGCTGGTACTGGAGGTGGCTACCTGTTCTGATTAAGCAGGTCTCTCCTTCTTCTCTTATTGTCATGATATTTAGGAACAGAACATCCATCTATAGGTGCAGTGTGCTCCTGAAATTCAAGTGCCGGGGGGGGGGGCAGCTCAGGCCTTCTGCTCTGCTTGAGGGCTGCCCTAGAGGCATCTCCCGATATGCCCCACAGAGGACCTTAAGGTCCCTAAATAGCAACACCCTAGAGGTTCCGGGCCCTAAGGAAGTCAGATTAGCCTCAACCAGAGCCAGGGCCTTTTCAACACTGGCTCCAGCCTGGTGGAACGCTCTGCCTCATGAGACCAGGGCCCTGCAGGATCTGATTTCTTTCCACAGGGCCTGTAAGACAGAGTTGTTCTGCCTGGCCTTTGGCTTGGAATCAATTTGATCCCCTCCCCCTCTTTCCTTTTTCCTTTCTCCTTCTGTAATGGAACTCCTATTTGGGGACTTCCCTGGCTTTTTTCTGGCCCATGTAGGACCAGTCTGGATAGTTAGCCTTGGTGACTTTCTTCCTAACTTCCTTAAGGCCCGGGACCTCTAGGGTGTTGCTATTTATGGACCTTAAGGTCCTCCGTGGGGCATATCGGAAGAGGCGGTCCCGTAGGTACGAGGGTCCTAGGGCTTGGAAGGTCAAAACCAGCACCTTAAATCTGACCCTGTCCTCCACCGGGAGCCAGTGCAACTGGAAAAGCACTGGGTGAATATGCTCCCATGGCAGAGACCCTGTGAGGAGCCTCGCTGCAGCATTCTGCACCCGCTGGAATTTCTGGGCCACAGGGAAGCTGTTTTGGTTTTATTTCTGCAGACCAAAAATATATTGGGTTCTCTCATATATCTGTATATCCCCACCATCACCCAAGACCCAAAGGCTTTACCCTTTCCTTGCAGAAAAGGTGCAGCCAACTCTTCTGATCTTTGAGATGTACAACAGGCAGGTCAGAGGCCTACCTTCCAAGGTGGTTTTCAAATTAGAGGCCTGGGGAGTTGTGCAAGCATGAAATGGCACAGAAAGAAATCCTTATACAAGGAGAGGGCAGGGAATACAGAGAACAATACTTGGACATATATTCTAAAAGAAAAAGAGATGTCAGGACTTGTAAAAGTCACACTAACTGTTCCACCAAATTTTTAAAAACAATAAAAACCATAAAGGACCCCTGACATAACTGTCAGTCCAGTTGCAAACGACTCTGGGGTTGCGCGCTTATCTCGCTTTACAGGCCAAGGGAGCCGG
Organism: Podarcis siculus; assembly: GCA_034642415.1. Taxonomy (NCBI): domain Eukaryota; kingdom Metazoa; phylum Chordata; class Lepidosauria; order Squamata; family Lacertidae; genus Podarcis; species Podarcis siculus. The sequence continues at coordinate 4,173,537 of JAXCMG010000055.1, read as the reverse complement.
TGTTTGTCCGCAGACAGTTTTTCCAGGTCATGTGGCCAGCATGACTAAGCCACTTCTGGCGAACCAGAGCAGCGCACGGAAACACCGTTTACCTTCCCGCCAGAGTGGTACCTATTTATCTACTTGCACTTTGATGTCCTTTCGAACTGCTAGGTTGGCAGGAGCTGGGACCGAGCAACGGGAGCTCACCCCGTCATGGGGATTTGAACCGCTGACCTTCTGATTGGCAAGCCCAAGAGCCTCAGTGGTTTAGACCACAGCGCCACCCGCATCCTTAAAAACAATATGTAAGCTTTTAAGCACCCCACAACTCTTCCACCATTCTAGACTGAGAGAAGAACTCTGAAGGGACCCAGAAACTTGCTCATAATTTTCTAAAGTATTGCCTTAATGTAGATTTTGGATTTCTTCTGGCTGATTTATTGTTGTTGTCGTTGTTCTTTGTGTGACTGGCTGCCTTGAAAACCTACCTTAGGAACCACAGAATCTGCCTCTGTACTGAGTCAGCCATTGGGGTCCATGTGTGGTCAGCACAAATTGAAACTTTTCATTCTGTATTTGGGTAGGTTTTTTTATTGTTCTAATTCTACTAGGGTTTAATTACTTTATAATTATCTTTTTTTATTTTGTCTATGCTTTAATCTTTGCAAGCTGCCTTGAGACCCTGTCTGGGGGGAAAGTGGAATATTATTGTTATTGTTATTTTGTTATTGTTATCATCATTCGGCAGCAGCTCTCCTGGGTTTAAGGCAGGGGTCTCTCCCAACCCTTCCAGTTCCCTGAAGCCTAAAGCTGACCTCTTTTTGTAAGCAAGCCTCTCTGCATATGCTCAGAGGCACTCTCTTTGTACATATATCCTGGGGGTGGGGGAAGGTTCCAGGGTGAGCGCAGGAGCCGGTTACGCCCCAAGCCTCCTGCCAGTGCGAATGTGCAGGGTGCGCAGGGTAGAATCGTGTGCAGATGAGAGAGAAGAGGTGGGTAGAGGTTTGGCTGCTGGCACAGCCTTCTCTCCCCCTCCCTCCGCCCCTCTTTCTCCTTCTCTCCCTCCCTCCATGGCGAGCGAGGGGGGTGGGTTGCTCCAGCCTCCCTCCCTCCGGTCCATTTCCTGCCCGTCCTCCCCAAGGTAGGCCTTTCTTCTAATTGTGATCTGGCCAGCTGTGCTTCAGCACCGAGGACAGCTCCATAGCCGAACAATGGGGCAGAGCGAGGGAGGCTGGCTTAGGGACGCTCAACAAATTCCTAGCCGGAAGCAAAGGGGAAGAAAACTCTAGGCGAGTCAGTTGGGTTGAATGGTAGGAAGAGAGGGGTGCGCTTTCTCCCTCTTCCTGGCGCGGGTCTGGCTGTCCATGTCCGGGCTTCCTCCAGGGACGGAAGGGAAATGGGCCTTGTGTTGAAGCTCATTTATTATATACCTGCCCCTGAACTGTCTTGCCAGAGTGGTGCATGCTCTGGTTATCTCCCACTTGGACTACTGCAATGTGCTCTATGTGGGGCTACCTTTGAAGGTGAACCGGAAACTACAACTAATCCAGAATGCGGCAGCTAGACTGGGAACTGGGGGCAGCCACCAAGACCATATAACACCGGTCCTGAAAGACCTACATTGGCTCCAAGTGCGTTTCCAAGCACAATTCAAAGTGTTGGTGCTGACCTTTAAAGCCCTAAACGGCCTTGGCCCAGTATATCTGAAGGAGCGTCTCCACCCCCATTGTTCTGCCCGGACACTGAGGTCCAGCGCCAAGGGCCTTCTGGCGGTTCCCTCATTGCGAGAAGTTTATCTACAGGGAACCAGGCAGAGGGCCTTCTCAGTAGTGGCGCCTGTCCTGTGGAACGCCCTCCCACCAGATGTCAAAGAGAAAAACAACTACCTGACATTTAGAAGACATCAGGGAAGTTTTTAATGTGTGGCATTTTAATGTATTTTTAATTTGTGTTTGAAGCCCCCAGAGTGGCTGGGGAAACCCGGCCAGATCGGTGGGTTACAAATAATAAATTACTTACTTACTTATTATTTTTATTTCTAGTCCACCTTTTTCTTCAAGGGACTTGAGGTGGTGCACATGGTTTTATGCCTACAGAGCATAGTTGAACTTGCTGCCACAGGGAGCAGTGCTGCGTGGTTCCAAATATCAGAAAACTGTAGGAAAGGAAAGTGTTCCTGTGCTCAAATTCTGCTTGTGGGCTTCCCATGGGGGCATCTGCTTGGCCAGTGTGAGAACGGGGATGCTGGACTAGATGGGCTATTCGCCTGACCCAACCAACTCTTCTTACATTTCTCATTTATTCTCCACAGAAACCCTGTGAGGTAGTTGCAGGTAGGTAGCCATGTTGGTCTGCTGTAGTCAAAACAAAATTTAAAAATTCCTTCCAGTAGCACCTTGTTGTTGTTGTTTAGTCATTTGGTTGTGTCTGCCTCTTTGTGACCGCCTGGACCAGAGCACGCCAGGCCCTCCTGTCTTCCACTGCCTCCCGCAGTTTCGTCAAACTCATGCTGGTAGCTTCAAGAACACTGTCCCACCATCTCGTCCTCTGTCGTCCCCTTCTCCTTGCGCCCTCCATATTTCCCAACATCAGGGTCTTTTCCAGGGAGTCTTCTCTTCTCATGAGGCGGCCAAAGTCTTGTAGCCTTAGCTTCAGGATCTGTCCTTCCAGTGAGCACCCAGGGCTGATTTCCTTCGGAATGGAGAAGTTGGATCTTCTTGCAGTCCATGGGACTCTCCAGAGTCTCCTCCAGCACCATAATTTAAAAGCATCAATTCTTCAGCGATCAGCCTTCTTTATGGTCCAGCTCTCACTTCCATACATCTCTACTGGGAAAACCATAGCTTTAGCTATACGGACCTTTGCATACCAATAACTTAGTTGGTCTCTAAGGTGCTACTGGAAGGAATTTTTTTAATCCTGTGAGGTAGGTTAGGCTGAGAGGCAAGGACTGGCCCAAATCACACCCGGTGATCTTCATGGATTTGAGTGTGGATTTGAACCCTGTTCTTTCCCGGGGGTCCTAGTCCGGCTCTCTCACCACTTAACCACACTGGCTCTATAGCCTTATCTTCCATTAATTTGTCCAATCCTCATTTAAAACCATCCAAGATGGTGGCCATGAATGTCTCGTGCAGAAGTGCGTTTCACAGTAGACGCTGTGCGAAAAAGTACTTTCTTCTATCATTGTGGATCAAGTTTGCACTGTCTATGCACAGATTCACCTATTTGGTTCTGAATTTCTATGGTGGGTTCTTTTCCCCCTGCAGTGTATTTGAATGCCCCCATTGTCTTATAATATACAGACACAGGCAGGCTGCCTGTAAGGATGGAAGAGGTTGGCCATCATTGTGAACCCTGAGCAGAGCGATGGAAGGCACCCACTGGGTGGAATGCAGGGAGCTCAACAGTAGGAGGCGCCAGAGCTAACGGAAGGCAGAGCCAACTCATTCTGGTTCTGCCTTCCTCCTCCTCCCTGCTCAATTCTAAACGGGCAACACTGAGATCAAGGAGGAGGAAGATGGCGGCCAAGGTCACCACCCGCTGGACGGGTTGCAAGAAGGCAGACAGGTGGTGACTGGCAGACAGCAGACGTGAGTTTGGCAGGGCACGGCCCCATTCACCCTAACGGACCAGCCTCCAGGGCCTGAGCGTTCTTTAAATGCTAATGAAATGCTGTTCTCCAAATGGTCTGAAATTTTGGGCAGAGCATCCAGGCGCCGTGCGTTAGAACTGAGCCAAATCTCAGAGACATTTATCAAGAAGATGTTTAAAAGCTTTGTGCGTACGTTTTCCTATCGAAAGCATCCAAAAATTCTGGGGGGAAAGAGCTTGAATACAGGAAATCTGTTCTGCATCAAATTGTAAACTGGGAGGAAATTGAATGAGGAGACACTTTCCTCTTCGCTCATAGTACTGGTGGCGCAATGGGTCAGTGTGTCTCTCTGTTGAAGGTTGGTGGTTCTAGCCCATCCAGGGATTGGACTAGATGACTCTTGGGCATAGCTGTCAACGTTTTCCCCCCCTTTTAAAGGGAAATTCCCTTATTCCGAATAGGATTCCTCGCAAGAAAAGGGCAAAGTTGACAGCTATGCTCTTGGGGTCCCTTCCAACTCTACAGTTCGGTGATTCTATGATACTTGAACTCAGGGCCATCAAACGAAGAAGAAGCATTGCTTTTCAATACCCGTTTCTGGAAGCCACAACAGGAGAGAGCGCTCTTGCACTCAGATTCTTCTAGGCTTCCCAGAAGAGGCACTTAGGGGGGCCCTGTGAGAACAGGATGCGTGCCCAGATGGGCCCTTGGCCTGATCCAGTGGGCTCTCCTTGTCCTCTTATGTTCTTAAGCAATGTTAGGAGAGACAGGACTCATACAAGGGAGATGTTGTTGTTGTTGCTGTTTAGTCGTTTAGTCGTGTCCGACTCTTCGTGACCCCCTGGACCAGAGCACGCCAGGCCCTCCTGTCTTCCACTGCCTCCCGCAGTTTGGTCAAACTCACTTTTGTAGCTTCGAGAACACTGTCCCACCATCTCGTCCTCTGTCGTCCCCTTCTCCTTGTGCCCTCCATCTTTCCCAACATCAGGGTCTTTTCCAGGAAGTCTTCTCTTCTCATGAGGTGGCCAAAGTCTTGGAGCCTCAGCTTCAGGATCTGTCCTTCCAGTGAGCACTCAGGGCTGGTTTCCTTCAGAATGGAGAGGTTTGATCTTCTTGCAGTCCATGGGACTCTCAAGAGTCTCCTCCAGCACCAGAATTCAAAAGCATCCGTTCTTTGGTAATCAGCCTTCTTTATGGTCCAGCTCTCACTTCCATACATCACTACTGGGAAAACCAGAGCTTTAACGATACAGACCTTTGTTGGCAAAGTGATGTCTACTTTTTAAGATGCTGTCTCACACAGGAGATACCTCTTCACAAAGCGCATAGTCTAAACTTTGGAATTCCCTCCCACAAGTTGTAGGCAGGTCTACCAACCTGGATGCCTTGAAAACAGGATTAGACACATCGATGGAGGAATAGGCTATCTGTGGCTATTGGCCAGGCTGCCTCCACAACCAGCAGCTTAAATGCTTCTGAATGCTGGTTGCTGGGAACTGCAGGTGGGGAGAGCTGATTTCGCACCCAGGTCCTGCTTGTGGGCTTCTCACTGGGCCGTCTGGTTGGCCACTGTGAGAACAATGTGCTACACTAGATGTGCCTTTGGGCCTCATCCAGCAGCCAGGCCCTTCTGATGTTCTTAAGGTTTTAAAACCTTTGCGTAAGCCAATTAATTTTTCACTAAGGGCTGTTAGGGTGAGCTGCGCTTAGTGGATCTGATGGGCATGTGTGTGTTCATTGTGTTGTGTGTATGTGTGTGTGTGTGTAACTGTATTTATATCTGTCTTCCTGGACCAGTCCATCCCCAACTTGATGCCTGCCAGCCCCTCAGCCAGCTAAATGCCTGCCAATTTCCAGTTTAAACATCAGCACTGAAAATAAGTTCTGGGGCCAGGCTGTCTCCAATGAAACCCTGATTTTAATCACTCCTTTGCTCATCCCATGAGCAGGAGTAATTAGCACTCCTGAGCTGTATTGGATGCATGCATTTTGGGCTCCCTTGACATACTTGAATGACAGACATTATCCCTTGTTAACCTGTGCTGCAATAACAAAGGATAGTATCCATTGCTAGGCCTACTCAGAGCACAGTCATTGAAATTCACAGGCAAGGCTAACTTAGGCTCATTCATTTCAGTGGGTCTCCTCTGATGATAACTTAGTACAACCTATTGACATTCATGGGCATGACTAACGTCAATCCAGTTATTTCAGTGCGGGTCCACTTTTGCACATTGTTTAGGTGGATACCAACCCAAAGAGTTTTGGGTTCATTAACCTAGTGTCAGATTCTTGTTGCTTATAGAGGTTTGTGACAATCTTTCTATAAGATCCGAGGACAAAAGGAGGGTTATCCAGCCCCTTTCTGTAAGCCGGAGAGGGGAAGAAAAACAACTTCTCTTTTTTGAGATTTCCCAATTTGCAAATAAAATAAAAATGGGGAAAGCATCCTGAGGGTTAACACATCTTCAGGAAGTTCCCCAAAACATCAAGTGATGTGTTTCCAATCTTTGGGTTTCTGGGGTGGCTAGCTTAGATGGCTTTCAAATAAGGTAAAGGGACCCCTGACCATTAGGTCCAGTCGTGGCCGACTCTGGGGTTGCAGCGCTCATCTCGCTTTACTGACTGAGGGAGCCGGCGTACAGCTTCCGGGTCATGTGGCCAGCATGACTAAGCCGCTTCTGGCGAACCAGAGCAGCGCACGGAAACGCCGTTTACCTTCCCGCAGGAGCGGGACCTATTTATCTACTTGCACTTGACGTGCTTTCGAACTGCTAGGTTGGCAGGAGCGGGGACCGAGCACAAATTCATGGCCAGTGAATGCTACTAGCCACAATGACTATGCTCTGGCACCATGGTCACAGCCAATAGTTTTTGCCATCCATCTGTCTTGAGGGACAATGGAGTGTGCTTCTGGGGGTGAAGTCAAACCACAGAAGAATCACAGCGCCTGCTGTGGCGGCAGAGACCAGTAACCCATAAACCCCTGTCTCCTGCATCGTTTTTGCTGTGTTAGCAGCAACAGTGACCCATCTGGGGGCAAGCCTGGGCAGTGTGTATGGAGGTCCTGAGCTGCCCAGATGACAAGACACCCACCGGTCTCACCAATGAGGTCCGAAGGAAGGCAGAGCTATACATTTGGCACCAACTTGGCTGCAGGAGTTTCCAGTACAAGACGACATTCAGCCGTCTTAGGGACTCCACTCTGTATTTGTGTAGGGCAGGGGTCAGCAACCTTTTTCAGCCGTGGGCCGGTCCACCGTCCCTCAGACCATGCGGTGGGCCAGACTATATTTTTTTGGGGGGGGTGAGAACGAATTCCTATGCCCCACAAATAACCCAGAGAAGGAAGTTATATTAGCCTCAACCAGAGCCAGGGCCTTTTCAACACTGGCTCCGGCCTGGTGGAACGCTCTGTCTCATGAGACCAGGGCCCTGCAGGATCTGATTTCTTTCTGCAGGGTCTGTAAGAAAGAGTTGTTCCGCCTGGCCTTTGGCTTGGAGTCAATTTGATTCCCTCCCCCTCTTTCTTTTTCCTTTCTCCTCCTGTGATGAGGCTGCATTTTAATGTTGTATTTTAATCTTGTTTTTTAAGTTGAATTTCAATCAACTTGTTTTTTGTTGGTTGTTAGCCGCCCTGAGGCTGGTCTTGGCTGGGGAGGGCAGGGTATAAATAAAATTTACCGTATTATTATTAGAGATGCATTTTAAATAAAAGCACACATTCTACTCATGTGAAAACACCAGGCAGGCCCCACAAATAACCCAGAGATGTGTTTTAAATAAAAGGAAACATTCTACTCACGTAAAAAGATGTTGATTCCCAGACCATCAGTGGGCTGGATTGAGAAGGCGATTGAGCCGCATCCGGCCCGTGGGCCTTAGGTTCCCTAGGGCTCTTGTGTTCAAATCCTGCTTGTGTGTGTATCCTGCAAGGATCTGGGTGGCCACTGTGAGAATGGGATGCTGGACTAGATGGGCCGGTGGCCTGACCCAGAAAACCCTTCCTTGGTTCTTATGACTACAGGGAGCAAATTAGACGGGGAAGTCCTATGTTGTACACGAGGCATAAAAATAACTTGTGGATTGCACAACCGCAAGATGTATACAGAGGGCCATTTTGGGTCACCGATGGCTTCACAGACGTCTTTCCCTTGATCTCTCCATCTGAACCATTGAGTTGTTGTTTAAATGGAATGGTTTGATTGCCTAGTTTTTTATTCTGTCCATGTTTTGGCGGAGGGGTTGGGAGCTGGATCCAGCCAGTTCTTTACCCCTCTGGCCTTCTGCCTGGCTGGGGCCACCCACCTGTCAATCATTATGACACCAGGGGGCCGCTTGGAAAGGCAGCTTGCAAAGTGAGAAGATTTACGTAATTACAAAAGTGTAACAAAAGTAGTCATAAGCAGTAAATAAAGAAACGTACCAAAACATACACAGGGAAATTAAACAACCCCCACGTGAGTCATAATAAAATCTAAAAACAGAGTGAAACCCGATAGGCTTAGGATGGAGACCAAAAGAAACCAGCAGATCAGGGAGATTATTATGTTTATTTATTTATTTATTGCATTGTTCTTGGTACTGTTTTGTATCACTTTAATGTTGTTGTTTAGTCGTTTAGTCGTGTCCGACTCTTCGTGACTCCATGGACCAGAGCACGCCAGGCACTCTAATAAAAACCACTTTAATAAAAACCCCAATAAAGGTTATTACCAAAGATCTGAAAATTAAGATGCAACAAATGAGTATCGATAACAGGAAAATGAACATCTCCAAAATCAAATCAGCCCCTGAGCAATAGCTCCTCCCAGTATCCCGCAGAAATAAGGTGGGCCCTGGGAGGGAGGCGTTATTTGCCCCCAGGTGGTTCTGCAAAGTTTCCAGGTCACTCTTTGAAAGCAGGCAAAAAGCTCCTTTCTCGGGATTTAGGATTGTTTGCACGGCTCCCCTCTCAGCCGGCGCGCTGCTCTCGTCTCTCCCGAGCCGGTAATTTGTTGCCGGTCCCTAACTCTGACATGATTATTAGTCGGGGGGGGGAGGAGGAGGGGCCGCCAGGGCTGTGTGTGCTGCTGGAGGTTTTGTTGGTAAAGAAAAAGATTTGAAACAGAGCTCAAGATCCATTAAAGGAAGGGACCGTCAAACCTGAAAAAGCAGCCGAAATCGCGCTCTTGAGGTGGGGCTGGGGGGGAGGGAAGGAAGGAAATTTTAAAGGGGTGGGAGGGAGGGAAAGAGCCGTCAGGGTGCGAAAATGAATCAATAAGCGAAGAAAAGAGAGGGGGGAAGGAGGAGGAGGAGGAGAAGAAGGAAAAAAATCACAAGAAACCCCAGAATCTCAACCGCGCCACGGAAAGTTAATCAATAAACTAATTAACTGCTTGCAAGCTTTGTAATTGTTTGATCAGAAGAATTAGAATGAGGGTCTGGGGGCTGCCCACGACCCTGGGATAAGGCCGAATCGTAGAACTCTTTGCATTATTTTTAAAAGAAGAATTGTTATTTTATTTTTATCTTTTCAATAGGAATTTTATTGTATTTTTTTGCACCCGTGGGGGGAAAAAAGGAAAGGAAATCTCTCTGTCCCTCTCTTTCTCGTCCCCCTACCACACTTCCTCATCCTCTTTTTTTAAAAAAAGAAAATAATAATAATTGAAGGATTTGGGAGAGAAGCGAGGCAGACGGAAATGCCGTCCAATTAAAGCGAGATTGGAGGGAAATTTTGTCTCCCAAACTGCTGGCGGCTTTTGATCTCTTTGTTTCCACGCACACACGACGAAGACGACCAAGTCCAGCTTGGGATTTTCTGCTCTTTTTTCCCCTTTTCCTTTTTTTCTTTGTTTTGTTCCGGCGTGGTTCCCCCCCCCTTTCCTTCCTTTATTTTATTTCCCCCCCCCTTTTTGGTGAACATTCTGAATTCGAGGCTCGCTCCAGCTTGCTCCTTTTTGAACCAATGAAGGAACCAGACGCCATCAAACTTTTCATTGGACAAATCCCCCGGAATTTAGAGGAGAAGGACCTTAAGCCTATCTTCGAGCAGTTCGGCAAAATCTACGAGTTGACAGTCATTAAGGATAAATACACCGGCATGCATAAAGGTAAGGCGCGCGTTACGCGCAGGGACCAAGCGCTGCGCCCCGGGTACCGCCGCGCGTCGGATGCGCTGGTGGCAGCGGTGGGATGGAATAGGAACGGGCGAAGAACAACAAAGCCGATGGGGACAGTACTGGGGGGGTGATGGGGGGAGAGAGAGGAGGAGAAGGAGGATTCTGAGCCCAAAGTATCGCCTGGAATTGCACTACCCGGTTGGAGGAGGGGGCGCGCAAAAAACGAGCAGATAAATTCGTCGTTCCGAAAGCACCGCCCGGCTCGTCACTGGCGAGCGTTACGCGCGGAGTTTGTAGGCTTGGGGGGGGGGCTGTCAGAGCAAGGCATTTGAGGGTAAGCGGTTTTTCCAGGAGGAGAGGGAGGGGGGGCGGGAGATGGTAACAGATGGCCGGAGGTAGAGAGCCAGTAGATTTCTCCCGCCTCCCCCCCCCCGCAAAAGGCCACCATGAATAGAACCCTGGATGTCTAACCACCCACAGGATGGGGTTAGAGACTTGCCTGTCAATAGGATGGAGGGGGGGCATCTAGATTCTGATTTCTTGGAGTCGTGTGGAATAAGGTTCGGAAGCAAGAGGACCCTAACTTAGCAGGGGGGGAGCAGGAATCGTTTAGAGGGGAGGAGGGTGTTTTGAACAGATTTGCACTGACTTTGAGCATGGGGGGGCAGGCGGGGGCCAAAGATTTCAGACCCTTTCTCCAGTTCATTTCCTCTTTTATGTTTTCCTTTTGGAGTTGGAAAGAGGGAGGGGTCCAGCCCCCCCCCCTTTCAGAAAGGGCTTCAGTGATGCCTCTCCTCTTAAAGTGTCGCTAAATAAATCCAGCGTTGTTGTGTTTTTACCTGTGACGGCAGAGCTTCTGGATTTTTGTAACCTAATCGCTTATCAAGTTTTGCCTTTGCTTAAAAGGAAATTAAAACCACCTTCTTGAAGAGGAAACAATGTGTGATTTTAGCTGAAGCCCAGTGCTGGGTGACACAATTGCAGCCCCTGGAATGATTTTCAGGTTTCAACATGCCTGTTCCAACAGAACTCGGGAGACCTCTTGGTTTCCAGAACAAGAAAGCTTTCGTCTTTCTTGGGTGGTTTTTATTATTTTTGCCGGATCATTCCCCCTCCAGATTCCCCAGCAAAACTGCCCCTCATTGTGGCTGCCTCCCCTTCCCAGGCCTTTCTTCTCAGCTGTGTAAGAGAGTAGCCACCTCTGAAATTATTTTGTTTAAATTGGATTTAAAACCACATTTCAAGATGAATCAAACTTTTGTAGGTGAGTGGCAGGAAAAGTTGCAATACAGGATTATTATTATTATTATTATTATTATTATTATTATTATTATTATTCCCTGTGATGCAGTCTGGTAAACACTGCTCTGCCCTCAGGTGCTGATTCAGAGAGAAGAGAAAGCAAGCAAAATCCACTTAGTACACCCTGAAGGAACACAAGGAGTATAATTAAGAACATTAAGGGGTTTGGGGCATTTGGGGGTCTTTTTTAAAGTGGCAAAAATTCATGAGGTCCAGCTTCGCTTAATTTATGAGATTTCATCAGCATCCAAATTTTGGCAACCGATAGAGGCGTCTCGTATGTGTCTGGGCTTGCTGATCCAAAACCCTGATTAATGGTCGTTGTTTGGCAGGTATTCGCGGCACCATGAAAAATGGTTTTGGCTTCGTAAACTACTGGGAGAGGGGGCAATAAGAGAAAGAAGTAACATTTGCTGAGCCCATTTGAAGCTGCTCTTGTCTTTGAAGTCTAGGAAAAGGGAACTGATCACCCATCAGGCCAGCTGGGAACACAATAACCAGGTGTGAGGCTCTTGGGTTTGTTTGTTTCTCTTCCGTTTTATTGCAAATGGTATTTGGTAGGTTTCGCGCAGACGAGGAAGTTGCCAGATTTTTGTGATCAGCCTGTGCTTCTGTGACTTGGACAAGGTTTTAGCTGACAAGTGTTTACAAGGGGACCATGTTTATCTCCAGTGCCATGAAAAAAAATCTCTTTCCCCCCCCCCACCAGCCACGCCACCCCCAAGTTCCAATAAATTGAGCTGCTATTAAAGGCGGAGGAGCAAGGGCAGAAAAAGGAATTGGCAAGATTTGTGAGAAGGGTAATGAGTCGAGAATGAGGCCTAGAGTTTGAGTATGTTGGAAGTTGCAGGGCGTGGGATATTCCCCCCCCCCCCCCAATAAAAAATAATAATAAACAGGATTTTTGAGCAGGAGTTAAAGTTTCATGTTTGGTGGTATTGGATGTTTGGCGTTGCAAAACACTGGCAATAAAGTAAGATCAATTAACAAACCAATTCCCTCAGATTTTGCATGCAAGGCTTGGGGCGGAGGACAAACCTCCAGGTCTGGAAAAACACAAGCATATTCTAAATCTGCAATATGATGCAGTTTGAATAATTTTTTTGTTTAGAATTCATTGAGTAGCTTCAGTTTCTCTGTAGCTGAACAAGGAAAAAGGTTGGGTGTTCTGAGGAGAAGCCGTTTCGGATCAGTGTGTGGTTGTTTTCCCCCTCACCACATCTGACCAGCCCTCTCAGAGGGGTCCTCGGACCCTCACGCCCAGCCGCCAGGCAAGGAGGATGGGAATTGTAGTCTAGCAAGGGCACCACATGGCTACCCTTGCTCAGGGGATCAGGCTTATGATCAGAGGGACAGGGTTACGAATGGCTACTAGCCGCAATGGCTATGCCAATGGAGGCAGGATGAGTCCTCAGTTTCCTGGGCACATTCTACGTTCCTGGTCCTTGCCCCAGGAAAATTGTTGTCCCTCCTTGCTCCCCCAGTACTTTTTCTTCACGTTTGTGGATGCCTTGAGCCAGTTGTGGTGGTAGGCTAGGGTTTGAGAACCCCGTTCAGCCACTGGGTGAGACATCGGGGCCATTCTCTGTTTCTCAGCTGAACCTCCCTCACAGGGATGTTGTGAGGGTAAAACAGGGAGAGGGAGAACCATGTACACTGCCTTGAGCTCTTTGGAGAAAGGTGGGTAATAAACGTAAATAATAATAATAATAATAATAATAATAATAATAATAATAATAATAATAATAATAATATTTATTATTTGTACCCGCCCATCTGGCTGGGCTTCCCCAGCCACTCTGGGCAGCTTCCAACAAAGACCAAAAATACACTAAGACGTCACACATTAAAAACTTCCCTGAACAGGGCTGCCTTCAGATGTCTTCTGAATGTCAGGTAGTTGTTTATCTCTGATGGGAGGGCATTCCACAGGGCAGGTGCCACCACCAAGAAGGCCCTCTGCCTGGTTCCCTGTAACCTCACTTCTCGCAATGAGGGAACCGCCAGAAGGCCCTCGGAGCTGGACCTCAGTGTCCGGGCAGAACAATGGAGGTGGAGACGCTCCTTCAGGTATACTGGGCCAAGGCCGTTTAGGGCTTTCAAGGTCAGCACCAACACTTTGAATTGTACTCGGAAATGTACTGGGAGCCAATGTAGGTCTTTCAAGCCCGGTGTTATGTGGTCTTGGCGGCTGCCCGCAGTCACCAGTCTAGCTACCGCATTGTGGATAATAATAATTAGCTGGTGCGAGTTTGTAGCAGAGTCCAAGCATCCCCGACCCCGCCAAGGAATCTTTAGAAGCGAAATCTCTCCATGGGAAAATAAATGCACCTCATTGCTTTAGCGCAGGTGAGTGCTAAGGTGTTAGGTTCCCGTTTCACACATCCTGCTCTAACAAGAATGATCCTAACCCACCACCATCCTAATCTAAAGACCTAAACACCTCTGTGGCTTTTAAATTGACAGGATTTCAGCGGAGCTGGTGGATCAAACCAGGTGGAGAAGACCCTTCAGCAGGCTTCCTCAACCTCGGCCCTCCAGATGTTTTGGGACTACAACTCCCATAATCCCTAGCTAGGAGGATCAGCAGTCAGGGAAGATGGGAATTGTAGTCTCAAAATATCTGGAGGGCTGAGGTTGAGGAAGCCTGCCCTTCAGTATGACTAAGGTTTTTGGAGGTTTAAGGAGCAGTAAAGGGCTGCTTGCAAATGTGCTTCTGAAACAGCCTGTGCTGCATTTTGAAGCCCTGACTGTCGTGGCACAGTGATGTCGAAGTGATGTCAGGTGATTGACAGGTGATTGGTCCCACCCACCTGTCAAATTTGGCCTGGCAGGGGTTGGGGAGAGATAGATCTGGTCTGACGGCCAGACCAGAAAGGTTCCCCACCCCTGGCATAGAAGTATAAGAAGTTGGTATGTCTATATAATATCCACCTAACAACCACAAAGGGATGCGGGTGGCGCTGTGGGTTAAACCACAGAGCCTAGGGCTTGAGGATCAGAAGGTTGGCAGTTTGAATCCCCGCGACGGGGTGAGCTCCCGTTGCTCGGTCCCTGCTCCTGCCAACCTAGCAGTTCGAAAGCACACCAGTGCAAGTAGATAAATAGGTACCGCTCCGGTGGGAAGGTAAACGGCGTTTCCGTGCACTGCTCTGGTTTGCCAGAAGCGGCTTAGGCCTGCTGGCCACATGACCCGGAAGCTGTACACCGGCTCCCTCGGCCAGTAAAGTGAGATGAGCGCCACAACCCCAGAGTCGGCCACGACTGGACCCAACGGTCAGGTTTCCCCTTTACCTTTACCTTTAACAACCACAAAGCTTTGGCAGTGAGCTTGCCTTCTTCTTCCTTGCTCATCAGTTTCCAAAAGCCTAATCGCCAGAGATGAAGGATGCCCAACAAGTTATTGTTTACATAACCCAGAACTGAATGGCCTCTCACTTTCCATGATACAGGGATACACAGGGAGGTTGAAATCCATTCTATACTTACCTGAGAACAAGCCCTGTTGAACGCAGTGGGACTTCTTTCTGAGTCAACCTGCATGGGATGGTGCTCCCAGTTGACATTCCTAAACCATGCTTACTCTGAAGCGAGCTTCGCCAAAACCTGAGAGGCTTGCTTCTGAGTAAACACACTCACAAGGGTCTCCTTCTGTCTTGCACCCTTAATCTTTAGACACTGGTGGTTGGTGCCCATGGAGACCGGTGGGGTGGAAGGCAAGGAGGCCCACAATGGGCGGAGTCAGAGCCAATGATGGGCGGAGCCAAAGAATTCTCCATCGCCCCCAACCTCCTCCCTGCTGCGTTCTACTAGGACAAAAATGAAGCTCAGGGCTAGGAAGATGACAGGGAGGACCAAACCACAGGCTGCTTGAAAGTCCGAAGGCAGGGAGCCTCCATAATGCTTAGGATCTACCTACCGGTCTTGTCCGATCACAAAATGCCGAAATCAACAGCAAACAGCTCCAGGTTACAGGCAGGGAGATAGGACAGCAGGGGTCTGGCAACTTATTCCACCCTGTCTTTATATTGTTGTTGTTGTTTAGTTGTTTAGTCGTGTCTGCCTCTTTGTGACCCCCTGGACCAGAGCACGCCAGGCCCTCCTGTCTTCCACTGCCTCCCTCATGCTGGTAGCTTTGAGAACACTGTCCCACCATCTCGTCCTCTGTCGTCCCCTTCTCCTTGTGCCCTCCATCTTTCCCAACATCAGGGTCTTTTCCAGGGAGTCTTCTCTTCTCATGAGGTGACCAAAGTCTTGGAGCCTCAGCTTCAGGATCTGTCCTTCCAGTGAGCACTCAGGGCTGATTTCCCTAAGAATGGAGAGGTTTGATCTTCTTGCAGTCCATGGGACTCTCAAGAGTCTCCTCCAGCACCAGAATTCAAAAGCATCAATTCTTCGGCGATCAGCCTTCTTTATGGTCCAGCTCTCACTTGCAATATTTTAAACAATTCAAGGGGCAAAGTCAGCCTCCTTTTCCAGGAAGATTTGAACAGTGTGTGCCGGGATAAATCGAAAATAAAATCTGGAATGATTGTGGGGCTTTTATTTCCTCGGTCTGTCTGTATACACCCCCCAAAATAAGGGAAACACTGTTTCAAGCACAGCTGATGGTGGTTTTCTTTTAAAGGAAAAATAGGGCAGGCTTTGCCAAACTGGAGCCCTCCAAATGTTTTGAACCACAATTTGTATCGGCCCCAGCCAGCCAGCTGTGCAACATTGCACACTTTTAGATACGTATTTTTCGCTCCATAAGACGCACCTAGTTTTTAAAGGAGGAAAACAAGAAAAAATATTCTGAACAAAAGAGTGGATGTATGATTTTTGTGATTCATTCTGTGGCCACAGACATGATATGTGATTTGACGGTGAATTTGGGGTGACCCAATGCAAAAATCCTGAGAATCCATGTGGATCCGTGTTTTGTAAGCATGTTTTTGCGCCATTGCGGCCCCACGAAACAGTGGGTGCGTGTGTGTTTTTGTGCAGGCTGTAGCCATGGACATGCTATGTGATCTGATGGTGAATTTGGGGTGACCCAATGCAATAATCCTGAGGATCCATGTGCTTTTACCTCCCCCCTCCCAGGCAGCCTCCTTTATTGCTAGAGTCCCTAATCTCCCTCCTGATCGCTTGCCAATCAGCTGCTTAGTGGCTTTGTTTCAACACCCGCTTCCCTCTTTCTAAAAAAAGAGCACGATCTGCTTTTCACCCCTGGGCAATTCGGCTCCAGGGACCACACATTTGCTCCATAAGACGCACAGACATTTCCCCTTATTTTTAAGGAGGAAAAAAGTGTGCCTTATGGAGCGGAAAATACGGTAACTCTTTGAGAAGGGTCTTTGGGAAATGATGAAGGAGGCCTTTATTTCGCTAGTTCAGGTGGTTGCTTGTGGTGTGGGGGTGTGCAGCAGAATCTCAGGGGTGCCTCGCTACTAAGGAAAACTTAGGGGGAGAAGAACCCCACCCCTCTCAGGACAGATACTCCCAAGATGGGGGGAGCTCTCCTGCCTGGTCTCCTGCCCCCCCCCCAGCAGCCTATTTCTCTCTCATTCCATAAAACCGCTGCAGAAGATTCAACTCTGCTGCTCTTTGTTGTTTAGGTTGAGTTTGGTACAGCAAGATCTGAGGAAGAGGGGCTTTGGGGGGAGATAGATATGAAATTAATTTTGCCCAGGGCAGCTGTGATAGCTGGTTCCGCTCAACCCCCAATTTGGGGCTGGGGGTGAGGGAGGGATACGGAAATTGCCAAATCGGAGCGAACAGGAACAGCTGCCAAATTTAATCTCTTAATTGCCCCAACGGGAATGGCTCATTATAATGTAGGAGCATAGTAACTAACTAAGCAAACAAGGAAAGGAGGGACAGGTAGATGGGCTTGAAGATAGACAGGCCCCCCCCCCCCCCCCCGCTCTCTCTCTTGGCTCAGAAGGTGTGGCCTTGGGAGAGTTTCACAGACCCCTGATGGATCAAGCCCAAGGGAGGCCCATTTAGACCCAACACACTGTTTCCGTTGCAACGGACAGCTGGATCCTTCCGGGAAGCCAAAAGGATCCTGCCCCCATTGTTCCACCACAACTAGCATTTTATTCGTTCATTTATTTGCTGATTTATAATCCACTTTTTCAAGGCGGCTTACAACATGTCGAAAATGCCACATTTATAAATATCTGTAAAAAAAATTTTGGAAGCGTCAATAGAACCTCGGTGGATGGTGGAAAAGAGAAGCTCATCTTGGGAAGTCCTGCCTAAGCAGAATTCAGTTTTCAAAAGACACCTGAAAGAAGTCAGGGGTGGTTCCATCTGAACTTCTAGAGGCAGGGAGTTCCACAGGGCAGAGCCCACTGCATTAAAGGGTCAGTTAAGGCCAGCTGAAAGGGACGTGGGTGGCGCTGTGGGTTAAACCACAGAGACTAGGGCTTGCCAATCAGAAGGTCAGCGGTTCGAATCCCCGTGACAGGGTGAGCTCCCGTTGCTCGGTCCCTGCTCCTGCCAACCTAGCAGTTCAAAAGCACACCAGTGCAAGTAGATAAATAGGTACTGCTCTGGCAGGTAGGTAGACGGCATTTCCATGCACTGCGCTGGTTCGCCAGAAGCAGCTTAGTCATGCTGGCCACATGACCCGGAAGCTGTACGCCGGCTCCCTCGGCCAGTAAAGCGAGATGAGCGCCGCAACCCTAGAGTCGGCCGTGACTGGACCTAATGGTCAGGGTCCTAAGGGCAGCCGAAGCCCTGGGGCCTAGGGAGAACCACCAGAGGTGGCCCATCAGACGATCTTGGTGATAGAAGTGAAATCAGGCAGTCCCCTAGTAATTTTAGAACCAAGTTGCTTAGGGCTTTGTGAACTATTTTGTTTTATTTATTTATGTACCATTTGATTGAAAAAAAGAAAAAGACCCAAAACAATGTTCCAAAAGACCTAGCCTGGACCCTCTGCCAGAAAGTGGAATCTGATTAGAAGTTTGGGAGCCCTGCTCTGCAAAAAAAACCCCAAAAACCCTCCCCCCAAAACCCCAACAAGCTAATGCTATTCTTGGCTGCATAAACAGAAGTACAGTGTCAGATCAGTGCCACTCTCTTCTGCCTTGGTCAGGCCACACCTGGAATCTGTGTCCAGTTCTGAGCGCCACAATTTAAGAAGGATGTTGACAAGCTGGAAGGTGTGCAGAGGAGGGTGACCAAAATGATCAAAATGGAAACTAAGACTTATGAGCAACAGTTGATTTATCTCGGCACTCCAATGACAGCTATCCAAATCCTCCTGGAAAAAGAGGCCGACTTTGACCCTTGAATTGTTTAAAATATTGCAAGTTATATAAAGACAGGGTGGAATAAGTTGCCAGACCCCTGCTGTCCTATCTCCCTGCCTGGAACCTGGAGCTGTTTGCTGTAGATTTCGGCATTTTGTGATCGGACAAGACCGGTAGGCAGATCCTAAGCGTTATGGAGGCTCCCTGCCTTCGGACTTTCAACCAGCCTGTGGTTTGGCTCTCCCTGTCATCTTCCTAGCCCTGAGCTTCAATTTTGTCCTAGTAGAAGGGAGGAGGTTGGGGTACAATGGAGAATCAGTTGGATCCGCCCATCGTTGGCTCTGGCTCCGCCCACTGTGGGTCTCCCTGTCTTCCACTCCACCAGTCTCCATGGGCACCGACCACCAGTTGACACAAGAGACTAGGGCCCTGCAGTATGATTAGTGTGGAAAAGAGGAAACTGAGAGGAAATGTTAGCCATCTCCAAATATCTCTCACATGGAAGATGTTTTCTCATGCTCTGGGACCCAAATCAATGGATTCAAATTACAAAAGAGGAGGTTTCAACTAAACATCAAGAAGAACTTCCTGGTAGTAGGAGCTGTTCGGCAGTGGAACTGTCTCCCTCGGGAGGTGATGGACTCTCCTTCCATGGAGGTTTTTAAACAGAGGTTGGATGGCCGGGTAGTGTCCGGGCAGAACGATGGGGGTGGAGATGCTCCTTCAGGTCTACTGGACCGAGGCCATTTAGGGCTTTCAAGGTCAGCACCAACACTTTGAATTGTGCTCGGAAACGTACTGGGAGCCAATGTAGGTCTTTCAAGACCGGTGTTATGTGGTCTCGGCGGCTGATCCAAGTCCCCAGTCTAGCTGCCGCATTCTGGATTAGTTGCAGTTTCCGGGTCACCTTCAAAGGTAGCCCCACGTAGAGTGCATTGCAGTAGTCCAAGCGGGAGGTAACCAGAGCATGCTCCACTCTGGCAAGACAGTCCATGGGCAGGGAGGGTCTCATCCTGCGTACCAGGTGGAGCTGGTAGACAGCTGCCCTGGACACAGAGTTGACCTGCGCCTCCATGGACAGCGGTGAGTCCAAAGTGACTCCCAGGCTGCGCACCTGGTCCTTCAGGGGCACAGTTACCCCATCCAGAACCAGGGAGTCCCCCACACCAGTCCGCCCCCTGTTCCCCAAAACAGAACTTCGGTCTTGTCAGGGTTCAACCTCAATCTGTTAGCCGCCATCCATCCTCCAACCGCATACAGTGGTTTGCTACCCATCAGACAACTGATGTAACACAGAGATTCAGGGTGTGGTTTAAAGTGTGTCTGGTTTAAATCTCACCTCGACAGGCTCGCCAACTTCTGGGACCAGCCTCTCGCTCCTGAGGCTTGAAATAACAGGAAAGCAGAGCTTGGGATGACCCTACATTATTTCCATGCTGCCAATGGTTTCACTTCCTAGTTTCCTGCAAATCAGCCTGCTGAAAGGGGCGCAGGAGCAGACTAACCTGGGTTTTTCATGGTCAGTTGGCATCCCTTCGTCTGAGAGACGGGGGATAGGTTAGGCCAGGTGCAAAAAGAAGTCCTGGGCCTTGCAGACTTGAGTAAATGAGAGAGGCATCAGTTGGGACAGATTTCTTAGACTGGAGTGACAAAATCAAACTTGTGAAAATTCCCCGTAAATGGTACCAGAGGCCAATGGACCTCATCCTGCACACAGAAATCTTTGGAATGCCTCTTTGCTGTCAATCAGCAACCATGGGATAGGGGGAGAAATTCGACAGAGTTCTCATTTAAAGGCAAAAACCTACCAAACCCACATTTTCCAAAACAATTCATGGACCCAAATGCAGCCCTCCTGCAAAACTCACACCCCTTCAAATTTTGCAATGCAGTTCTCCACCCAAGAGGCGCGTACATAAATGCATATACTGTGGTAAAGTGTGCATAAGAATGCATATAATGTACAAATACATCTTGTATTAGGGGGAACTGCTTTTCTAAAATATGTGTCATAGGCTAAAATTGCATGCGAGCATGTGGATCTTAGGAGAAAATTGCACTAAAATACCGGTAAATTTTCTTGAGGACCTTTAAAAAAAAAGGATTTGCAACCTGAGGTGGAAGTATGGAGAACTGAACTTCAGACTGAGAACTGAAAACAGACACATCTGCCCATCCCGAATCCCAACCCTCCCAAAAATTGTAATATATGGGTAACAAATGGGGTCTGCAACAAAATGTTGCAGCATGGAACACTCCTGCCAAGGCACCCTATTCTGTTCCCCCTCTTGCTTGTTTTTTTCCAAGTTTTTCTGCCCCCCTCAACACACACACTTTTTGGTCTTCCCTGCAAGTGGTTTTTTAATACATTAAATTTCTTAGAGTTCCCCCAAGCCTGCATTTCATTGAAGCCAGAGAGCTCTTACAAGCTATGGCTGGAGAGGGTGTGTGTGTGTGTGTGTGTGTGTGTGTGTGTGTGTGTGTGTGTTTCTTCTTTTGTTCAGTTGATCTGATTTAGGGGACAAATGGGCGAAAGTGCGATTTTTTTCCTGCTATTTTGCCATGCTCTGTGATTTCATCCGATACCTCATCCGTCTCCCTCTCTCTGACCTTAGTTAGTCCCTCAAAAGAGTATCCTGAGCTGGCTTTGCAAACAGATATGTAGATTAGGGTTACCAGACGTCCCCGGTTCCTGGGGACAGTCCCCGGATTTGCAAATCTGTCCCTGGACAAATTCCGTCCCCGGAATGTCCCCAGATTTGCAAATCTGTCCCCGGGAAACGTGGCCTTAGCAGCCCAGAGTCAGCCTGGTAGCGCAGTTGGCTCTGGCTGGCTTCAGGAGCTGCTTGCTGCCGTGGGGCCCGCCATTTTTCCTCGCCAGAAGTCCCCATATGACGTGTCTTGTGCGCATAGGATGTATCTCGTGCAATCTCCTGCCCGCTTCCCCCTTTGTTTTGACTGATCAGGGAGGATCAAGAGTCGTGGCCGGCTGGCCCTTGCCCAGTTTTTTAAATACTCTGCGCATTTATGTTTCACAGGGTGCTAAAGAAGGTTTTTGCACCTTTATACGACGCGGGTGGCGCTGTGGGTTAAACCACAGAGCCTAGGACTTGTTGATCGCAAGGTCAGCGGTTCGAATCCCCGCGACGGGGTGAGCTCCTGTTGCTCGGTCTCTGCTCCTGCCCACCTAGCAGTTCGAAAGTACACAGTGCAAGTAGATAAATAGGTACCGCTCCGGCGGGAAGGTAAATGCCGTTTCCATGCGCTGCTCTGGTTCGCCAGAAACGGCTTCATCATGCTGGCCACATGACCAGGAAGCTGTACGCCGGCTCCCTTGGCCAATAAAGCAAGTTGAGCACTGCAACCCAGAGTCGGCCATGACTGGACTCTAACGGTCAGGGGTCCCTTTACCTTACAATATGCATGTGTGCTTGGGCCCAGGGTCTTTTGCCTCAGCATCCCCACTACTGACTCCCTGTTGCTTTGTTGTTGTTTAGTCGTTTAGTCATGTCCGACTCTTCGTGACCCCTGGACCAGAGCACGCCATGCCCTCCTGTCTTCCACTGCCTCCTGCAGTTTGGTCAAACTCATGCTGGTAGCTTTGAGAACACTGTCCAAACATCTCATCCTCTGTCATCCCCTTCTCCTTGCGCCCTCCATCTTTCCCAACATCAGGGTCTTTTCCAGGGAGTCTTCCCTTCTCATGAGGTGGCCAAAGTATTGGGGCCTCAGCTTCAGGATCTGTCCTTCCAGTGAGCACTCAGGGCTGATTTCCTTCAGAATGGAGAGGTTGGATCTTCTTGCAGTCCATGGGACTCTCCAGAGTCTCCTCCAGCACCAGAATTCAAAAGTATCCATTTTTTGGCGATCAGCCTTCTTTATGGTCCAGCTCTCACTTCCATACATCACTACTGGGAAAACCAGAGCTTTGACTATATGGACCTTTGTTGGCAAGGTGATGTCTCTACTTTTTAAGATGCTGTCTAGGTCTGTCATTGCTTTTCTCCCTGTTGCTACTCAGCTTCAAAAAAAGTGTCCCTAGATTCATAGAAAAAAATCTGGTAGCCATAATGTAGATGCAACCACCATTTGAAAGAAAGAAAGAAATTGTGTTTTGCAAATGGACAGGCGTTGTCAGCAAAAGACTCTGGTGATCAGGGATAGAAGTGGAAGTTTGTGGTGAAGGCAGGGTTGAGATGGATGCCCAAACCAATAGAAAGATCCTTGCTGTTCCAACTGCCTTGCTGGATGCAGACAGGCCCCAAGGGACTGCAAATTAAAGCCCAAACAACCAGGAAATACACAAAGAGATAATGTATATTAGGGTTTCCAGGGTCTCCAGATCCCACCTGAATTTTCCAGGTTCGCCTGGTCTACTCCAGGCGGCAGGTAGAAGACTTCAATCTCCAGGTTGGTGAGAGGGCCTTGAATAATAACAATAAGAAATTAACAATAGCAGTGTTTTGAAGAGTACACGATTCAACACTGTTCTGAGGAAAACATGTTGGTATGTTCAGATTAAGTTTGTAAAGTAGACCCAGGAAAAATTAATATATCTAGAACATTAAAGACGAGATGTATAAGATGCAATGTAAATAAGAACTTAAAGTTCTTTGATGAATTTTGGAGGAGGGAAGTCACATGGGTGTACTAATATTATTATTCTCACTTTTCTCTTTTTCTCGGCTTTTCTTTTCGGGGTTAATATATGTATTTTTGTCGGTGGGAATAAGCATTGTTTGTTTGTTTGTCTATGAAATGAATAAATAAATTTTAAGAAAGAAATTATTAAGGAGTTTGCATGAAGCTTGCAAGCTTCAGTCTGGCAGGAGCTGATTGCAAATTATAGCATAGAGATTCAGGGTGCTGGAGCTCTCCTCTCCCAATTAACTTCCATCTCCAAGAATGGCCCCTGGAGTATCACCAGGGGCTGCCTCTGTGTCTCAGGTTTGGGCTCTCAAATCTCGGGGTCTAGGATGCTGCTGACCCGGCAACCCTAATACATGCAAACACACACCTTTTCTGGAGTAAGGTAAAGCAGACTAGTTTCTCACCCCAAAATGAGAAGGATAGGGCCTATGGATTTTGTTTCATATTTGCTTGTTTATTTCATTTTAAAAAATAGATAATGCTTGTTAAAAACAACAGCACAACAACCTCAAGGCAGTTCTCGAAAAGAATAAAGCAGTGAAACCGTCATCTTAAAAACAAAAAAACAGCCTTGGGCATTATTTTCATTTCAAAGGGGTGTTTCCCCCTCCCAAAGTAAAGCAAATTGTCCCCACTTTCAAAGACAAAATCTCCACTGTTTTAGGCAGAAATTCACATGCAAATGTGTGTGCTTTTTGGTCTCCCAAATGAGAACCCGCCTCTTTCTAGGTGTGAAGCAGTTTCCAAGACTGCACATTCCTGTTTAGAGTGAGATACAAAAATATGTTCGGTACGTCTCAGGTTCTTCAAATGTTCTTGCTCAAGAAAGAAAGAAAGAAAGAAAGAAAGAAAGAAAGAAAGAAAGAAAG
>JAXCMG010000055.1:4103444-4135811 GCA_034642415.1 Podarcis siculus | reverse complement strand
CTCTCTCTCTCTCTCTCTCTCTCTCTCTCTCTCTCTCTCTCTCTTTCTCTCTCCCTCTTTCTCTCTCTTTCTCTTTCTCTCCTGTGACCACCACCCCTGCCTTGAATACTGATGGGATCCAGAGAAGGTGCTCACCCAAAGATCTTAGCACCTGGGCAGGTTTGTTTGGGGACATCATTTTTTCAGGTAGCCCAGACCCAAGTCATGTTACTTCTGTACTCCACCTTTCCTTCGGAGAGCTTGAGGTGTAGCACACAGCTCTCCCCACCCCCCTTTCCACCTCACAACAAGTCTATGAGGCAGGTCAGTCTGAGAAAGGCAGGATCTGGCCCAGGGTCACCCGGTGACCTTCATGGCTGAGTGAGAATTTCAACCCTGGTGCCCCAGGTGATAGTTTGACATTCTGCCATTGAAACGAAACCCAGGCGTCAGAGGATGGCAGAAAGATTGCAGTGCCCTTTTGCAGTGGCCGCCTTCAGGACGTAACTGGCACGAACATCTTTGGGCAGGAGCTTTGCTGTCTCATCTTGTTCTGGACATAAGAGTCGAAGGAAGACGCTCACTGCATAGGTTTTGTTGAGAAACGGGAGTTTGCAAACGATTGAAAACTATAAAGCACAATGTTGCACCTGTATATATATATTGTGCAACGCTGCATAAGGTGGTTTTTCAGAGAATTGTATGGTGTTGCTGGTTTTGATACTTTATTGCTGCAATAAAAATTAAATTAAAAGCAATAGAAAGAAGTAAACAACGTGTGACTGTGGAGTTTGCAATGGCAGCAAAGTGAGGCATCAGAGCACTGGAGGGGAAGTCAGGAGACGGGAGCTGTGCGGCACAGAGGACAATGTGAGGCCCTCCCAAATTTTGCTGGAATCCAACTCCCCGTGGCCAGCATTCCTAATGGTCTTTGTTTTAACTATTTATATGTGCGTTTATCTTGCATTTTTATCTTGTGAACCACCCTGAGATCTTCAGCCGACGGGCCATATCTAAATTAGATAGATGGATGGATCGGTAGAATTTGTAGCTCGCTGACTGGTTGTGCCAAGCTCCACTTCTGAGATTGTGGGTTGCTTACATATGGATAAAGACAGATACGGTGGAGTACAGGCTCAGGTTTAAGGTGCTGGTTTTGACCTTTAAAGCCCTATGCAGCCTAGGACCCATGTACCTACGGGACCGCCTCTTCTGGTATGCCCCGCGGAGGACCTTAAGGTCCACAAATGACAACACTTTGGAGGTCCCAGGTCGCAAGGTGGTTAGATTGGTCTCAACTAGGACCAGGGCCTTTTCAGCACTGGCCCCAACTTGGTGGAACGCTCTGTCACAAGAGACCAGGGCCCTGCGGGACTTGACATCTTTCCGCAGGGCCTGCAAGACAGAGCTGTTCTGCCTGGCCTTTGGTTTGGACTCGGTCTGACCCTTATGTTTCCCTCCCCTTATGGTTTTGATCTATGGGCTACTTTTAAAACGAGGGTGCATTTTAAATTGCATTTTAACCTGTATTTTAAATTGTCCCCCCCCATTATGTTTTTACTGTTATTTTACTGGTGTTAGCCACCCTGAGCCTGGCTCTGGCTGGGGAGGGCAGGGTATAAATAAAATTTATTATTATTATTATTATTATTATTATTATTATTATTATTATTGGTGTGCGTGCGATGCCTAGCACCCACTGCAGGCCTTTGATAACATTAGTACATAAGAAGAGCCCTGTGGGTGAATCATTCCAAATGGGACCCATCTAGACCCAATGTCCTCTTCTTACAGGGGCCATCTAGATGCCTTGATGGGAAACCCCCAAACAGGACTTCAGCGCAGCACCTCTCCTTCCCCTGCCTGGTTTACTAGCGAGTAGGATTCGCGGGTGGCGCTGTGTGTTAAACCACAGAGCCTAGGACTTGCCAACCAGAAGGCTGGTGGTTCGAATCCCCGCAACAGGGTGAGCTCCCGTTGCTCGGTCCCTGCTCCTGCCAACCTAGCAGTTCAAAAGCACTTCTAAGTGCAAGTAGATAAATAGGTACCGCTCTGGTGGGAAGGTAAACAGCGTTTCCATGGTTTGCCAGAAGCGGCTTAGTCCTGCTGGCCACATGACCAGCTGTACGCCGGCTCCCTTGGCCAATAAAGCGAGATGAGCGCCGCAACCCCAGAGTCGGCCACGACTGGACCTAATGGTCAGGGGTCCCTTTACCTTTACCTTTACTAGGATTCAAGAGCCAAGCTGCCTCCAACAATCACCGAGCCATCATGGGCTAGGAGTAGCCCATGGCAGACTTCTCCTCCTCCAACAATTTGTCTACAGTGGTACCTCAGGTTAAGAACTTAATTCGTTCCGGAGGTCTGTTCTTAACCTGAAACTGTTCTTAACCTGAGGTACCACTTTAGCTAATGGGGCCTCCTGCTGCCGCTATGCGATTTCTGTTCTCATCCTGAAGCAAAGCTCTTAACCCGAGGTACTATTTCTGGGTTAGCAGAGTCTGTAACCTGAAGCGTCTGTAACCTGAGGAACCACTGTATCTTGTATTCTGGAAATGTACATCCAGGTGTTTTTTTCCGCTCTGGAGGTCCGTTCTTAATCTGAAACTGTTCTTAACCTGAGGTACCACTTTAGCTAATGGGGCCTCCTGCTGCCGCTGTGCGATTTCTGTTCTCATCCTGAAGCAAAGTTCTTAACCCGGGGTAATATTTCTGGGTTAGCGGAGTCTGTAACCTGAAGCATCTGTAACCTGAAGCGTCTGTAAACCGAGGTACCACTATAATCCCCTTTTAAAGCTGGTGGCGGCTGCTACCTCTTTCCGGAACAAATGCCACAGTCTGAAGATTACATTCCTACCTCTTTTTCTTCCAGGATGCGCTTTCCTGACCTACTGCGCCCGCGAGTCCGCTCTCAAGGCCCAAAGTGCTCTTCACGAGCAGAAGACGCTACCCGGGGTAAGTTGTTTGCGCCGTTTGCTGATTCACCTTGCCGTCCATCCCCTATGCCATAGCTGTCAAGCGTCCCTTATTTGGCGGGACAGTCCCTTATCCCAGCGCCATGTCCCACTGCTGTCCCTTATTGATGAGGCTTCGTTTGGCTGCTGGCTGGGCTTTCTGCCTTTGGTTCGGAGGAGCTCAGAAGTTGAACATACCTGTGCCCGGAAAATCCCTTATTTTGGCTGCTGATCCCTTATTTTCAAGGCTGCTGGTCCCTTATTTTCAAATCTGTAAGTTGACAGCTATGCCCTATGCACACAAACACACACCTTCCTGGTCACTCTCTGTCTGTCTGTCTGTCTGTCTGTCTGTCTGTCTGTCTGTGTCTCTTGCAGTAACCACATGGTCATTTCTCTCTATGTGGAGCCAGTTGGGGAATGGGCTCTCCCTGAGATTTTGCCCCTGCATTCAGGCTCAGTTGTCTCCCTCGAAAGACAACTCAAACCCTCTCTCTTTCCCTCACTCTCTCACACACACAGACCTCTTCGCTTAGACAAGGAGAAGTTCTGCTGGAGCGCTGCCCTTAGAAATCTTGCCTTTGTTTGGTTGCGGTTTAAGTTATAAAATCAGTTAGTTGCCTATTACCTTGTACATATGTTAGTCTGAATCGCCAGTGCCTTTTAGTGGAGCCTGGTTCCACAGGTCCAAGGCTCAAACTGGCAAACACACGTGGCGTCAGAAGTCAGTAAACAGGATAATCTTTGCCGATGTCCAGCAACATTTCAGATGCCAGGAAAGGTTCGTCTGGGCAGAATTTGCAGAGATCTCAGGGCAGAGGTAAGGGACACGGGTGGCGCTGTGGTCTAAACCACAGAGCCTAGGGCTTGCCGATCGGAAGGTCGGCTGTTCGAATCCCCGCGACGGGGTGAGCTCCCGTTGCTCGGTCCCTGCTCCTGCCAACCTAGCAGTTCCAAAGCACATCAAAGTGCAAGTAGATAAATAGGTACTGCTCTGGCGGGAAGGTAAATGGCGTTTCCGTGCGCTGCTCTGGTTCGCCAGAAGCGGCTTAGTCATGCTGGCCACATGACCCGGAAGCTGTATGCCTGGCTCCCTTGGCCAGTAAAGCAAGATGAGCGCCACACCAGGGTCGGCCACGACTGGACCTAATGGTCACGGGTCCCTTTACCTTTATGGGGCAGAGGAGAGGAAGGGTGGGATTTTAATCACAGGAACCTAGGAAGCTGCCTTAAAATGAATCAGGCCATTGGTCCATCAAGTTCAATATTGTCTACACAGGCTGGCAACAGCTCTCCAGGGTTTGGGGCTGGGGAAATTCCCATCTCTCCATGGAGATGCCAGGGACTTGAACCCAAGACCTACATGAAAAGGAGGTGCTTTGTCACTGGGCTGTGACGCTTCCCCTTAGATTGCAAACCTGCAAACAGGACCCAGTTTTATGTTTAATTTCTTGGCAGCACCTAGTGACTTTAGGCACCTTTATAAATAATAAACAGTGATTCTTATTCCTTAGGAAAAGATGTTTACCCTGCTGTTCTGTACATCCCCAGAGGCAGCTAAGAATGATAAAACTCATCAAGATATTGGGTCGTTGGGCGTTTTTTCCATTATTATTTTAAAAAGCCCAAATAACTAAGGAGACTGAAAATGAAAGCAGTTAGCCAGTGAAGCCTCATCAAACACACCTGATAAAACATTAATAATCAGTAATGGGTCATTTTAATTTTTTTTAAAAAAGCAAGGATTCCGGCAAATGGAAGTGCTAGGAACGGGCAAATTGGTCAGTTTCATTTTCTCTCACTTTCCCAGGGTTAAGTTTGGTTCTCCAAATTTCCACTGCCAGTTTCTGATTTTCTTTAGAAGCCCTCGTGAACATTCAACTACATTTGAATGCAAATTTCTCCTAATACGCCTAGCTTTTGTCTGCGATCTCCCCTTGTTGTTGTTGTTTAGTTGTCTAGTCGTGTCCGCCTCTCCGTGACCCCCTGGACCGGGCCCTCCTGTCTTCCACTGCCTTCCGCAGTTTGGTCAAACTCATGCTGGTAGCTTCGAGAACACTGTCCCACCATCTTGTCCTCGGTCGTCCCCTTCTCCTTGTGCCCTCCATCTTTCCCAACATCAGGGTCTTTTCCAGGGAGCCTTCTCTTCTCATGAGGTGGCCAAAGTACTGGAGCCTCAGCTTCAGGATCTGTCCTTCCAGTGAGCACTCAGGGCTGATTTCCTTCAGAATGGAGAGGTTGGATCTTCTTGCAGTCCATGGGACTCTCAAGAGTCTCCTCCAGCACCAGAACTCAAAAGCACCCATTCTTCAGCCATCAGCCTTCTTGATGGTCCAGCTCTCACTTCCATACATCACTACATCCTTAAGGATACTGGGGTTTTTTGTTTTCCTTTTCTTTTTTTTTTTGGAAGGGGTGTTTCTCTGATTAAGGTGATGGATGGGGGAGATATTGGAGCCAGTTTGCACATGAATTCACACTTAGAAACAATGTGTGAACCGAAATGCAGCTGTAGCCTTGGAAATTTGCACTTCTCTGAATATTGCAATGCAGTTCTGCAGTCGTGTATGAATAACATGTACACATCTGTAAGGTTAAAGTGTGAAAACAACGTATCAAAATGCATCACAGAATCATAGAACTGTTGGTTTGGGACCCCAAGCGTCATCTAGTCCAACCCGCTGCAATGCAGGAATATCAGCTAAAGCAGCCATGAGCCCGGTTTTTGAACCAGGAAGGGTGGGGTATAAATACAAATTTATTATTATTATTCTTTATTATTGTCCTGTCACTTGAGGCGTGGCTATATACACACCAAGAGACAGAAATCTGGGCCTCTCCCGCTAAATGCCCTCACAGACACCCCTGTTTGCAAGGTCTGCTGCTCCCAGGATCTGCACTGAGCCAAGTTGGCCTATGCTGGTTGCTAACTTTTCCCTCAGCCTGGCTCCTCTCTCAGAATCTGTTTTCCCATGAAACAATCAGCCACACACATCCTCAGGCCTGCGTCTATGAGGGGAGATTGCTTTGCAAAAATTGTGTACAGTGCAAAATATGGTCTGAAGCTCAACATCAAAAAAACCAAGATCATGGCCACTGGTCCCATCACTCCTGGCAAATAGAAGGAGAAGAAATGGAGGCAGTGAGAGATTTTACTTTCTTGGGCTCCATGATCACTGCAAGTGGTGGCAGCAGTCACAAAAATAAAAGATGCCTGCTCCTTGGGAGAAAGGCGATTTTGTTTTGTTTTGTATAAATTTTTATTAACAGTTTCAACATAACAACATAACAATAACGTGACGTAACAACAGAATTTATTTAAAAAGAAAGGGAAAAGGAGATTTTAGAAGAGATTGCAGAAAAAGAAAAGCAATTGTCAAAGAAAGCAAATAAGGAGTCAGTTAAACAGGCAACTGGAACGTCACAAACTCAATATTCTATGATAATGAATGAGGGAATCAGCTGGAAAATAAAAAGAATGAAACAAAAATATTTTGAGCGTGCCAATAAATCAGGAAAACGGCAGCTGAAGAAAGTGAACAAAGGAACTCTGTTAATAAAATTAATATAGCAATTGCATTTTGTATACCATTTTCCACTAATGCAGGGAAGGCACTCTGCACGTGCATAAGGATACCCTTGCTGCCTCACAGTCTTCAGGCCTGAACTCGTATCAGCAGGCTTTTCTCTTTTGCAGCCTTTTGTTCTTTTCGCATTGGCAAAACAGCAGGTGTTTTATGCGTTTGTGGGTTCCAGCTTGCCTTATTTATTTTTTGCGGGGGGGTGGGGGGTGGGAGACGGACACTTGCTTTTCCATCTATCTCCCTTACACCTGGTTTCCTAGCACCTGCTAAGCCAGGGAGGAGGTAGAACAGCAACGCGTTCAAAGGGCAGGTGTTTTGCCCGATGTCGGAACAGGAGCTACAGTTGCTACCTTTGTTCTGGCGGGGCCTGAGGCCCTGACCATCCCAGTCACCTGTCTATTGCTTTTCACCTGTGCCCATCCTTTCAGCTACGGTTACAGGTGTCTGAGAGCTGCTTTTTTAAAAAAATATATTTTTTATTGATTTTAACATATGAAATGTACCACAAAACTTATCACCTATACAGTCTTTTTAGACTTCCATCAGCACCTCTGATGATCCACCCTTTTAACCACTTCTTATGCATTTCTTAACTTTATATTGCCTTTACATCTCTTAAAAAATCTTCCTTCCCCTTCTCCATTTTTGCAATCATACTCCTCACAAAACTTCTTGCAAACCTACAAACGTCGTCTGTTCTTCACAATTACTTTTCAAATAGTTCGTAAATTTACCCCAGTCTTCCGTGAATTTCTGGTCCCGCCGGTTTCGAATCCTTCCTCTTAGTTTATCCAGTTCTGCATAGTCCATTAACTTCATCCTCCATTCTTCAATCGTCGGTAATTCTTCTTGCTTCCATTTTTGGGCCAGTAATATTCTTGCTGCTGTTATTGCATATAAAAAGAGCTTATATTCCTTTCTAAGGTGTGTGAGGTGCTGCTGGAGGAAATTATCTTTGGTTCCTATTCTGTGATGAGTTTATCACGTTCGCACTTTGCGAAACAATGCAGACCCATCCTTCAAAATCTATTATTATTATATTATTATTATTATTATTATTAAAGTTTACATACCGCCCTTCATCTCAGGGCAGCTCACAACATAAAATTACAACAGAAAAGCACAAAATTCGTAATAAAAATAAGAACAGGACAAAACCCAAAATC
Organism: Podarcis siculus; assembly: GCA_034642415.1. Lineage (NCBI taxonomy): Eukaryota > Metazoa > Chordata > Lepidosauria > Squamata > Lacertidae > Podarcis > Podarcis siculus. Next base: position 4,128,128 of record JAXCMG010000055.1, on the reverse strand, counting down.
CCTGCCCCCTCCCCCGACACATTGAAAAGGGCAGTTTTTACAACGCAGTTCTCCAGTCAAGCAGCTTTTACACAAAAATGCATCTATTATAAAAACGGGTGTGTCGGTGAAAATATTGAATGTATTATAAAAATGTGTTACATGTGGGGAAATGGCTCATAGAACGGTGTACGTTAGTCAGAGCTCCCTTCAAAAATGTGTTTATTGGGAGGAAACCGCACTAAAGCTCTGGCGAGTTTTCATGAAGGTTTTCTTCAGTGCAAATCGCTGCAGAAATGGGAAGAGCCGGACTTAAAGATAGGAAAAGTGAGAAACAGAAACTTGAAACTGACAGCTTTATTACATCCCCAAATGTCTGTATACTGGGATTCCACAGGGACGGTGCGGAATGTGGTAGAGGCTTCGGTTTGTAAGCTTTCAACGCAGCAAGTTTTCTAGTCCCTGTGGTGCCCTCAAGTCATTGAGCTTCCATCAGCACTGCAGGTTTGTGTGTAATAATAATAATAGTAATAATAATAATAATTTATTTATGCCCAGCCCATCTGGCTGGGCCTCCCCAGCCACTCCGGGTGGTTTCCAACAGAATATTAAAATACCGTAATGCATCAAACATTAAAAGCTTCCCTAAAGAGGGCTGCCTTCAGATGTCTTCTAAAAGTCTGGTAGTTGTTGTCTTTGGCATCTGGTGGGAGGGCATTCCACAGGGCGGGCGCCACCACCGAGAAGGCCCTCTGCCTGGTTCCCTGTAACCTCCTTTCTCGCAATGAGGGAACCGCCAGAAGGCCCTCGGAGCTGGACCTCAGCTGAACAATATGGGTGGAGATGCTCCTTCAGGTATCCTGGGCCGAGGCCGTTTAGGGCTTTCAAGGTCAGCGCCAACACTTTGAATTGTGCTCGGAAACGTACACGTGTAGGTGGCTGTGCCCATATTTATCTTGGCCATGTGCCCTCCCCACCTCACCCCCAATTCCCTGGAGGGCTGGCTAAGAGGGCAAAGCAGCCCTCAGGCACCCCTTTCAGCGAAGAAGCCTTCTGGCTCAGACCAGAAATCTTCATCTAGTCCAGTTTCCTCTTCCCCACAGTTGGCCAATCAAATGCCTCTGGGAAGCCCAAAAGCAAGGCGAGTTTGGCAACAGCTCTTCCTAGCTCTTCCTAACTTTTTGTTTCTCTGACGATGGCTGCGGCCCCCCGCCCTCCACGGTCGGAGGCAGCGCCGCTTCTGAATACCCCTTGGTGGAAACCACAGGAGGGGAGAGGGCTGTTTTCGCACTCGGGTCCTGCTCAGGCTGCCCACGGGGCCCCTGTGAGAACAGAGTGCTGGACTAGATGGGTCACTCGCCTCGTTTAGAAGGACTCTCCTTGCATTTTAATGCTCTTCTCCAGAGAAGGCGAGAACCGAAACCCTGTGAACTTTGCGCTTTTCCAGATTGTGATGCAGTTCTCCAATTCACACAGACACAAAATATGAATATTGTTAGCAGGGAGCGTGCACAGAAATGCAGCTGCGAGGGAAAAATTATGACGACGCTCTGTGTGAAGGGAGACGGCCTGCAAAAAAGGAAATGTATACATTAAGCAAAACTGCGTTCTGAAAAGGGCATGTGAGGAGAAACGAAAATGATGACTTTTTAAATTAAAAGAAGAAGCGCCAAATGAGGCGGAAAGGTGGCGAAGCAAACTTCGGGGGGGGGGGATAGAAACTGAAATTGACAAGCGTCGCCCCCTCACAGTACGTCGATTTCAGGATGAAAGCCGTGCAAATGATAACTGGTGGCAGAATTTAACAGAAGGGGGGAATTATTTATTTCTGTGGAACTGTAGAAATATATATATATCTGGCACCCCGGTCTGGCTTCCTTGCTTTCCATCTCCCTCCCGGTCCTCCCTTTTGTTCAGGGACTTATCTGGAAACATCTGTTATAAATATCTCCCACTTTGCTCCTGGTACGGCGGCGTCACCTGGCTGCTCGGTTGCTAGGAAACCGGCGGCTCGAGAAAGCACCGTTGCCAGGTAAACACCGTCCAGGGCGGCTCATGGCAGGGAAGAAGGGGGGGTGGAGAGGGGGGGATGGAAAAGGGGGGCAGGTGCGCCGAGCTGTGGGTGGCTGAGCTGACAATGGCAGGAGGGTCCGCCGGGAGAAGCAGGGGCGATGCGTCTGCCTTCTGCCTTGTGGGAATAGCATCCGCGTCCCAGGAGGGGTTTGTGTCTGGGTTGATATCCGCGTCTGTTTTCCTTAAGAAGGCGAGAGCTCTGCTTTCCCTCCCCCACCCCACCCCATATCTCTCCACCCCATTCAGGCCTCTTTGGGGTGAGCGGTTTTGCAGGAGGGGAGAATTCTGGTGGCTGCAGCTTCTCCCCGCAGAGTAGGGAGAGAGGGTTTTTGCTTGTCTCCCACTCTTGCAACTGCCGGGCAGCCGAGCTGAACGTTGGAAGATTTCGGAAGTACGTTTCCGAGCACAATTCAAAGCATTGGTGCTGACCTTTAAAGCCCTAAATGGCCTTGGCCCAGTATATCTGAAGGAGCGTCTCCACCCCCATCGTCCAGCCCAGACACTGAGGTCCAGCTCCGAGGGCCTTCTGGCAGTTTCCTCATTATGAGAAGTAAGGTTACAGGGAACCAGGCAGGGGGCCTTCTTGGTGGTGGCTCCCACCCTGTGGAACGCCCTCCCACCAGATGTCAAAGAGAAGAACAGCTACCAGACTTTGAGAAGACATCTGAAGGCAGCCGTCTTTAGGGAAGTTTTTGACGTGTGACATTGTAACGTATTTTAAATCTTTGTTGGAAGCTGCCCAGAGTGGCTGGGGAAACCCAGCCAGATGGGCGGGGTACAAATAAATTATTATTATTATTATTATTATTATTATTATTATTATTATTATTATTATTATTATTATTAATTAGCGAAAACTTTCTGTTGCCCTCGGAAGCTCTTGATTGGACCTCCTCATTAGGAACCACCAAACCGGCTTTAAAATGTCACATGGGGTGAAATTTGGTTCTGGTTTGGTGGGTGAAATTGTCTCCCATGTCAAGGCCTGGGCTCAGCACACATTGGCCCCGATTCACCTCGAACGGGTGGGTCTTTTCCAGGGTGTCTTCTCTTCTCACGAGGTGGCCAAAGTACTGGAGCCTCAGCTTCAGGATCTGTCCTTCCAGTGAGCACTCAGGGCTGATTTCCTTCAGAATGGAGAGGTTTGATCTTCTTGCAGTCCATGGGACTCTCCAGAGTCTCCTCCAGCACCATAATTCAAAAGCATCCATTTGTCGGCGATCAGCCTTCTTTATGGTCCAGCTCTCACTTCCATACTTCACTACTGGGAAAACCAGAGCTTGAACTAGACGGACCTTTGTTGGCAAGGTGATGTCTCTGCTTTTTAAGATGCTGTCTAGGTTTGTCACTGCTTTTCTCCCAAGAAGCAGGTCAGCTACCACAACCTTCCCTTTCAAACTTTCCACTTTTTGAAGGTTGAAACAAATAGCATTGACTATCACAACCAAATTAACTCATTAAAACAATAAAAGGTAAAGGGACCCCTGACCATGAGGTCCAGTCGTGTCCAACTCTGGGATTGAGGCGCTCATCTCGCTTTATTGGCCGAGGGAGCCGGCGTACAGCTTCCGGGTCATGTGGCCAGCATGACTAAGCCGCTTCTGGCGAACCAGAGCAGCGCACGGAAACGCCGTTTATCTTCCTGCCAGAGTGGTACCTATTGATCTACTTGCACTTTGAGGTGCTTTCGAACTCCTAGGTTGGCAGGAGCAGGGACCGAGCAACGGGAGCTCACCCTGTCGCGGGGATTCGAACCGCCGACCTTCTGATCGGCAAGTCGTAGGCTCTGTGGTTTAACCCACAGCACCACTGAGGACCATTAAAACCAGGAGCATTTTATGCTAAAAAAAGAAAGAAAAAGAAAAGAAATGGTGTCCCTTGTCAAGGCCGGGGCTCAGCCTTCGTTGGCCCCGATTCACCTCGAACGGCGCTCCTTGCGCAAGGTCTCACTCCCCACGCAAGAAGGCGGTGGGTGAGATTTTCGCTCTCGTTTCCTGTCTCTTCGCTCCGAAGGAAGGGCACGGCACTCTCGCCTGAGATCAGAAGGCATTTATCTGGGTGCCAACTGCTCTAAGCCGGCTTCCCGCGCCCCTCCCTGCCCCCAATGCAACACGCTTTGCCTCGGCTCCGCCAGGCCTAAATCCAGGGATTATCCAGCCCAATCCCAAATCTCCTTAGATCCCAGAATGCTGTGCATGGCCGGCGCATTACCGCGGGCTGCGTTGGTGGGGGATGAGCAGCCTGCTGTTTGTTTAGTATCGGTGGCCGGGGGAGGGCGATACGCCATTCGAGGTAAATGGCTCCGGAGAGGGAGAGAGGTCGCAGGTCACCGCGCTGAAAATATCCAGGGATCAAGCGATCCCAGAGCTTAAAGACCCAGCCGGATCGATTTGGAGCCTCCGTGGAAAAAATGGGAGCTGTGACGTTTGCTATTTAAGGGAGACGGCAGAGGAAGGTCTGGGAGGAAATAATTCAAATATCTGTGAGGCTGCCCTTAGTCCCGGCCATCTGGCCTTGCAGTGCCAGACTCTGACCGGCAGCAGACCTCTAGGCCTCCACACACCCCTCTCTTATTTCTGAGATCCTTTCATGCGGCGATCCCAAGGTTCGCTAAGCAAGGTCCCAAATGTGTCTGCCTTTCTCCTTCGGGGAGGTGTTCCAACCCCACAATCCCTCCAGCTAATCATTTGGGATTTCTCTCCGTAGCAAGTAGCAGCCCTGTTTATTTCCATTATATTTATATTATAGATGGGAATGGGTGGATCTGTCTACGTCGTATTCTCTCCATTTCTCACTTTTCCAACTTCGCCTTCACTTCTCCGAATTTCCACATCAGTTTGCGAATCGTAGCTCCTCGTGAGAATTCATCCGCATTTCCGTGCAAACTTTTTCTAATACACACACATTTTGGGGGGAGGGTGTTATGCCCAAGACACGCATTTTTTGCATAGTTATCCCTTCCTCCAATGCAATACATTTTCCCATGTTCTTTTCCGCCATGTGTGTGCTTTGGTGCACATTTTGTCCTATTATATGAATTCTTGAACACATCGCCCTGCAGCTGGAGATCTTTGCATTGCAAAATCTGGTGAAGCGTGAATTTCAGAGTTGGCAGGCAGGGCTTTTGGGCCCTGATCCTGTTTCCATGTTTCCCAAAGGCATTTGGTCGGGCACCGTGGAGCCACCGTGCCTAAGAGCTGCTAATAGCCTTATCCTCAGTGCATTTGTCTAATCCTCTTTTAAAACATTATTATTATTATTATTATTATTATTATTATTATTATTATTATTATTATTTCTATGCTGCTATATATTTCAAAGGAAAAAAATCTCAAAGTGGTTTACAACACATCAAATAAAACAATCCAAAATAAATCCAAAGTTTCTATTGAAATATTTCAGATGCTTCTCTAAGTGCTTTCCCCGTATTTCTTAACCTCCTTAATTTATATAGCTGCCTCACAGCAGAAGTACTCTATGAAGCCCATGTGGCGTAGCGGTTAGAGTGTTGTACTAGGACCTGGGAGGTCCGGGTTCAAATCCTCCCTCAGTCAGGAAGCTCACTGCATGATCATAGAGTCAGTCATAGCCTCTTAACCAAGCATAAGCAAACTCGGCCCTCCAGATGTTTTGGGGACTACAACTCCCATCATCCCTAGCTAACAGGACCAGTGGTCAGGGATGATGGGAGTTGTAGTCCCAAAACATCTGGAGGGCTGAGTTTGCCTATGCCTGTGAGTCTTAACCTCCCTCACAGGGTCGTTGTAGGGATTAACCAAGGAAGGGAGTGAACTATTTATTCCTTGGGAGAGAAAGGTGGGATATGAGTTGAATGGCCATCACTGGCCTACTGCAGCAGTGAGTTCCACAGTTGGAGCTGCTTTGCGGTAGCATTTCCTGGAAGGGGAGGATGCTCTTGCACTCGGGTCCTGCTTGCAGGTTCTCCCACACCAGGCATCTGGTTCGCAGGAGGCTGGACCGTATGGGCCATTTGCTGTTCCAGCGTTGTTCCACTGTTGCTGTTTAGTCGTTTAGTCGTGTCCACCTCTTTGTGACCCCCTGGACCAGAGCACCCCAGGCACTCCTGTCTTCCACTGCCTCCCGCAGTTTGGTCAAACTCCTGTTCATAGCTTAGAGAACACTGTCCCACCATCTCGTCCTCTGTCGTCCCCTTCTCCTTGTGCCCTCCATCTTTCCCAGCATCAGGGTCTTTCCCAGGGAGTCTTCTCTTCTCATGAGGTGGCCAAAGTCTTGGAGCCTCAGCTTCATGATCTGTCCTTCCAGTGAGCACTCAGGGCTAATTTCCTTCCGAATGGAGAGGTTGGATCTTCTTGCAGTCCATGGGACTCTCCAGAGTCTCCTCCAGCACCAGAATTCAAAAGCATCCATTCTTTGGTGATCAGCCTTCTTGATGGTCCAGCTCTCACTTCCATACACCACTACTGAGAAAACCATAGCTTGAACTATACGAACCTTTGTTGGCAAGGTGATGTCTCTGCTTTTCCATTAATATTGATGGATCTACTATGAATGTGATTGGAAACAGCCCAGTGCCATCTGTACATGCTCAGGAACATTTTCCTTCGGATTTATTTGTTTGTTACACTTTTGGACAGGTCTGAGGGGGAACCTCAGAATAAAGTGCTACTAATTTTCTTGGGGGACGGGACTTTATGCCCAATGAAGGGTTTACACCCATGGCAGAGAAGTGGTGTCCCTTTGGATCTCAACAGGCTCCACCACCTTGACCATTGGACATGCTGGCCAGGTGTGTGTGTGTGAAAGTTGGTGTCCAATAGCATCAGGAGTGCTACAGGTTCCTAATGAGGAAATCAGTTGGAAAAGAAAAAGACTGAAACAAAAATATTTTGAGTATGCCAATAAATCGGGAAAACTGCTAGCGTGGCAGCTGAAGAAAAGTGAACAAAGAAACTCCATAAACAAAATTAATATAAATGGAAAGTTAGTGTGTGTCTTAGTAGCAGATTCCTTCCCACCCACCCACCTGCCCCAAATCTCCCTCTGCCTCAGTCTGGGAATAGAGGGTGAAATAAGGCACACATTTTGCTAGAAAGGGAACGTGTCGCATGCCAGCTACAGATGGCCAAAGAAAATTAAACCTGTGTCTCCATGTGGGTAATCCGTGCCTTAATCTCCCCCACGGAGGCACCGGCAGGAGGGGAGTCTCCAAGCAGCGGAGACAACTGTCGGGGACAACGACGGCGGACTTTCGTTTTCTTCCCTTTCTGTGCCGGTTTGGCTCAATAAATCTGGAGCCTGCCCTGTCCAGGAACCAGAATTCGGGGCTTGCAGGGACCTTCAGTGCTCACATTGAAACACCTGCCTGAAAACCTTTCTGACTAGGCCAATGCCTAGAATACACCTTTCCAAAATGTTGTATGTTTTAAAGTTCTTTTTTGGGGGGTTTCTAATTTATGGGGTTTTTTTTGTTTTATAGCTGTAAACTGCTTTGGTGCTTTTTGTGACACAGCTGTACATACATACTTTCAGACATTAATTATAAAAATAAGTAGCATTTCAAAGAGGAAATTTTCATGGGTGCATGGATGTAGCATATCTTCATACATGATTGTGGGCCCCGCCCCTCAAAGAGTGCTTTTTTTTTTTTACACAACGCTCAAAAGCATGGTGTTTTGGAGCACCATGCAAGATCGCTTAATCTGGCCCTAAATAGGCTCCTAACTTATTCAAAACCATGAGGGCTAGGTGCTTGCTTTTTTTTTCTGATGGGAAGAACAATAGCTTCATTCCAATGGGTAGATCACTGCCAGTTTTTTTATAGTGGGAGTAGATTGCAGTCGGATGTGGGTTAAATCACAGAGCCTAGGGCTTGCTGATCAGAAGGTCGAATCCCCGCGACGGGGTGAGCTCCCGTTGCTTGGTCCCAGCTCCTGCCAACCTAGCAGTTCGAAAGCACGAAGTGCAAGTAAATAAATAGGTCCCGCTCCAGCAGGAAGGTAAACGGTCTTTCTGTCTGCTGCTCTGGTTCGCGAGAAGCGGCTTAGTCCTGCTGGCCACATGACCCGGAAGCTGTACGCCGGCTCCCTCGGCCAATAAAACGAGATGAGCGCCGCAACCCCAGAGTCATCCGCGACTGGACCTAATGGTCAGGGGTCCCTTTACCTTTTACCTTTAGACTGCAGTCTCTTGGGAGTTGGACATGCCTGGTGTAGATCATACTGAGGTACACGGATCGAGGGTTTGGTTCAGTACATGGTTGTTGTTGTTGTTTAGTCACTTAGTCGTGTCCGCCTCTTCGTGACCCCCTGGACCAGAGCACGCCAGGCACTCCTGTCTTCCACTGCCTCCCGCAGTTTGGTCAGACTCATGCTGGTAGCTTCGAGAACACTGTCCCACCATCTCGTCCTCTGTCGTCCCCTTCTCCTTGTGCCCTCCATCTTGTGCCCAGAGTCTTCTCTTCTCCTCGTTACACGGTACCTTCCTGTATTCTTCTATTCACACACAGACACACACTCGCCTCTCCTGAGTACCAAAGAGAGCTTCAGCATCCTTGCCATTTCCCTGAGTCCCTCGTGGCTCTCAGCTCCTGCCATCTTTTGTTGAGACCTCCGGCTGCTGCGCTTGCCAGCAATGGGGCGAGAGCGTTTGGCTCTTGGCGAAATGCAGCGAGGGCCCGTTTTATTTGCCCATCGCATCCTGCCCAACTGCAAGCAGGGAGACCACCTCCCAGGAATCCGCCTTCAACTGCTGGTTCACCCAGCAAAGGCTTTGCAAAGTCTCCGATTGCGGGGAATATTTCCTGATCCTACTTTTAACAGCACCAGGGACCGAACCTGGGACCTTCTGAACACAAGTTGCCGTTTCTTGGGCTCCCAAGAGCAGGGGTCAGCAAACTTTTTCAGCAGGGGGCCGGTCCACTGTCCCTCATACGTTGTGGGGGGGCGGACTATATTTTGAAGAAAAGAGAACGAATTCCTATGCCCCACAAATAACCCAGAGATGCATTTTAAATAAAAGCACACATTCTACTCATGTAAAAACGCGCTAATTCCCAGACGGTTCGCGGGCCGGATTTAGAAGGCGATTGGGCCATTTGAATAAACATTCACTAATTCTTTATTGGTCATATACAGATAGATAAACTGAGGATCTTTACAGTTTTATCACATGCAGACAAAATTTTTCTTTTCTTTTTTAGGGGGGGGGAATGGGAGGGAAATAATGTGGGTGATGTATTTTTGTTAAGATTGTTATGTTGGAATCCCTAATAAAAATATTTTAAAAAATAAAATAATAGAAGGTGATTGGGCCGGATCCGGCCCCCAGACCTTAGTTTGCCTACCCATGCCCAAGAGTCTTTTCTGACACCAGAGGCCCCCTCAGGAAGAAGTGGGAGATGCGAGCGACCACCCAGAGGGTGTCCAGCTGGTACCTAGGATATAAGCCCCCTATCCTCAGGCGCTAGGAACTGGCCCCACAGCAGAGACCTCCTTGTTCAGTCATTAGGGCCCCTCCGCTCCACCCCAGAGCTGACTGCCTGCGAACCCCTCAGCTCAGCTCCTGTTTTCCCCAAACCGGGGCTTTCGCGCTTAGCCACAGCACCGCTGCGCCATTCCCCAAATCAGCAAAACAAACCCGGGGCTGTGGAACAGCGTCTCCCATGGGGCTGGGGATTCTTCTATAGGGCCCACGCTTCTGCCACGCCGTGTCATCTGCACACACAACAGGACTGGCGGGTCGAAGCTGGCTTTGCCCGATCAAAACTTGCTTGGCGTATCAGCGCGGATAAAAACCAAATGGGGTTGTGTTTTTGGGTGGGGTGGAGCGGAGGCTTAGGAGCAAATTTGTATTTGCGAGCTGATCTCTCCCGATTTTTGTGAAACACAAACAAACCGACCCACGCACACACATCATCTTCTGCAAATACCTTGCTGGTTCACCTTTTGTTATGAACATTTCCTTCCTCTTTCCCCCCCCAACCCAAAAAAACACAAACCTTTCCTTCCCACCCCCTTCTATTCTCTCCTTCCCTTTGCCAAAGTCTCCAGGTCATTGTTTATAGAGATAAGTTATGATGTCAGCGCATGTTCCCATGGCAACCCGATGGGTAAATTGGAGATGAGTGGGTGGTTACCATGGAGTATATTCTTCCGTTGCCATCGTTACAAAGCACCTGCTCCCTCTTTCTTTCTTTCTTTCTTTCTTTCTTTCTTTCTTTCTTTCTTTCTTTCTTTCTTTCTTTCTTTCTCTCCTATCCCCCTCCACTCGTGATTTCGATAGCATAAATGACTGGCGGTTGGGCGGGGGGGAGATGGGTATCAGCAATTTCCTGATGTGATCCTTTCTGGAATCATCCACATCTGACGGAACGGCGTCGGGAATTAATACCACAGAACGGAACCCTTTGCCTCAGTAAAAACGGGATACGGTCCTGTGTTGGGTTGAATCGGAAGGAAAGGGCCGAGATTTAAAAAAATAAAATAAAATACGCTGTGAATGCTAATGGAAATGGGGTGGTTTGTTCCCAAAAAACCCAAACAAACCATGCACATTGATGAGTTCATATCTGACACCACCCCTCAGAGCCAATCCCTCTCTTGAAATGTACCTTGCAGCTAAAATAAATGCTAATTTTTCACCAGTTTTTATCAGCTTCACCCCTCCCCTCCGTTCAGCTTTCAAATGGGAGCTGCTTTTGGCAAGGACTTGTCCTCTTGTATTGAAATTAATGCATATTCTTTCTGAGATTTCTTTCTTTCTTTCTTTTTCTTTCTTTCTTTCTTTCTTTCTTTCTTTCTTTCTTTCTTTCTTTCTTTCTTTCTTTCTTTCTTTCTCCCCCTTCCACTATTTCCCTTTCTGATGTCAAGTTTTAGCTTCCCTCTTTCCCATTAGGGGCACGGGTGGCACTGTGTGTTAAACCACAGAGCCTAGGACTTGCCGATCAGAAGGTTGGCGGTTCGAATCTCCGCAAGGGTGTGAGCTCCTGTTGCTCAGTCCCTGCTCCTGCCAACCTAGCAGTTCGAAAGCACGTCAAAATGCAAGTAGATAAATAGGTACCGCTCTGGTGGGAAGGTAAACGGCGTTTCCATGCGCTGCTCTGGTTCACCAGAAGTGGCTTAGTCATGCTGGCCACATGACCCGGAAGCTGTACGCCGGCTCCCTCGGCCAGCAAAGCGAGATGAGCGCCGCAACCCCAGAGTTGGCCACGACTGGACCTAATGGTCAGGGGTCCCTTTACCTTTACCTATGGGTCCAACGTCAGCCCTACCTAGAGTAGACCCACTGAAGTTGAATAACGGTTTCTGGTTCCCCAGAACGGTTTAAAATCAATGGGCAAGACCGGGCCTATCATTGGACAGGGAGGCAGGAGAAATGAATGGATCTAAGACAGGCCACGTTCACACCCTACATTTAAAGCCCTTTGATACCACTTTAAACAGCTGTGGTGTCTCCCAGGGAATTCTGGGAAACGTAGTTTGTTAGGAGTACTGCTGAGAGCTGCTAGGAGACTCCCCTTCCCCATTTCCCCTCACGGAACTGCAATTGTCAGAATGGTTTAAAAAGCTATTTCCTCTTCACAGGGAATTTAGGAAACAGCAGCTCCAAGAGGGGAATATCGCCTCTCAGTGCCCTAAACAAACTACATCTCCCAGGATTCTTTGGGGGAAGTCAAGACTGTTCTTAAAGCAGCATCATAGTGCTTTAGATGTACGGTCAATTAATTAATTTCCATGGGCCTGTTTTGAGCAGAACTTGAGTTGCATGCCATCCTATAGAACTACCGTTATTAAGTAGTAGTAATTAACAACGAATTGGGCAGTTAGCTGGCTGGGGGCTGATGAGAGTTTCAATTCAAAACATCTTTATTATTTTCAACGGTGACAATGATGGAAATAGTAAAGATGTTTTCGACTGAAACTCCCGCCAGCCCCCTGCCAACTTAACTGCTTGTCAGCTCCCAGTTTAAATGGCAGTACTGAAAAAGATAGTTTTTAAATACCCTTTGGCTCGTCCCACGAGCAGGAGTAATTAGCAATCGAGCGATGGATTAGATGTGTCCCTTTGGGACCCCTGTAACATGTTTGAAGGATGGACAGAGAGATCCGTCCTTAACCCGGACTGCAAAAACAATGGGTTGCTTGCTCTTAAAAGGCCTCGTTTGCTACTAATTCTCACAGCGATCCTGCAAGGTAGGTTAACCTGAGAATGAATGGCTATGCCTAAGCTGGGCCCATTCATCCCAATGGGTCTACACAACCCATTAGCTGCAAATCCTAAAACTACAGGTGAAACTCGAAAAATTAGAATATCATGGGAAAGTTCCTTGATTTCCATGATTCAACTTGAAAGGTGAAACTAATATATGAGATAGGCTCGTGGCATGCAAAGCGAGATATAGAATCATAGAATCCTAGAGTTGGAAGAGACCACAAGGGCCATTGAGTCCAACCCCCTGCCAAGCAGGAAACACCATCAGAGCACTCCTGACATATGGTTGTCAAGCCTCTGCTTAAAGACCTCCAAAGAAGGAGACTCCACCACACTCCTTGGCAGCAAATTCCACTGTCGAACAGCTCTTACTGTCAGGAAGTTCTTCCTAATGTTTAGGTGGAATCTTCTTTCCTGCAGTTTGGATCCATTGCTCCGTGTCCGCTTCTCTGGAGCAGCAGAAAACAACCTTTCTCCCTCCTCTATGTGACATCCTTTTATATATTTGAACATGGCTATCATATCACCCCTTAACCTCCTCTTCTCCAGGCTAAACATGCCCAGCTCCCTTAGCCGTTCCTCATAAGGCATCGTTTCCAGGCCTTGGACCATATGTCAAGCCTTGATTTGTTATCATTGTGATGATCACGGCGCACAGCTTATGAAAACCCCAAATTAACCATCTCAGGAAATTAGAATATACAAGGAAATCAGCAAAACAAGGATTGCAAATCAAGCAAGATTGGACCTCTGAGAAGTAGAAGCAGATCTCGCTTTGCATGTCATGAGTCGATCTCATATATTAGTTTTACCTTTCAAGTTGAATTCCTGAAATCAAGGAACTTTTCCACGATATTCTAATTTTTCGAGTTTCACCTGTATAACCCTTGCATTAAAATTGTGACATGGAAGGGTTTGTAACCCACAAACGGTCTCCTGGCAGAGATGTATATTCTCTTTAGGGATGGGGAATCTTGCAGGCCTGAGTTGAATAAATGCAACACACACACACACAAATACACACACCAACAAGAGGCATTTTATTTTCTCCCTTCTCCCCCTCATCAAAGTCCCAATGAAAGGGCCGTACGCCTGCCTCTCTCTCCCTTTAATTCCCGGTGGTGACTCTGTCCTCCCGTTCTGATTTTAAGTGGCAGGAACACAGCGGGAGGAGGAGGGGGGAAATAAAAACTGGGAGTGGTGCATTTTCGGTGAGGAATAATAATAATAATAATAGAAATAGGGAAACTGGTCAGTTTCCCCTCCCATCCCCAGCTACTTGGCTGCGCCGGTTGCTGTGGCAACGAGAGGCAAAGGAGACGATGAGGAAGAATGGTACCCCGGCCTCGGGCGCCATGGCAACCAGATCCCAATCCCTGCGAGCAGCTTTAGGGGGTGGTTTGTGACGATGGGGAGGAGAGGGGGGTTCGTTCCTCCGCTCCAGTGCGAAGGCAACCATCTTATAAGGCCGGGGCTGGTGTTGTCCCTGAAACATAGTGGCCTTTGGGGTTGCCAAAATCCAGCTGCTTCAAATCCCGGACTGTCCCTGTCAAATAGGGACATTTGGAGGGTCCGACCCTGTCAGGGTTTCAGCCCTCTGTGGGGAGGGAAAGGCACTCTGCACATGATCAGAGGGCCTGCCTTTTGCTGATGGTCAGCAGTTATCAAGGAACGATGGTCTCAGTTGGGCCCGTTACACTGGTGATCCACAAACGAGAATTTAAACACGAGTTTCTGTGTCTCGGCCCTACTCAGACTCATGGCGACATATCCGGGTACGTGTCGCAAAATCTCACTGCGTTGCCTTAGCTGGCTACGCTGCGGACCCAGCACACCCCACTTTTGCCGCAGGCTGCCCCTATTTGATCGGCAGAGGCCCCGTCCGCAGTACATTAGTGATAGCCATCGATCAGCGGGGCAATTAGCAGAGCGTTCATTACGCTGATCGCTCGGTTTGGAGCACACACCCCCCCAACTTCAGTGCCGGAGGGCGAGGAGGGGGGCGAGAGAGGTGGTTGGAGGTCAGTGGGATCTAGTGGTGGAACAGCGAAGAGAGTTAATATTATTATTATTATTATTATTAAAGTTTTATCCAGCCTTTCCTCCGAAAAGGAACCCATCTCCACCACAAAGCCAGTGTGCTTAGCGTGCTGGTCTAGTCCCTGCCTGGGAGAGACCAGGGTTCGAATTCCCACAGAGCCAAGAAGCTCACTTGGGCCAGTCACTGCCTCTCAGCCTAACCTACCTCGCAAGGTTTTTGAATTCTGGTGCTGGAGGAGACTCTTGAGAGTCCCATGGACTGCAAGAAGACCAAACCTCTCCATTCTGGAGGAAATCAGCCCTGAGTGCTCACTGGAAGGACAGATCCTGAAGCTGAGGCTCCAAGACTTTGGCCACCTCATGAGAAGAGAAGACTCCCTGGAAAAGACCCTGATGTTGGGAAAGATGGAGGGCGCAAGGAGAAGGGGACGACAGAGGACGAGATGGTTGGACAGTGTTCTCGAAGCTACCAGCATGAGTTTGACCAAACTGCGGGAGGCAGTGGAAGACAGGAGGGCCTGGCGTGCTCTGGTCCAGGGGGTCACAAAGAGGCGGACACGACTAAACGACTCAACAACAACAACACCTCGCAAGGTTGTTTTGTAGGGATAAAATGGAGAGCTGGGAGGACCTTGAGCTCCTTGGAAGAAAGGGTGGGAAATAAATGCAATCCATAAGTGAAATTATTCTCATTGCAGCGACGGGGAGGGAAGGAATTAGCCCCTGCGTACAAGGCTCTGGTCTACACTTGCAGACTTAAATCTGGTTTAGTCGCACAATCGCTCTTTGCAGGGAATCTGCTGTTTTTGGGGGGGTGGGGAGGGCTGGTGCGGGCGTTTCTGTTGCTCACCAATCATCGCCATTACTGCACCTTGCGAGTGAGGAACTTGGCACCCTCTCCTCCTTGCACCTCTTGCTATCGATTCTTATTTATATTTATAGTTGAATTCAATACGCTGCTGAGTCTTTGGCCATCAAGGTACACTCCGAGCGTCTTGGAATCAATAATTAAAAAACCCTATTAACCGTTCCATAATAAGAAAGGAAGGAGGTTCCCCCTTTATGATCTTTAGAGAAACAGGCACAACTGGGACTTCAAGAAATTCTGCACCACAGATTTATTTATACCAGTTACAGCTTCCTTCCCCCACAAAGCAGAGAATCCAGGGAACTATAAATGTTGGCTCTAAGAACGCCATGTATTTAAAGCACATTGCTCCCTCAAAAGACTCCTGGGAACTTTAGTTTGCCCCTAACAGACCTAGAATCTCCAGCACCCATAAACTACAGTTCCCAATTTCTGGGGGGTGTTTATAATAGCTTCCCCTCCTTCCCACCATCCTTTGCCCTCAGTATCTGGTTTTCACAGGTAGACCCATTCTGAGCTGGGGGGGATACTTTTCAGATATTTGCCAGCTAGTAGCTGTTAACAAAGGTCCATATAGTTCAAGCTATGGTTTTCCCAGTCGTGATGTATGGAAGTGAGAGCTGGACCATAAAGAAGGCTGATCGCCAAAGAATGGATGCTTTTGAATTCTGGTGCTGGAGGAGACTCTTGAGAGTCCCATGGACTGCAAGAAGATCCAACCTCTCCATTCTGAAGGAAACCAGCCCTGAGTGCTCACTGGAAGGACAGATCCTGAAGCTGAGGCTCCAAGACTTTGGCCACCTTATGAGAAGAGAAGACTCCCTGGAAAAGACCCTGATGTTGGGAAAGATGGAGGGCACAAGGAGAAGGGGACGACAGAGGACGAGATGGTGGGACAGTGTTCTCGAAGCGACCAACATGAGTTTGACCAAACTGCGGGAGGCAGTGGAAGACAGGAGGGCCTGGCGTGCTCTGATCCAGGGGGTCATGAAGAGTTGGACACCACTAAACGACTAAACAACAAGAACAAGCTGTTAGCAGACCCATAGATTAGTCTAATGCTCTCCTAAAGGATTCCAAGGTAGTGTTCCTTGCTATATCATGTGGCAGGGAGTTCTATAAGAATGTGTTGGGTGAAGAAATCCTATCCTTTGGTTCTCTACTTAATTTCCTACCCATCAGTTTTGTCAGGTAACTCCGAGTTTTAGTGCCATGGGTGAGGATGGGAATGATATCAATCTTCAGGCTTGCAGTCAAAAAGATGTGATATACCAAGGGGGGGAGAAAGCAAAGTCGGCTGCCGGTTCTTAAATAATTTTTAGGATGACCAGCTGGAATGGAAATGGTTCAAGAAGAGGCAGACTTCCTCGCCTTCTGCTACAGCCTCCACTTTCTCTACACTGGGCATAACTTCATAAAAGCCTGTTTGGTCTGCGCCCCCCGTCCCCAGAGTAGGGAGTGGATGATCTGCCCATTTCAGTTTTTCTCCATTTCCTTATCTTAAATTCCTTATCTCCACATTTCTGCTGCAATTTGTGAATTAGAAAAATAAAAGCAAATCCTCGTGAACATTTCAGTGCGAATTCTCTCCTGCACATTTTCTAACGCCGTTTTGCTTAACATGCGCATTTCTTTTTGCAATGAAATTCCCCTCTGTATAATGTATTTTTGTATGCTGTTTCCAACAATATAGGCAGCTTTTTGCACACTTTGCCCCAGAATGTATATTTGTATGTTTTGTTTTGTAAACAATACCCTGCTGGAGAACAGCAGTGCAAAATTCGGGGAGTGAAAATTTCAAAGGATGGCCATTTTTTTGTTGTTGTTCATGCAATGTTTTGGAACGTGCAAATTAAGTAGAATTTGCCTTTAGATGTGACCTCAATTGAATTTCTTTCTCAGATCCATCCACATTTTAAAAGCCCCAAATACTTTCATCTCTCCTCGGAGCGGAGATCCTCTGCCCCTGTTTTCCTCACCCTTTATTCCAGCTCCACGAAATCCTCTTATTTTATTTTATTTTCCGAGACTGAGCAGCTAGAGCATGAAAAACGAGTGTTATATCACTGACGTCCTCACGGCAGCTTGGGCGAAAGCACCACGGCAGCTCACGAGAAAGCCTATCCGCCCAGGAGCTCGGATTCGCCCTCAGAAGTCTCGCCAGAGAAAGATGCGTTCTGAACGGCCAGCTGCAAACCACGGCGAGATCAACCTCTGTCGAGAAGGAGTCCCATAATCTGGCGCCACTTCTCTCTGTGCCCTATTTTTGGTCCAGAATTACCTCATTAGGAGAGGCCGTCTGCACCTGCGGCACACACAATGCCACCAATTTATCTTATTTCACAGACAGGGGGAAGCGCGCTTTGTAAGAAATCACTCACATTCTGACTTTGGAGGGATTTTTTTTAAGGAAAAAGGAAAACCCAATGTTGCAGCCCGAATTTGACTCCGAAGCATCAAGGACTGAAAAGGATTCACTCTGCATGAGGCCGTGTGGGTTGTTGCATCCTGGAAAAGCTGAATTTTCTGAACTGCTTCCAAGGGCAGCACCATGTAAAGGGCATTGTAGTAGTCAAGAGCATGAGACCTAAGTCCTTCACTTTCGGAAAGCATGACCACAGTATCCGAGTGTCTCGACAGCACAATCCTATCCGGTCTTGAAAGACCTACATTGGATCCCAGTACGTTTCCGGGCACAATTCAAAGTGTTGGTGTTGACCTTGAAAGCCCTAAACGGCCTCGGTCCAATAGACCTGAAGGAGTGTCTTCACCCCGGACGCCGGGGTCCCTCTCCCAAGGGTCTTCTGGCGGTTCCCTCCCTGCGAGAAGCCAAGTTACAGGGAACCAGGCAGAGGGCCTTCTCAGTGGTGGCGCCCGCCCTGTGGAACGCCCTCCCAGCAGATGTCAAAGAGAACAACAACTACCAGACTTTTAGAAGACATCTGAAGGCAGCCCTGTTTAGGGAAGCTTTTAATGTTTGATGCATTACTATATTATAATATTTGGTTGGAAGCCGCCCAGAGTGGCTGGGGAAGCCCAGCCAGATGGGCGGGGTATAAATAAATTATTATTATTATTATTATTATTATTATTATTATTATTATCCGTGTTCACTCAGAAGTAAAGCTTGCTGCACTTGTTGCCAGGATCACATGCATATAATTGTCATAGAAGTGTCGAGTTGGAAGGGACCCGCCGCAATGAAGGAATCATCGCTCTTAAGGATTTTAATGGATGATGTGCTTATTGTGGGGTGGCTGTTAGCTTGTTTTAAACTGCATGATCCCAAACATTTAATGTTTTCAAACTGTTTTTCCTCTTGGGTATTATTTGCCGGTATACATTAGGAAGCTTCCTGATACCAGGCCAGACCTTTTCCCCATCAAACTCTTATTGCTGTCACGGACTGGCAGTGCCCGGGTGGCGGATAGACACAAAGATCCCTTGCTCTGGAAAAGGAGTGAGGTGCCGCTGAAGCTCTCAGGCTGGTCTGTCTGACAGATTAGCATGTGGGAAGCCAAAGGAAACAAGTACCGTATTTTTCGCTCCATAAGATGCACTTTTTCCCTCCTAAAAAGTAAGGGGAAATGTGTGTGTGTCTTATGGAGCACATGCAGGGGGGAGGCAGGCAGGAAAAGCCCCCCAAGAGCCACACACAAGCTCCACGCGGCTCTTGCGGGCTTTTCCCCAGTCAGTCCCTTCTCCCCCCCTCGGAGAAAAGCCCGCAGGAGCAGCGCGCTCCTTAAAGGGAGCATGGCTCCTGTGGGCTTTTGCAGGAGATGGGGGAATTGCCATAGCTGTGCGCAGCCCCTCCAGCCGGGAGAGGCTGCGCACAACTAAAGAGGAAGCCAAGACAGCCAGCGGGATGGATCGCGCTCGCTGTCTTGGCTTCTTTGCTCTTTGGGGCTGGGGGGGGACCGGGCTTCCCCCGGAGCCCTGAGAAGCTTGGGGAGAAGCGGACAGGCTGTGCGCGGACAGGAAATAATTTTTTTTTCTTGATTTCCCCCTCTAAAAACTTGTGGTCCGGTGCGTCCTATAGAGCGAAAAATACGGTAAACAGAGGCTAGCTACGTCTTTCCTTTTCTTTGCTGGGGTCCCTGCTTCATTCCGGTAGCTTGAAGGTTCAACCTCCTTGCACTTCGTTTGATACAAGGGCTGCCGTGATGCCCTCCTGCTGCACTCCACAATGTCCCGCTATGCCACTAGTGGAACACCTGTTTTGCATGCAGAAGGTCGTAGGTTCAATCCCCAGGGCTGCCTGAAGAGCTGCTGCCAGCCAGTGCAGGCCATATTGAGCCAAGATGGCCCAGTCGAATGTCTCTTCCCGTGTTGCTTCTAAGTCCTTCCTTTTTCGGAACCATGAGGACTAGAACCTTTGATTTTGAAGGAAAGAGCTGCGGCTCAGTGGCAGGGCACCCAGTTCGCGCGCAGAAGTTCCTAGGCATCTCCGGTTAGGTCCGGGAATGGCCCTTGAGTCTGAAACCCAGGACAGCAGTTGCCGGTCAGAGTGGGCTATACTGAGCTCAATGACCCACTAGATTGATGGTGAGCTTGCCACCACAGCAGCAGTTTCAGGGAGGCAAGATGGAGCCTTGCCCATAAGCCCTTGCCAGCAAAATCCCCCTTTCTCTCTCTCTTCTTTCCCTGCTCCCGGGCCTTTGAGGGCCTCGTCCGCCTCCGCAAGGCCTGCTTTCCTTTAATGTGATTACAACTGCTTTTACAGAAAAAAGGCCCCAGCTGCATGCTGGGATAATCTAGCTCTTTCTAATCCCGAAGGCTGGGGAGAGTGCTCTCCATCAGGGACTTAACCCTCCCGAGGCTGCCTGGGGCTTTTGTGTGTGCGCAATTCCCTTTGTAAAACAAGAGGCAGTGTGGCGTAGTGGTTAGAGTGTCAGGCTAAGACCTGGGAGACCAGGCCTCAGATCCTTACTGGACCTTGGACTATCTCTTCCAGCCTAACCTACCCCACAGGGTCGTTGTGGGGACCTTACGAGGGGGGGAGAGAGAAAGAGCCGCACATCTTTTTATTTCTTTATACGACCCATAGCACATTTAAGGTGTCCATGTGCTGCGGCATTTGGGGTTTTGGGGGCTAGGATCTGGGGGGGGCAGGGTTCTGATCCTCACCCAAAGGCCAACATCGCACCTTTAAAGCATGGTTATATAATCTTTCATTTTATTACACAAATAAAGAACACAAAAAAACCCTTACAAATTCTTGTCATATCCTTATTTTTCTAAACATTGTTAAGTGGGCTTTCCCAAGTCCCACCTATCTGATTTTCATTTTACTTCATCTTTAACAGTTTACATATATCATAGTTCCAGCTCTCACTTCCATACATCACTACTGGGAAAGCCATAGCTTTAACGATATGGACCTTTGTCGGCAAGGTGATGTCTCTGCTTTTTAAGATGCTGTCTAGGTTTGTCTAGGTTTGTCTATTATTGTTATTATTGTGCAGGCAGGAGGGGGACATGTGCAGATGTTGCAGGATGTTGCCAGCTCACATCATTGCTTTAGCCAGGACGGCAAACACTCAGGGGGCAGGATGGGAGTTGTGGTTCTATCATGTTGGTCTTTGCCCCACCTCACCCTCTGGGTCTGGATCCACAGCCTCTGTCTCCTTCTCGTTCCAGATGAACCGACCGATCCAGGTGAAGCCAGCCGACAGCGAGAGCAGAGGAGGTAGAGTCTCCCTCCGGGGTTCTGGGGTGCTGGGCGGTCCAGAGAGCAGCTTGCCTGCTCACCTGGTGTCTTTGGAGGAGCTGGCCTCCAATTTCTGGACAGGTTTGATTCCCTTAATAATACAGTGGTACCTCTGGTTGCAAACGGGATCCGTTCCGGAGCCTCATTCGCAACCTGAAAGGAACACAACCCGCAGTGGCGCATCTGCGCAAGTCGCAATTTGCCGCTTCTGCACATGAGCATGACATCATTTTGTGCGTCTGCGCATGCGGAAGCGACGAAACCCAGAAGTAACCCTTTCCAGTACTTCCGGGTCGCCGCGGGACACAACCTGAAAAAACGTATCATGAAGCAAACGTAACAAGAGATACGACTGTACAGCCTTCTCCACCCTGAAACCCCACCCTACCCCCAGATGTTTTAGACTACAACTCCCATCAGTGCCAGCCGGCTGGGAGTTGTAGTCCAAAGCTTCTGGAGGGGTCCATTTTGGCAAAGGTGGTGGAGAGCTAATAAGTTTCACCCCCCGCACTGTTCCAGGGTTTCCCCCCCTTTTTAAAAGAAAACAATTTGATTTTTTCATTAATCTTGCCACATCATATCCAAATTAAATATATATATATATGCCATTTATACATTCTGAATTAATTAATTTTTTGGAGATTCCCATGTTCTGGCTGGTCTGAAGAAAGTCTTTTATTTTTGTTCCTGCCTTTTCTCTGTTGTTTATTCCCAATATCATAGGTCCATTGTGAACCCCTTCTTATCATCACAGTCACCGGTATGGGACTTTCCCATCGTGCTTAACGAATCCATATTACGTGGGCACGCAAGAGGAAATGTTATTCTTCTTGTTGTTGTTCTTCAATTGTTTTTCGGTGCAATCCCCCTAGGTTTTACCCCTGGGAGGGATGTGTGTGTATGTACCGTATTTTTCGCTCTATAGGACGCACTTTTCCCCCTCCAAAAATTAAGGGGAAGTGTGTGTGTGTCCTATGGAGCGAATGCAGGCTCCTTGGCTTCAGCGAAAGCAACGCAAAGCCTCCGAAGCGCAGAGGGAGCGCTCCCTCCATGCTCCGGAGGCTTTGCATTGCTTTTGCTGAAGCCTGGAGAGCGAGAGGGGTCGGTGCACACTGACCCCTCTCACTCTCCAGGCTTCAGGGATAGACTTTCCTGGCTTCAGCGAAAGGAACCTGAAGCCTCCGGAGCGCAGCGGGAGGTCCCGCGGTGCTCCGAAGGCTTCGGGTTGCTTTCGCTGAAGCCAGGAAAGCAAGACTCTCCTGGCTTCAGCAGAGAGGGAGAGCTGCGCAGCGCCCCTTCAGCCAAGCGGGAGGAGAAATGGAAGGGGCTGTGCTTCTCCTGCCGCTTCGCTGAAGGGGCACTGAGCAGAAAGGGGGAGATTTTTTTTTTCTTGTTCTCCCCCTCTAAAACAAGGTGCGTCCTATGGTCGGGTGCGTGCTATAGAGCGAAATATATGGTATATTATTTATTTTGTGGAATTTACCGTATTTTTCGCTTTATAAGACGTACCAGACCATAAGATGCACATAGTTTTTGGAGGAAGAAAACAAGAAACAAAAATATTCTGAATCTCAGAAGCCAGAAGAGCAAGAGGGGTCACTGCACAGCGAAAGCAGCAATCCCTCTTGCTGTTCTGGCTTCTGGGATAGCTGCGCAGCCTGCATTCGCACCATAAGATGCACACACATTTCCCCTTACTTTTTAGGAGGGAAAAAGTGAGTCTTACAGAGCAAAAAATACGGTATATACTGCTTGATTGTCAAAAAAACCAACCCTAAAAGCCGTAATCGCCACTAAGAGAAACAGCAACAATAATCCAAGGCGTCCGAAAAGTTAAAATAGATCAGAAACAAATTAAAACTTGTGCCAGCTTTCTGAACGGAGGGGGGCATGTTTATGGTGCAGTCTGGGCTCCCCCAGGACGGCCTTTATCTGATCAACCTCCTTTCTCCTCCTTCCAGAAGACAGGAAGCTCTTTGTGGGAATGTTGGGTAAGCAGCAGACAGACGAGGACGTCCGGAAAATGTTCGAGCCGTTCGGGAACATCGACGAGTGCACGGTACTGCGGGGTCCCGACGGCACCAGCAAAGGTGAGTGGAGAAGAGGGCGGCCGCCCACTGCTGCCATCGGAAGGTTGCCCCTGAGCAGGTGCCCTCAAACTATAACTCCCATCAGCACCAGCTTCGCCAACGGCTAGAGATGGGAGTCATAGTCCAAAAACATCTGGAGAGAGTTGCTGCTCTGGGAAGTGACTAAGGGCCCCCTGTTACGTAAGAACATTTTGTATGCATGCTCAGAGTGGGCGCATCACTTTTTGCCGCCTGATAGATGCCAGACAGGAAGTGCCGCCTCGCTTTGCCACTTCCACCGCTGGAGAAACAGCGGCAGATCACTAGTGATTTCCAGCGAGATCTTGCCAGAAATTGGCACTGATGTTGGCACCACTTCTCTGCCAGTGCCAGAGGTGGAAGAGTGGCCATCCGGTGCTGCGCTGGGGGGTTCCTTCCACCTAAGGCAGCTGCTTCCCCTTGCCTCGTGGGTGCGCCGGGTCTGATTCATGCAGGCCTGCTTTAAAAAGCAATGAGGCACAGCGAGCTAACGTTGGCCTGATTTTACGTCCTTGCAAAGCGTTGATCATCGGAAGGGTGTCTCTGGCCAGGGCCGTCTTACCCATAGAGGCTAGGGGTGCGGGGTGCCAGGGCGCCAAGTTCTGGAGGGCGCCAGGGAAGAGGCGGAGGCTGGACGCGGCACCTCCCGGCATCAGCTCACCGCCATGCCGCGCCCAGAGTCCCTGCCTGCCGTGGCCACCGTGGCACGAAGCAGCCAGCTGAGCCGGGAGGCGCCGCTTCCAGCCTCTGCCTCTTCCCCGCCAGAGGGGACGCCCTCCAGCCATTGCCCGCCTCCTCCAGCCCCGCCGGCAGCGCTGTCCTCCCTAAAAAATTCTGGGAAATGGAGGGGTGGGAGTGGCCAGAGGGAGCTTTGTACCGCAGCGCCGGATATGCTTAAGACGGCCCTGGCTCTGGCTTCCTCCTGCAGGCAGCAGGCATACCAAACAGCCAATCGGACCCTGTTTCAGTGGGTCCTCCTCCACGCCCCCAGCTCCATGGGCTGCCCGACTTTCAGAGGTTTAAAACGGGTGAGCCGGGTTCATGACGGCACGGGTCCCAGCCAATCAGAGCTAGGCACAGCTCAAAACACACACAGTTGGTTTTGCCATCCTGAGCGCAACCTGGGAGAGACAAGGGCGGCTTGGTGGGGAGGGGGCGGCTGGCGAATGGCTTCTGCAACAAAATGTAGTGATGGCCAGCGATTCGGGCAGCTTTAGAAGAGAATTAGACCAATTCATGGAGGAGATGCCTCTGCGGTCAGAGTCAGTGGTGCTTCCAAACGCCCGTCTCTGGAAACCACAGGAGAGCAGAGGGCTCCTGTGGTCAGTCTCTTCTGTCAGGGGGCTGCCATCGGAACAGGAGAGGGAGACAGGGGGGCCGTTGGGATACAGAGAGCTTCCGAAACACCTGAAGAGCGGTTCCTCTTCCAGTGGTGGGAAAAGCCACACCTCCAGTGGAGAAGAGAGGGAAGGGGCCAGCCAAGCGAGGAAAGGGTTCAAGGATGATTCTGAGAGCCCAGGCGCCTCACCTGGCCAGGCTGGTAGGAAAGGGCTCAAGGATGATGCTGAGAGCCCCAGGGCCTCACCTGGCCAGGCTGGTAGGAAAGGGCTCAAGGATGATGCTGAGAGCCCAGGTGCATCACCTGGCCAGGCTGGAAGGAACGGACTTGAGGATGATGCTGAGAGCCCCAGCGCCTCACCTGGCCAGGCTGGAAG
>JAXCMG010000055.1:4080393-4103434 GCA_034642415.1 Podarcis siculus | reverse complement strand
GAGGATGATGCTGAGAGCCCCAGCGCCTCACCTGGCCAGGCTGGAAGGAAAGGGCTAGAGGATGATGCTGAGAGCCCCAGCGCCTCACCTGGCCAGGCTGGAAGGAAAGGGCTCAAGGATGCTGCTGAGAGCCCCAGCACCTCACATGGCCAAGTTGGCCAGGAGGGACACACGCCACTTCCGTCGCCCAGCTTGCGCCGAGGGGTAAAACGTAAAGAGGGGAGGAGGAGCCTTGGGGTGCCAAAGTTCTTATTTTGGGGGAGAAGCCGGAAGGGGCCACTCCCGGATTCTGCAACTGACTGAGACGGACATGAACTTTGTAGATCTGCACTGTAAATAGTTTGCACAATAAAACCTGTAAAAGACAGGAGTCCTGCCTGGTTACTCACGAGCAACCACCCCCAGCATCTGACAGCTTCCTAGTGATGCATCAGATTGGTCACTGTGAGTACAGGGCGCAGGCCTGATCCAGCGGCCAAGCTCATCCTGTTTCTGTCTCCGAATCTTTCCCTTTCTCTCCCCTCTGCCAGGCTGTGCCTTTGTGAAGTTCCAGACGCACGCAGAAGCACAAGCTGCCATCAATACGTTGCACGGAAGCCGCACGTTACCGGTGAGACCCACAACTTCTGCCTTGGTGGGGGGCAGGGAGGGCCAGGGGCTGTGGGGGGGGGCCAGAGGAGGAGGAGGAGAAGAAGGCTGTCTTGCTAAATCCCTCCTGCCTTCCATTAAGTCCTTTCATTTTGAGGCTCCGCCTTCAGCAAGCGAGCGAGGAAGGAGAGGGAGGAAATTTCCATGGGCTCTGCTACCTCCTAGTGGACAAATGTCCTCTGTTCTGCTTTCCCAAAAGAGTACAGTGGTACCTCGGGTTACATACGCTTCAGGTTACAGACTCCGCTAACGCAGAAATAGTGCTTCAGGTTAAGAACTTTGCTTCAGGATGAGAACAGAAATCATGCTCTGGTGGTGCGGCAGCAGCAAGAGGCCCCATTAGCTAAAGTGGTGCTTCAGGTTAAGAACAGTTTCAGGCTAAGTACGGACCTCCGGAACGAATTAAGTACTTAACCCGAGGTACCACTGTAGTCCAAAAGATTTGCCGGCTGTACATTTGTCAACTCTTTTTTTAAAAGATTTGCCGAGGGTCCAGAAAAGAGATCCGGCAATTTGCTTTGTGAATAGCTGTTTGAATCAGGGCGTTGCCAACTTTTCAAACTAGCCTCCGATGCTATGCATTCACACATGACTTAAGATGGCAGCCATCGGGGGAGGCAAATAGGGCACAAATCAATCAGTTTGGGTTCTTCTCCATTTCTAATTTTTCCAATCTTCAATTCTCCGCGTTTCTGCACCAGTTTGTATTTTTTTTAAAAAAAAAAATCTTCATTTTCTCTTTAATGTACAAATCTTTGTACACAATTTCCCCTTGTGCACCCATATTTGCAAGCAAATTTCCCTAACGATAATGCATTTTTAATGTTACTTTCATTAACGTATGCATTTAACTGACACTTTCCCCTAATAATATGCATTTTTGAGAAAACTCTAGACGTTCCCCCAAGCTGGTGCTGTCCACAAGTTAACATGACTTCCATCATCCCTGGCCGTTGACTATCCTGGCTAAGGGGTTGACATGAGCTTTCATCTGACAACACGTAGCAAAACAACCACAGTCGTACCTTGGAAGTCGAACAGCCTAGTCTTCGAATGTTTTGGCTCCCGAAAGATTGCGCCCCGGAAGTGAATCTTCCGGTTTTCAAAATTTTTTGGAAAGCCGAACATCAGACAGGGCTTCCGCGCTTCTGATTGGCTGCAGGAGCTTCCTGCAGCCAATCAGAAGCCGCAATCTGATTTTCAAACATTTTGGAAGTCGAAACGGACTTCTGGAACGGATTCCGTTCGACTCCAAGATACGACTATATATAATTTATTATTTATACCCCACTCATCTGGCTGGGTTTCCCCAGCCATTCTGGGCAGCTTCCAACCGAATATTAAAAACAATACAGCATCAGACATTAAAAACTTCCCTAAACAGGGCTGCCTTTGTCTTTGAAAAGTAAAATAGTTGGTTATCTCCTTGACATCTGATGGGAGGGCGTTCCACAGGGCGGGTGCCAACACCAAGAAGGCCCTCTGCCTGGTTCCCTGTAACCACACATCTTGCAACCCTGTGGTGTAGGATAGGGTGGGAGAGAGTGACTGGCCCGTGTCTGAGCGGGGATGTCTCGGGCCTTCTCGGTGGTGGCACCCACCCTGTGGAACGCCCTCCCACCAGACGTCAAAGAGGAAAATAACTACCAGACATTCAGAAGACATCTGAAGGCAGACCTGTTTAGGGAAGCTTTTAATGTTTAATAGGTAATTTTATTTCAATATTCTGTTGGAAGCCGCCCAGAGTGGCTGGGGAAACCCAGCCAGATGGGCGGGGTATACATAATAAATTATTATTAACCTGTTATCTCCCAGGTTGTAACCCAGCACGCTAACCATTGCACCACACTGTCTCTCTAGAGGGTGCCAGCTTGGGCAAGGCTGCCTGAGCTTCAGCAAAGTTGCTCTGTTTGGAGACCTCAATTTCTCTCTCTTCCTTCCAGGGCGCCTCATCCAGCCTCGTGGTGAAATTTGCCGACACGGAGAAGGAGAGGGGTCTCCGCCGGATGCAGCAAGTGGCAAACCAGCTGGGCATGTTCAGCCCCATCGCCCTGCAGTTTGGGGTGTACAGTGCCTACACCCAAGCAGTAAGAGGCTCCCCTTTGCTCTAGGACCCCGGAGTTATGGGGAGGGGGACGGTGCCTGCTGTGTTTTGGGGAGGGGGCGTTTCCCGGCTCAGTACTCAAACAGGGATGCTGATGTCTGCATATGCGCACACTTTTCCTTAAGATCATCTCACCGCATCTAGAAAGCTAGCGTGTCAGGGTGTAAGCTAGGCTATGGCCCTTATCCTTCAGACGCTAGCTTTCTAAAAGGAAGGGATTTCCATTAACACCCCCCCCCCCGAAAAAGCTGCATTATAGATAACTGGCATGCCAAGACGAAGGAAGGACCAGAACTATTCACCCTGAGATGCTAATCTTCTACATGCAGGGATTTTATTTTATTTTTTTAAAAGGAGGAGCCTTACCTTATGTGCAGTAGTAAATTTAGAAGTGTGGGTTCCTTTTTTGTGAAAACCTCTCCATGCTGCCTCACAACCGTTCCCCTTCTAAGATTTTGCAACCTTAAAAGCAATGACAAACCTAGACAGCATCTTAAAAAGCAGAGACATCACCTTGCCAACAAAGGTCCATATAGTTAAAGCTATGGTTTTCCCAGTAGTGATGTATGGAAGTGAGAGCTGGACCATAAAGAAGGCTGATCGCCAAAGAATGGATGCTTTTGAATGTTGGTGCTGGAGGAGACTCTTGAGAGTCCCATGGACTGCAAGAAGATCATCATCATCATCAACCTTTTATTCGACCGTCAGTCAGAAAAAAGTACATTTGTCAATACACAGTTAAAACATCCAGGAAGATTTTAGAACTTAGCCAACACTAAAATGGGCTAAACAGATAGCCCCATAGCAAGAAGATCAAACCTATCAATTCTTCAGGAAATCAGCCCTGAGTGCTCACTGGAAGGACAGATCCTGAAGCTGAGGCTCCAATACTTTGGCCACCTCATGAGAAGAGAAGACTCCCTGGAAAAGACCCTGATGTTGGGAAAGATGGAAGACACAAGGAGAAGGGGATGACAGAGGATGAGATGGTGGGACAGTGTTCTCGAAGCTACCAGCATGAGTCTGACCAAACTGCAGGAGGCAGTGGAAGACAGGAGTGCCTGGCGTGCTCTGGTCCAGGGGGTCACAAAGAGGCGGACACGACTAAATGACTAAACAACAACAACAAAATGCAATAAAAATGAGCTTTCCATCTCTTGCTTTGTTGGGAGTCTGCTGAAAACAGGATGAGGACAGATCTTTTTTGAGGTGGCCATCACCAAAATAATAACGATTTGCCTTCAAACGACGCCCGTTTCAAGCACTCCTCCAGAGAAAGGGAAGGAGGAAGCAGAGTTTTCAGAGGCACGTCCAACTCACAAGAGACTTTGATCTACTCCCAGTATAAAAATTCTAACCATGAAGGGAGGGGTGGGAAGCTAAAGTTGTTGGCCTTTTTTGGGTGAGTGAAGCCTCTGCATCTGACAGGAGGGTGTTCCACAGGGTGGGCGCCACCACCGAGAAGGCCCTTTGCCTGGTTCCCTGTAACCTCGCTTCTCGCAGTGAGGGAACCACCAGAAGGCCCTCAGCGCTGGACCTCAGTGTCCGGGCCGGACGATGGAGGTGGAGACACTCCTTCAGGTATACAGTGGACGCTCAGGTTGCGAACGTGATCCATGCGGGAGGCAGGTTCGCAACCCGCAGCACCGCATCTGCACACGGACGGGTTTATGCGCATGCGCCAAAACCCAGAATTAAACCGTTCCGGTACTTCCATGTTTGACGCAGTGTGCAACCTGAAGCGTCTGTAACCCGAGGTATGACTGTACTGGGCCAAGGTCGTTTAGGGCTTTTAAGGTCAGCACCAACACTTTGAATTGTGCTCAGAAACGTACTGGGAGCCAATGTAGGTCTTTCAAGACCGGTGTTATGTGGTCACGGCGGCCGCTCCCAGTTACCAGTCTAGCTGCTGCATCCTAGATTAGTTGTAGTTTCCGGGTCACCTTCAAAGGCAGCCCCACATAGAGCGCATTGCCGTAGTCCAAGCGGGAGACAACCAGAGCATGCGCCACTCTGGCGAGACAATACTCTGGCCCCTGCTTGGAAGGAGATGCAGGATAGTCACATAACAGGATGCTGATGGGGCTGTTGGGCCAGACTCTGTGGACGTCCATACGTATACCTGAAGGAGCGTCTCCACCCCCATCATTCTGCCCAGACACTGAGGTCCAGCTTTGAGGGCCTTCTGGCGGTTCCCTCCCTGCGAGAAGCAAAGCTACAGGGAACCAGGCAGAGGGCCTTCTCGGTGGTGGCGCCCACCCTGTGGAACGTCTTCCCATCAGATGTCAAAGAGAACAACAACTACCAGACTTTTAGAAGACATCTGAAGGCAGTCCTGTTTAGGGAAGCTTTTAATGTTTGATGCATTATGGTATTTTAATATTTTTTTGGAAGCTGCCCAGGGTGGCTGGGGAAGCCCAGCCAGATGGGCAGAGTATAAATAATAAATTATTATTATTATTATTATTATTATTATTATTATTATTATTATTGACCCCCCTCTCTCTCCTGCCCCCTTTCCCCGCTTTTCCGCCCTCAGCTAATGCAGCAACAGGCAGCTCTTGTTGCCACGCACTCCGCCTACCTCAACCCCATGGCTACGATGGCCGCCGTGCAGATGCAGCAGATGGCCACCATCAACCCCAACGGCCTCATTGCCACCCCCATCACCCCCATCACCACCTCCTCAGGTAAGGTTGGGGGGCCAAGGAGGCCCAGCCAGGAAGGGGGGGGGGCTCAGCCTTCCTCATAGGGCACACAAACGCACAATCGGCGCTGTGACCAACCAGGGTTTTCCGGAAGGAGTCCGAAATGTTTCCCACTCCCGATATGTGTTTTTTTCCTGGGGGGGAAAGGTGGGGGGGATTCACCAAGAAGTTTGTTTGTTTCCTTGTTTGTTTGCTTGTTTGTTTGTTTGTTTGTTTGTTTGTTTGTTTGTTGCGGTCCGAGTCACAGTGCCACTCCCCCGGGCAGTGGCTAAATTTAAGACGTGATTAATAAACTCAAGCAGACAGTAATCTGGATTGAAAATGGCCACAACTTTACTGATTACAGATATAGGTGGATTTTTGGCTCAGGCGTAGCCATTCCAGCCCCCCAGACCAAAAAATATATTAATTACTGTATTTTTCGCTCCATAAGACACACCTGACCATAAGACGCACCTAGTTTTTAGAGAGGGAATGCAAGAAAAAAATATATTATTTAAAGAGAGCGCTGAGCAGAGCCTGTATGCATCCCAGGCTGTGCTCAGCGCTCC
This sequence comes from Podarcis siculus, assembly GCA_034642415.1. Taxonomy (NCBI): domain Eukaryota; kingdom Metazoa; phylum Chordata; class Lepidosauria; order Squamata; family Lacertidae; genus Podarcis; species Podarcis siculus. The sequence goes on along the minus strand of JAXCMG010000055.1, from coordinate 4,097,423 downwards.
CTTTCACGAGCCGCAAGGAGTGTGTGTGTGGCGCTTGCAGGCTTTTACCCGACAGGCTGCCCTTCTCCCTCCTTGGGGAAAAGCCCCCGAGAGCTGCACACATGCTCCGCGCGGCTCTTTAAAGGGAGCGCGGCTCTTGCGGGCTTTTCCGGGAGGTGGGGGAAGGGACAGAGGGCAGCCCCTCTGTCCCTTCCCCCACCTCCCGCAAAAGCCAAGGATAGCCCCGCGAAGCCTCCTCAGGGCAGCGGGATGTAGGCTCCCCGTGGCGTGAAGAGGCTTCGCGCGGCTAGGCCAGCGAAGCTAGAACAGCGCAGCGCTCCCTCTCGCTGTTCTGGCTTCTGGGATAGCTGCGCAGCCTGCATTCGCTCCATAAGACGCACACACATTTCCCCTTACTTTTTAGGAGGGGAAAAGTGCGTCTTATACAGCGAAAAATACGGTATTTAGTTTTTTAAAGGCAAGGGAATTCAGTTCCCCTGACTTCCTGCTCAAACCTCCCCCATATGCACTCACAACCTTCTTGCTATTAAGAAGGAAAGTTCAAATGGGGGGAAGTCAGAGTTCATCTTAAGATGGGGCTGTGAGAAGAAACCTGGGCACAATTCAACCAGAGTCCAAAATATGAGTGGGTCTGGGTTTATTCTTTTTCCAAATCCAGCTTCCAGTCCTTATGACACCCTTGAAACTTGGTGAGCAGCGGCGAAATTCTAGCCGGAATAGATGGTGCAAAGCAGCCGAAAATATGCACGATGTATTATGCAAAGCCTGGCACCGTTTATTCCCACTGAGGCTTTGCACATGGATCTGACAGCCTGAGATGCTTAGAGGAGTAAACTTGGGCGCTTGTGTGATTTCAAGAAGGGCAGACCTCTGGGGTTTATGGACACGAGCGGCTCCATCACGGAGGCCTGGTGAGGTTTTTGGTGCCCCGCCAACCTTTCGCTGCCTTCTTCCCACAGGGACCAGCACGCCACCTGCCATTGCCGCCACGCCAGTGTCTGCCATCCCGGCCACCCTCAGCGTCAACGGCTACAGCCCCGTTCCCACACAGAGCACGGGGCAGCCGGCCTCCGAGGCCATTTACACAAATGGCGTCCATCCGTACCCAGGTATCTGAGGCTCTCCGGGGTCTCTGTCTCCCTCTGATCACACAAACCCCGTCCCCCGTTTTTCGGTCTTTATTTCCTGGACACCCAAGTCCTTGAGACCACCTAGATCTCCACACACACACACACACACACACAACCCCAAATGCACCACTGTAGTCCTATATTAGGGACGCAGGTGGCACTGTGGGTTAAACCACAGAGCCTAGGACTTGCCGATCAGAAGGTCAGCGGTTCGAATCCCCGCGACGGGGTGAGCTCCCGTTGCTCGCTCCCTGCTCCTGCCAACCTAGCAGTTCGAAAGCACGTCAAAGTGCAAGTAGATAAATAGGTACCGCTCCGGCGGGAAGGTAAACGGCATTTCCGTGTGCTACTCTGGTTCGCCAGAAGCGGCTTAGTCATGCTGGCCACATGACCCGGAAGCTGTACGCCGGCTCCAGCGGCCAATAAAGCGAGATGAGCACCGCAACCCCAGAGTCGGCCACGACTGGACCCAGATTTTAAACAAATCAACAAACCCCAAGCCTCCATGTGTCCTTTCCATGCTATGCTTTTGGGCTTTCCAGAGGCATCTGGTTAACCACTGTGAACAGCGAGACCCTCTAAGTCAGCGGTTCTCAACCTGTGAGTCCCCAGATGTTGTTGGATTACAACTCCCATCATCCCTAGCTAGCAAGGCCAGAGCTCAGGGATGATGGGAGTTGTAGTCCAACAACATCTGGGGACCCACAGCTGGAGAACCACTGCTCTAAGTTGTAGACCTTTTCACCTGACTCACCAGGGCTCCTCTGGTATGCTTATTAGCTGTGAGAGTATCTAGTGATGGAGCCTCCAAGTACAGGAGCAGGATTCTGCGCTGTGGGCAGACAAGCAAGGAGGGAAATTGATTCATGTCCTGCTCAGGGGCTTCCTGGGCTCCAGATGTGATGGCTGCCGGAGCTTAATCTGAAATAGCATTGACTATGTTTACACGTAACACTCAGCTGCCATTTGCTTTAACCGTGGTTTGCCTAAGAAGCCTCGTGTTGTGCCCCACACGGCAATGCTCATTTCTGCAGAGCGTGGCTCCCCACCCCAGCTATAGAGCCTGGGACCAGGCGGCCAAAGAAAAGCATGGTTGGATTCCGACGCAACACTAAACCGCAGCTTTAAAAACTGTGGTTTGTAAGCCGGCAACAAACCATGGCTGCACAATGTGGTCGGTTCTTATTAATAAATAAATAATAAATAAATAAATAAAATTTTATTTATACCCCGCCCTTCCCAGTTCACAAACTGGCGGCTAACAACAAATTTAAAACACTTAATTGTAAAAGCAGCATAAAATACAGTGTAAAAACCATGAATAACAATCAAATTCAAAGTTCAGAAATCAATTTAGGGGAAATAAGCATTAGATAATCCCCAGGGCTAGCTGGCTGAATTGGTCCTCCTTGGGCCAGCGAGGGGGCCAGGGGAGAATTAGCTGTGGGGTCTCAGAGCGGGTAATCTTAAGAAACAAAACTAGGACCGGCATGCCGACTTGGAGATTTTTTATTTTATTTTTTTGCTTTGTGTGTGTGAAGCAGGCCATTATCGTCTCATAAATGTGCACTCTTTCCTCTTCGCCCCCTGACACAGCACAGAGCCCAGCAGCCCCCGTGGACCCATTGCAGCAGGCGTACGCCGGGATGCAGCACTATACAGGTATGGGGGGGGTGGAGAATGGGGATCTATAGGATTCTGGGCTGATATGTCTCCTTTTGCCAAGGCCTCGTTGCCCAGGCAACGCCAGAGACCTGGTCCCTGCTCTCTGTGTTCTGTGGCCAAGATGGCGCCAGGGATGTTGGCTCAATGGCTTTCCCAGAATGCCGCGTCTATTATGTTGAGGATGGGGAATGTCTCTGGCACTCCACAGGCTAGTGGCGCTCAGGAACTGCGGGGTTTGTGGTCCAGCGATATCTGGGAAGGGTCCAGAGAGGAGGGAGAAATTCAGTTTGGTTCACAGTGCGGCGCGAAGCTCCCTCATGCCTACTTCTTGGAATAATGATGTGAACTGAAACACAGCTGTCCTTCGAAGTTTGCACTGCTTCAAATTTTATCCTGCAGTTCTCCAGACACACATAAAAAAAGCACAATAAAGGAAAGTGCATATTTTAAAAAAATATATTACTGTATTTTCCATCTATAAGATGCCCCTGTGTATAAGATGCCCCCTATTTTGGGGGACTCAGATTTAAGAAAATGGGGGGAGATATATCCCTGTATAAGATGCCCCCCTAATTTTTCACATTATTTTTTAGTGGAAACCCCTAGTCTTATACACGGAAAAATATGGGATATGCATGTATTGGTGAAAACCACATACAGAAATACTCCCAAGATGGGTAAATTGCTGGTTTTTAAAAAGTGTGTGTTAAGGATACCTGTATGTGAAAATGCATACCTTAGGAGAAAATGTTGGCAAGCAAAAAAATGGTTCAGAAATACACAAGATTAGGAACGCTGGTGGTTTTGTCCATTCCTATGAGGCCACGGTGCCCGCTCTGCGCCTTAAGCCTTTCTGCCTGGGCAGTGCCCACAACGTGTTCTTCCGCGGGTCGGGCAGCACTGCAGGCCTGTCGCTCTCTCTCTGCCCCTGTTGCTCGGCCGATGTGAGGAGCTCAGGCTTTACTCTGCCCCGCTTGCCCCCACAGCCGCCTACCCTGCCGCCTACGGACTGGTCAGCCCGGCCTTCCCGCAACAGCCAGCCACCATCATCGCCCAGCAGCCGCCTCCACAACAACAGCAGCAGCAGCAGCAGCGGGAAGGTAGGTGGATCACCGAGCCCCTTTCCCCACCCACCCCACAGCTGCCGTTGATTTGCAGACATTATTTCCATTGGAACATTCCAGAATCCGGTCCGCCGCTTCCTCGGCGGAGGTCCCGAGGCACCGGCAACGTCTTGCTTTCGATACGATAATCTTTATTGTCATTGTCCCATACAGGACAACGAAATTGAAAAAATCTACATCAGACATTCAAAAACCAACAAGCCAGCTATCTCTGCTATCCCAGCCTGGTTAACCCCCTAAAAACTCTGGTACCCCAAAATTCAATACAATATACTCCCATAGAGACTCCTTAGGTAAAGGTAAAGGGACCCCTGACCATTAGGTCCAGTCATGGCCGACTCTGGGGTTGCGGCACTCATCTCGCTTTATTGGCCAAGAGAGCCGGCATCCAGCTTCCGGGTCATGTGGCCAGCAGGACTAAGCCGCTTCTGGCAAACCAGAGCAGCGCACGGAAACGCCGTTTACCTTCCCGCCAGAGCGGTACCTATTTATCTACTTGCACTTTGATGTGCTTTTGAACTGCTAGGTTGGCAGGAGCAGGGACCGAGCAACGGGAGCTCACCCCATCACAGGGATTCAAACTGCCGACCTTCTGATCGGCAGGTCCTGGGCTCTGTGGTTTAACCCACAGCACCACCTGCGTCCCAGAGACTCCTTACAATGCGTTTAAAACCAAAATCGCATTTGGATAGAAACTGTTTCTCAGGCGGCTAGTCCTGCTCTTTATAACCCTGGACCTTCTTCCATCTAAGTGTTACGGGGGATGTGGATAGCACAGCGAGCTCCCTCTGTGTCCCAGCATGTTCTCAATGAACAATTCTTTCTCTCTCTCCTCCCTCCCTCCCGCCTTCCTTTATCCCGAAACATGGCCGTCCTCTCCCAGGTCCCGAGGGCTGTAACATCTTCATCTACCACCTGCCGCAGGAGTTCACAGACTCCGAGATCTTGCAGATGTTCCTTCCCTTCGGAAACGTCATCTCCGCCAAAGTCTTTGTGGACCGCGCCACCAATCAGAGCAAATGTTTCGGTAGGGATAGCCCAGTGGGGTTCTGGGGGGAGAGAATAGGGTCCCCCTAAATCATGGGGGACCGCAATCTGCAGAGGCTAAACACCAGTGGCCTTCTCTCACTCGGCACGCAGAGAAACATCCCGTCAGCATGCCTTCTCCGCCTTCCTCATAGGGACTATCAACTTAAACCTTTGCTTTAGAAACCAAACCAAGCAAGGGGTGGGTTCCACGGAGGAGGGACGGTCTCCGTCTGCATGCTGTGAGGTCACAGCAGGCCCTTGCCCACCCCATCCTCCCTTCTCCTTGTCCGTTTCCCCTCTGCCTTTTGCAGGATTCGTAAGTTTTGACAATCCCGCCAGCGCTCAGGCTGCCATCCAGGCCATGAACGGTTTCCAGATTGGGATGAAGCGCCTCAAAGTCCAGCTCAAGAGGCCTAAAGACGCCAACCGGCCCTACTGAACCGGCTGCCCATCAGGTGGGTGCCCCCCCTTCCAAGGCGAGTGAGATTAGGAGACACTGCTGGGCAGACGGGCATATCGGGCATCGTTCGTCTGCCGAGGGTTGGAGGGAGGGCACCGCCGCGCCACAACACCTGACCCCCGCACCCCGGAAGTCCCTCAAAATGCATTGATTGGCCAGTTGCAAGGATCCGAGAGGGAAATCACAGCGTAAAATCTCTTCCAAGAAAGCTTGTTTTCCTTAACTGCTGGCCCATCGACCCCCAACGCCTTCCTGGCGGAGTAGCCTCTGCTCGTTCTGTGAGGGACATGTTGATGCAGGACCCAACAGGCCTAGAGAGCTCAAAATGCAAAATATCTCTCTTTACACAATTGCACCAGTTGCTGCAAGCCCAGGTTGCAACCCGCTGTCAAGTTTTGGCTGGGGGAGTGGGGGTTTTGCCAGAGTCCGCAGGAGAGCACCAAGGCCTGGGGAGAGGAACCTGCGACCCTCCAGAGACGGCCGGGCTGCAACTTCCATCACCATCCCTGCCCATTGGGGCCACGCTGGCCGCTGGGGCTGTTGGGAGTTTGAGTCCAGCAACATCTGAGTTTGGGGGCCACAGATTGCCCCTTCGCTGTGCTGTGTGTTCTGGCCGACATTATTCTGCACGGTGTCCTCCCAGCCACTAGGGGGCGACACAGTCCTGGTCATATTTTTTGGGGGGGGTGGAAGATGTTTCAAGGTGGAGGGGGCAGAGAAGGCAATATTTAAATCTATGTTAAACCCAGTTCTAAATACGAGGAGACTATGGTGACGTTCAGCCAGCCTTAGCAGAGCAGAGTTGGCAAGATCTCAGATTAAGCATTTGTGCTCTTGCATTTGAGAGTGAGGGGGCCTGGACAAGTGCGAGGGCACTGGGGGGGCAGCAGCAGAAACAACTAACAGCGCTGAGGAAGCTGCCACCAGAGCCATCTTTATTTACCCAAAACGCCTCTGGTGATACTTCTCTTTGCCTCGCTGTGGCTGAGCTCCGCACCTTTGCAAAGGTTTGCAATTTTCGGAAAAGAGAATGTCAGCTCAGTCCTCTGAGGCTGCTGGGCCTGTTGCTGCTGCTGTGTTTCTGCATGAGTCCCTGGTCTGGGCATTCAAAGAGACATAGGCACCAGGTCTAGGGGTCCCAAGGTGACAGGGCACCCACACACAAAAAAGAATCGTGGGTGCTTAGCACCCACAGTGCAGGGCTGTGACACGACTTTCGGTTTCTACCAGACAACGTCGGAGACCCTGCCAGGCCTCAGAAGCGCCGTGACGCCATGATGTCACGTTGCATCATATTGTGTCACCATTGGGCACCCATAACCTGGGGGTCAAGTCAGCGGCCCTACAGAGAGACCATGCGCAGCCTCCTCTAAAGGCATCAAGAGCAATTGGACAGTCCGATCCTAGCCGTTGCGGATGTGTATTTTAGGGCGGAGGCTCAATGGAGACCTGCATGTGAGGAAGGTTGGGGGAGAGAGGACAGGATTCACTAGTGTCTAGGTGTGGCATGACATCCACCCCCATCGTTCAGCCCGGACGCTGAGGTCCAGCTCTGAGGGTTTTCTGGTGGTTCCCTCATTGCAAGAAGCAAAGCTACAGGGAACCAGGCAGAGGGTCTTCTCGGTGGTGGCGCCCACCCTGTGGAACGCCCTCCCACCAGATGTCAAGGAAATAAACAACTACCTGACATTTAGAAGACATCTGAAGGCAGCCCTCTTCAGGGAAGCTTTTAATGTGTGACATTTTAATGTATTTTTAATCTTTGTTGGAAGCCGCCCAGAGTGGCTGGGGAAACCCAGCCAGATGGGCAGGGTACAAATAATAAATTATTATTATTATAACCTGTCACACCATGCCTTTGCTCTCGTTCGCATTTCCCTACCTACAGATAAATCTCTCCGGGTGTGAAGTTTATTTGTCAGGTGTGGTGATGGTTGCCCTCTTGTGCAGGGCATCGCCCCAGGTGACCCTTCTGGGTTGCTGTTTTCAAATCAAGGAAATCTTGTGTGCGCGCCTGTTTTCTCCTCCTGGTATGTTTAAATTTCAGGAGTCAGTTCTGGGATGTTGTCTCCTCCAACCCCCCAGCCTCAATCAGTTATGGCCCACTTTCCATTCTGGAGTGTTACAAATTCATTCTTTTTAACCCAAGGAGTTGGCAAAAAGTTCAACAGAGGCTTTGGTAAGCTGGATTGCAGACAGCCATGTTGGCCTAGTTGCCCAGGGCCAGTAAGGATCAGCTCCAGCTGATCGGCCAGAAAAGCATTTATATATATATATATTTTTAAAAGGTTTCACCATCTCAGCCCAGCCTTTCAGGGAGAAGATGTGGTTGAGTTTCAGAATACTGTCAGAAATGAGTTTGGACAGGTGGGGATCATTTTTTCGTTTTGTTTTTTTTAAGGGAACAAACGAAGATTAAAAACATTTGATCTGTTTGCCAGGCAGCTTGATTAAATTGAGAAAGGGTGCAATGGAGACGAACGTTATTTTTTAAATAGTGGATTTGTATAATTAGTCGTATTAGATTGTGCCTCGCCACCAGTCTCACTTAAGGACCTATCATGGTCAGTTGTGGGTTGTGCTTTGGGGGTTTTTTAAGCCAAGGGGGAAAGTCTAATCTCCCTTGCAGGGACTGGGACTTGCGCATGACCCCCAGCAGGAACAAGCACAGACCCAAAACACCCAACAGCTCAATGGAACTGAAAGGGCAATAATATCAGTCCTATGTGGAATTGTACAAATTGAGTATATTCCAGTGTGGAGCAGGGGGGAGAACAGATATTGCTGGAGCCCCAACTTGAGTACAGAAAATGTACAGTGGATGCTCGGGTTGCGAACTTGATCCATGCGGGATGCGCGATCGCAACCTGCAGCGTTCGCAACCCATGTCTGCTCACACATGGGTTGCAATTCGGCGCTTCTGTGCATACGCAAAGCGCAATTTAGCACTTCTGCGCATGCGAGACCCCCAAAACCCAGAAGTAACCCGTTCCGGTACTTCCGGGTTTCGGCAGGTCCGTAACCCAAAAAAATGCAGCCTGAAGCGTCTGTAACCCGAGGTATGCCTGTATATAGAGAGTGCTTTCAAAGGGGCTAGCAAACCTTATTCCCGATCTTTATACAACAATCCTTCAGGGCAGGTGAGTCTGAGAGATAGATAGGGTGGAGGGGCTGGCCAGCCCTCCGTTGGGTTCTCTCCAACCAAGTCCTACTCAGAGCAGATCCATTTGAATGAATGGGCCCAAGTGAGTCATGTCCATTAATTTCAATGGGTCTACGCTGAGTAGGGCTGACATTGGACACAACCCAGACCACCTTGTGGGCCTTAGGGCATGGCTGAGACTTCCCACAGCAGGACATAGCAGTTAAGGGCTGGATGAGGCCCTGAGAGACCAGTGTTCCAGTATCCACCCAGGCGCATCTGCTGCTGAACTATAACTCCCATCAGACCAGCAAGAAAGGAACGACGGGAGTCATAATTCAGAGGCATCTGAACAGCAGAAGGTTCCCCCACACCTGTCCTAAAAGAATCAAGGGACAATTTATTTATTTATTTTTAAAAAGGAAATCCATACATTTTCTTCCCGATGCATGCTGGGAGTTTACAAGTGACCAGAGTCGAAACCCCCCTGTCTCGTGTCTTCTTTCCATGTGTCAGTAAGCAGTGTCCTTTTCCTTTGACTAAATGTCCTTTTTATTTTATTTTTTAGAAAACCCTTTTCTTATCGGTGAAGTTGCAAAAAAAACAAACAAATTTAAGAACCGTTCGTTTTTCCACGCGTGCGCACACACACACACACACACAAAAACAAACGAAAAGAAAACCAAATTCCCGTTTTTTTTCTTTGCTGCTCGAAACCCCCCCCACCCCCTCCCCCCCCCCTCCCCCTCCCTCCGACAGGGTGTTGCAATCATATCTTGAGACGACTCTGTTGCTAAGCCAACCCCTTCGCCTGTCGCGAGAGACGTAGCTCCGCCCCCCCTTGTAAGTTGCATCCTCTGGAATGAACAAAAAGAAAAGTGATTGTTATTATTATTCTTTATTATTTGGAAAGAACAAACAAACAAAAACGTCATGTGATCCGAGCTGCACTCTTTTTGCATGACGTCTGCGTGGTTTAGCGTTTACTGGATGTGCCGTGAGTTTCTGGAACGTAGTTTTCGTTTGGTGAACTTATTCCCCCTCCTTCCTTTCCCCCCCTTCCCATGCCTCCCCCTGCACAGCAAGCCCCCCCTCCACCACACACACACATACACACACACACGGCCCCTGCACCCACACGTCCCCCCCCATCTCTGCCCCCAAACTCCAAAAAGGGAGTCTCAATTCGATTTTGAAGTGGGCGCCACCTCTGCCCCTTCCATCCCTTAAGACTCCAAGATGCCCCACCTGAGAACACTGCCTCACCCTCCAATTTACCTGTATTTGGTTTCGGTCACCTTTTCTACCGCTGTCGTCACCATATCGCTGTGGCCTGTTCTTTTCTATGATTTTCTTGCCTGTGCTGTGTGTTGTTCCTTTTCTTTTTTGCCTGTCTGTACGGTTGTTTCTTAATCTCTCAGACGCATTTGGCTGGTGGCTCTGTGCAATTGGTTTGTGCTTTTTGTTCTGTGGGCGAATGTAAAAAAAATTATTACAAAGTTTTCCTCTCCCACCCACTCCCTGATCCTGTCTCCCTCTTTATCCCCCCCCAAAAACCCCCACCTTTCACCTTTGCTACATGGGGTCTCAGGCGCACTCGACACACGTTTTGTACCTGTAAACTGGTCCGCCGGACCAGATCCCAATCTTCCCACCCCGGGGCGTGTAAATTGGATAGGAAGGTGGGGCCACACAGCTGTCAATCGCAGTGACATCCAAGGCAACAGGGTGACCAAATACAATGATACAATATCAATATACACTCTTTATATAATATGAAATCCATTAAGAGTGCATATTTTGTGACTTTCAGAGATTCATAAGTTCTCTGTTTATGTGATTTCATATTACCGTATTTTTTGCTCTATAGGACGCACCCGACCATAGGACGCACCTTGTTTTAGAGGGGGAGAACAAGAAAAAAAACTATCTCCCTCTCTGCACAGCGCCCCTTCAGCGAAGCGGCAGAAGAAACTGAGCCCCTTCCATTTCTCCTCCCGCTTCGCTGAAGGGGCGCTGCGCAGAGAGGGAAAACTGTGCAGCACCTCTCCAGTGAAGCGAAGCCTGGAAAGCAAGAGGGATCGGTGCGCACTGACCCCTCTCACTCTCCAGGCTTCAGCGAAAGCGACACAAAGCCTCCGGAGCGCGGAGGGAGCACTCCCACTGCACTTCGGAGGCTTTGCATTGCTATCGCTGAAGCCATGGAGCCTGCATTTGCTCCATAGGACGCACACACGTTACCCCTTAATTTTTGAAGGGGGAAAAGTGTGTCTTGTAGAGCGAAAAATACGGTATATAAAGAGTGTATATTGATATCGTATCATTGTATTTGGTCATCGTGTTGCCTTGAATATTACTGACTATTGTTTGCAACACAGGGGTTAAATTGTTTGGTTAACTGCAGTGACATCACAAGACGCCGCATTTTGAACCGTTTTGTTGGGACTGCAAAGCATAGCACAGAGCTACGTGGAAGCAAAGAAACTGCACATTGTATTTTGGCCGCCTGCAAGCCGAACAGGACCCCTCTGCTCACCAGCTGACAAACAGGGTCCAATCCTGCCAGCTGCAGGGGTCTGATTTGCCAGTGCATTGCCCGCAGTAACATCAGCTGGATGACAGGCAGGTGTGGTCTGAAGAAAACCACTTTGGAGACCAACTTGGGTGCCCACACCCAAGGCAGGCCAAGACTGGGTTCCCTTGCCCACCGGGTTTAGGTACATAGTGCCGATTTGATGACTGCAGAATAACTACCATATTTTTCGCTCCATAAGACGCACCTGACCATAAGATGCACCTAGTTTTTAGAGGGAGAATGCAAGAAAAATATATTCTTTAAAGGGAGCGCTGAGCAGAGCCTGTATGCATCCCAGGCCACGTGGAGCGTGTGTTCGGCACTTGCAGGCTTTTCCCCAAGAAAAGCCCCCAAGAGCCGCACACACACTCTGCGTGGCTCTTTAAAGGGAGCATAGCTCTTGGGGCTTTTCCGGGAGGTGTGGGAAGGGACTGAGGGGCTAAGCCAGAAGCTAGACCAGTGAGAGGGAGCGCTGCGCAGCGATCCCTCTCGCTGTTATGGCTTCTGGGATAGCCGCACAGCCTGCATTCACTCCATAAGTTGCACACACATTTCCCCTTACTTTTCAGGAGGGGGAAAAGTGCGTCCTAAAGAGCGAAAAATACGGTACCCAGTGAAATGGGTCAGGAGCTGTTCCTATCACAAACAAGGGTTTTGCAGGAGGGCTTCCAACCAAGCTTAGTGATTTGGTGCACAGGACTGAGAACATCAGGAAAAGGGGGGTTGCGTCATATTTCACGAGTTCATGCCCCTCCCCAAATTGCATACATTAGTTTGGGGCAAAGGGAACAGACACAAGTCAACGCTCTTGTGTGGCAAAGGTGATCCTCTCCCCCATCCCTCCCCCCCAAAAAAACACCCTGTGGGCTGTGCTCACAATTCACCCACCCCCTCAACACTCATGGTCCTCTTCCCCATCCTGACCCCCATTGGACTGCCTGCCTGCCTGACCCACCACCCTACACCGTCTCCATCTCTTTCACCTGCTGCATGAACCTCTTTCTACCCCCCCCCAGCCCCCTATTTTTCATCACTCCCTTCTGCAAACCTATTGGGTACCACTGCCATCCATCCATCCATCCCAGAGATTCCTGATTGGCTGTTCCACGGCAACCGTTGCCGCCTGCGGAATCTCTCATCCCGATGTGTTGTTGTGCTTGGCCGGCCGGGCTGTTCTTGTCCATGAGAATCCCCAGCTTCCAAAAAAAGGCCTCTACCTTTTCTTTTCTCGTCGTCGTTCTTTATTGTCGTCGTGGGTTCTTCCCGTGTGTTTGCTTTCTTTCTTTTTGTCATCGTTGTTGGTGCGTGTGCGTGTGTGTGTGTGTCTGTATTTCTAGTTGCTAAAAAATAAAGCATCGTGGGGTGGGGCTCGTGGCCAAGGCCGTGTGGAGGCCGGACCCCCCCAGTGATGGGCTCCACAGGGCGGCTTCTCCACGGGGGTGGGGAGCGAGGCCGATCATCCCGGTCATTTCAAACCACCAGGCACGACAGACCCACCCACCCAAAAAAGGAGGGTCGTTTTCTGCTTCCTCCGCTCCCATGACTGCAACATTCTTTAAAGAACTTTTTCGAGTGGATTATTGTGGCTACAACCTGGGGTTTTAAGATGGGGGAAGCCAAAGCCCAAGGCAGAGGGAAAGGTAGAATAACGCAAGGGTTATCTTTAAGACCAAAACAGAGTTCGGGGCAGAGGTTAAGGGACGGGGGAATCTTCCCTGGCCACAATTTATAGGAGCCAACTGCCTCCTCCAGAGATGTAGGAGGGATGGAATATGGCAACCTGAGAGCAGGGTTCAGCCCACCACTCTCGATAAAAAGCCAAAACGCTGGCAAGTCCCCAAAGGGGATCAGGTTCCTCATCAGCTGCCATCTTGCCGTTCTCCATGGCCTTTGGAGACACGGCAAAATGGCAGAACAGAGCTAATTGGATGGTCCTAAGCGGGTGCTTTGTGCTAGAGGGGGCTCTGTCTGCTGGAATCTTGGGACGGTGTTGGTGGGGAACAGAGGGAAATTTGCCCTGCTTTGTGGGGTGGAGGCTGAGAGACAGAAAGGAGTAAGAGAGACGATCTGACTCACCATCAGGGCCATTGCCTTGTCCTGCAAATCTAACCGCAGGCGTTTTTCTGTGGCTATTCCTAAAAGGTTCTCATTACTATTATTAATGTACGTTTACAGAGTGCAGACCAGCTGCCTTCACCCTGGGGGTTTCGCTGGCATTTTTTGAATGCAAATCCACCCAATTCGCACTGTCCAAAATGAGACGTGAACCGAAATGCAGCAATCCTACAAAAATTCGTGCCTCTCCAAACTTTGCACTGCAAAATTCTTACTAGATAGTAGTGTGCACCAAGATGCAAACTTTAGTGTGAATCACACACAAACAAATGCATCCGATTTGTGGAAATCGCTTGCAAATATGTGCCCATTTTTAGTCCAAACCTCGTACAACGTGTACGCAATGAAAAATTCACTCCTAACACGAATTTTTGCAAGGTTTTCTTTCAAAGAAATAAAGAATTTGCAAATTGCTGAGGAACACGTGGAAATCTGAATTTAAGACTGGGGGAAATGAGAAAGTGAGAGAGCGTAAATGGTTGGATCCATCCATCCTTACTCGACCGCTCAAAATTTACTAGATGTTTTTAATCGTGGCTGCGTTGTTCGGCCAGGGAAGGAATCGTAACACACCCTCAAAACGAGATTTATTGACATACTGTACACCCTCTGGCGCAGTCAAGGGGGGCAGGGACTCCAGAGGCCGGGGGAGCCTCTTCTGCGGCCCCCCAAGTGGGAAGGAGCTGCAAAAGACGCAGCCTATTCAAACATGGCCGCCTCACCCAGGTTGGGCAGAAATCAAGGGGAAGATTTCGAACCCAGGACTCCACGCAAACCACCCTCCTCTGTCTGCATGTCCTAGGCTTCCGGGCACCTCAGATTCTCTGTGACCCAGTGGCTTTAGCTGGAAAGAAAGACGTTTAATATATATATATTTGTTCTTTTTCTGTTGTTTGTTTCCCCCTTTCTCTCTCTCTTTCTAGGTCTGGAGCTTACTGGAGGAACAAAGCCCCCTTGATGTTCTCCCCTTCCCTCCTGCCCCCTTCCTCTCTTCCTTTGCTCTTCTTCCTCCTCGTAGATAATAGGAAAGCCACTCACTCTCTGAGCTGGAGGGGCACCGATTTCCTCACTGGCCGGAGACCCGGAAGACCCCCTTCAGCTGCGCCAACCAAGCCCCTTTCCGAGGATCGGATGAGCGATGAGACGGGCTCACTATATATCTCTCTCTATATATCTCCCCTTCTGCCAGCCACAGGGCTTTCCCCACACCCCACTCCATCCACTCCAATCCTTGCCCCCTCCCTCCCCCCTACCCAGCCAAGAAGCACTGCATTGTGGGAACCGGAGTCAGCAAGACATGCAGCTCAAGAAAGCCCTGCTTAGAATAATAATTTAAAAAGCAAGATTCAAAGCAGAAGGAAGGGCAATCTCCTCTGGGACAAGGCAAGCTTGGACAGAAGACACGCCAAGAAAGATGGACTCAGGACCAATCTGGAGAGGAACCCAGCCTCACCTTTGGGGTCCTCTGCCCTTTTGCTCTCGCACTGTTAGGGTGCAGCAACCTAGGGACTTGGGGGGCATAGGAATGGACCAATATAGGGGTTTGCGGGCAGCTTGTGGGCCTCTGATAATCCACTCTTCAACCGATTCCTTACACTGATCCAGGCAACCTCTCAAGAGGTGAGAGAAAGCTTTGCTCAAACGGAAAGGTTGATTTTGAGACCACGCAAGCCAGTGTAAAACAGCCCAAGCCCAAAGGAGCTCTGCACGAGTCGCTGCCCTGACAGTGCCTCCTCAGGAAATCTCAGACCAGGGCCTCATACAGGGGTGCAACAAGGCAGCCTCCCCTGCAAGCAGCTTTTGGGGGGGGAGGTGGGGGTTCTGTTGGATACTCGCCGCTGCAAATATCAGCAACCTGCCCACCATTTAGGAGTGGAAACCTTTAATCATACGATGCGGGCATGCAAGAGATTAAATGGGTCGGTGCCAATATTTTTCAGATACGCTGCTGTTTAAAGCCACAGGAGCACTGGTGGAAATGCAGCCGTCCTCACCCTAAAGAAACGTCCTGTCCAGACCCTCTCTCCCCACTGGGCTTTGAAAGAGCATGCCATTATATTCCCCCACCCCCGGAAACAACAACCCCCAAACCGCTCTCCCTGTACTCTTCTCCTGGAAACTTATCGCCGCCCATCGTATCTGCGTTTGGGGTGGATGGATCAGAGCGGAAACTTATATTTTTTCATATCAAAGGGAATTGTGCCTCTCCTCCACCCCCCAAGTATCTTGGTATTGCCATTCAGGGATCCAGAAATGCTTCGAGGATGGACGGAACCTCAAAGAGGAAGGAGGGGGTCAAAATAATCCAATTGGACGAGCAAACTTTTTGTTTTAAGCCTGAAGATGGCATGTGAGGCTCCGGGGACCCCAGCCGAAGTGATTAAGATAGAGAAACAAAAACTTGAAGGCTTTTCTGGTTGTGTTAGGAGAGGGCCTCTCTGGAAAAAGAGCCACATGCAAAGCTGAAATTAAACCAGAACGCTTTTGGCCACTGTTTCCTGCCGGCTTCCCTTTGGGCAACACAGTCTGGCTGATGTAGGAGAGCCTTTCAAAGCAGGACACCTAAAACCACCCAGTGGGGGGAATGGAAACATCTGGACTTTGAGTATCTGGCCAGTCCAGAACTGGAGGGCAATGGGAATGTGATACTCCTTCCCATTGACATTCAGCGCATCCCTCACAAGATGAGCAGAGACAGACAGACTGGATGCAGCCTATGCCCCATAAAGAGTCCGGCTGCAAGAGCCCCAACTCTCCAAATCAGCCACGAGGTCGCCGCCAAAACTCCCCAGCATTCCTGAAGCCACCTGCGTCCATTTCGGCCAAGAGATCTTTTGGATTAACCACATTTTCTGCCAGCTGTTTCACGGCTAATCTTTCCACTCATCCCCCTCCCGCCATGCCAATCCATTCTTTGGTTTCTCGGAGAGGGCGAAAGAATGGCAAATAAAAAATCTCAAGAGAAACCAGACCTTAACCTTCGTATCTCCATATCCGAACATGTGAGGAGGGCCAACTGCAGTTTTATACACCCGGTTGTCCTGCAGGGCCATAACACAGAGCTGCTGTCCAGACCTTGTTTGTTTGGGTGGCGATCCGAGGGCACGGAACAGACTCAATGCTCACCAGAGAGGGCAAGTCAAAGGATTCTCACCAAAGCTGGATCTGCAAACACAGGGTGTCTCTTCCTAAGTTAAGCTCCTTGCTTACCAGAAATTCCCCGTTCTCGGTACTGACTGAATTACCCATTCCTTATCTTTCAGCTCTGTCAGACCCCAGACCCAAAATACTTCTCTTCCCTTTCTGCTTAAACACACCCCATGCTCACTCTCCGCTCTTGAGTAGTTTGGTGTGTGTCAAGTTAACCCAACAAGCCCAGAGACCAAAACCTACCCATGACTCTTCCGCCTGCCCCCACTGCAAAACAGAAGGTCTTTGTCCCTCCTTGTCTTTATTTTTACCTATGTCTCCCCTAAGGATGGAGGGCTGGGGATATCAAACCATAATATCTCTCCCTCCCTCCGTGCTCAGAAACCTCTCATGCTCACAAGCGCTCTGAAATCAAGGTTATATACCATGAGGAAGGAAAGAGAAGAAAAAAGAAATATATGTTTACAAGTCTCTTTTGCTGATCCAGTAATTGTAAATAATTCCATTGCGATTAGATGCAATTAAATTTTAAAAAAGGGTTTCCTATCCATCACCATGTTAACTTTTCTGATTTTAGAGGATTTTTTAATCTTTCTTTCTTTCTTTCTTTCTTTCTTTCTTTCTTTCTTTCTTTCTTTCT
>JAXCMG010000055.1:4003139-4080383 GCA_034642415.1 Podarcis siculus | reverse complement strand
TCTTTCTTTCTTTCTTTCTTTCTTTCTTTCTTTCTTTCTTTCTTTCTCTTTCTCTCTCTGTCCCTCTCTCTTTTTCTTTTCTTTTTCCCTTCTAGGGAGGTGGGAGGTGGGTTTACTACTTGGACATTTTATTTAGAAGGAGAAAAGGGAAAAAATGAGGGAAAAAATAAAGAAGGGGGGGACCCCCAAAATCAGAAGAACTTTTAGTGATGAGGAATTTTAAGAAAAAACGAAGAGTTGGATTATATGTTTCAGACAATATCAATGCTTAAGTTATTGATTATTTATTGCCACTTTTAATAATTTAATTTTTTTCTGTCTAAATAAAATTAAATAAAAAGCAAATCCAATCTATGTTGCCGTCAATTAGAGGTACTGTAGTGGTTACAAAAAGTTGTGAAAAGAGAAGAGAAAAGGTGTACTTGATTTGGCTAACATTCTTTGTCCTCCTGGGAAGGCAAGTGTTAAAAAAAATACATTTTTATATATGCCACCATAAATGGTAACACACTATATCGGGGGCGGGGGCGGGAATCAGAAAGATCACAAACAAACCATCAAAATGGAAAGATACCCCCCTCTTCCTTTTGGCACGACATTTAGCAATGTCTTGTTAACATACACAAAACTGTGAACATGCGAATGTTCATAGCATTGCCTTTCGAAGTGAGAAGATTGGTACTGTATGACACAATAAAAACATTCCCACATTCAGTGAATCTGAACCTCGTCCGTTGCAAAAACACTTTCATAAACTTCATTGCATCCTTTGACTTCATAGCAGACAAGAGGGTAGCTTGGGATGTTCCCATTTTACAGCCTAGGAAAACTGAGGCAGAGAGAGTGGCCGTGTGGCCTTGGCTCAAGGCTGCTGGGGCAGGGCTTGAATCCCTGGCCACGATCCAGCGCAGGATGTGTACACACAAAGACATGTGAATCGATTTAGTTTCCTTTGCTATAAAAGGGTCTCCACGAAAACATCCTCCGGGGTTTATAAACCAGGTCAGGGCTCCCAAACTGATTTGAGTTCCAGGACTATGGTGTGGTAGTGGATCATTTTCCCTTGGTCGTCCCAAGCGTGTGAGGGAAATGGAGACAGCAAATGCAATTGGTATTTGCTGTTGCTTTTCGTCTGTAAACGACACAAGACCGATTAACACACCATTTGCTCTGTGTTTCATTTTCACCACAATGCACAGGGCCGAGCGTAACATAACGCCGGGGTAATTCATTACATATATTATGTAATTTCACCACAGTGGGCAGCGAGACAGATAACCTTTGGCAGAAGACGAACTGCAGCAGAAGGGAAACGGCGCTGCGTGCGGCAGCGACGGGGCAGGACAGAGAACGAGGCCTTCTTGACATCCGTGGCGTTCAGGCTCAAATAGGCCCCTCTCAGAAAAACAATGAGTGGTAAATTCTAGAGGAAGTTTGAATCTGAAACATAGCTGTCAACCATCCCTTATTTGGTGGGAAAGTCCCTTATCCCAGCGCCATGTCCCGCTGCTGTCCCTTATTGATGATGTCCCTTAAATTTCCCGGGTTTCAAAGGAAGCAGCTCCTCTCCCTCCCTCCCTGCCTGCCGGCCAGGGAGGAGGGAGGCTCCAACTGTGTTGCTTGGCTGCGTTGCTCACGCAATAAGGAGTCTAAGAACGACATGCATGCCTTGTGCCAATCAAATCGGCCGCGTTGCCTGGGGACTCGCCTTTGCTCTGCGCTTCCCAGCGGAGAGGTGACGGTGGTTTTCCTTGCTGCATCCCCTTTGCCGGGTTGCTGCGCTGTGGGAACCACCGCTTGAGGCTTCGTTTGGCTGCTGGCTGGGCTTTCTGCCTTTGGCTCGGAGGGGCTCAGAAGTTGAACATACCTGTGCCCGAAAAATCCCTTATTTTGGCTGCTGATCCCTTATTTTCGAGGCTGCTGGTCCCTTATTTTCAAATCTGTAAGTTGACAGCTATGATCTGAAATCCTTCAGGGCGAGTGTTACGGACTTGGCGTGCAGGACAGGGGTGTCGGTATGGTGTCCGTTTGGTCCTCCTGTTGAGCACACAGAACTTGGCAGGACAGCGTTAACAAGTGGGTCGGAAGTCCTGGCCGATTGTCCTCAATTGTCCCGGATACTCCTCGCCGGAAGCCCCTAGCAACATCCTGCCGCTAGGGAGGGAAGCCATGTTGGAAAGACCTGTCCTGCCGCGAGGGGAGGATGCCAAAACCTAGGCGTCGGGAAAACCTGCCGTTTTGCGGGCTTAAGGTCACAGGAAGTCCTTTGTGATGGCCTCGGGGAAGTTGGGCGCGGCCATGAGGATACCGATGGAGCAGACGATGTGGACCAGAGCAAAGGTGACCAAGCACAGCCGGTCCAGGACGGCCGCCGCAAACTTCCACTGGCTGCAGGCGGCCTGGGCGGCGTCGCGTCCCCGGAAACACTGAGCCACATAGTGCAGTTCCTCCAGGATGCGGCCCAGCTCGGGGGCAGCAAGCAGTTCCTCGGGGCTGGAGGACGGCAGCTCCGGGGAGGGGAGGAACGGGCGCGGCACGTCGGGGGGCTTGGCCGGGAGCAGCGCCATGGGGTAGGCGAGGTTGCCATTGGCCAGCGCCACGGGGAGACGGGCCTGCCGGGTCGGCGAGCCACCGCCGTCGCTGCTGTCCGAGCTGCAGCTCAACAGACTGGGGGCGCAGTGCGGGCGCCCCACCGGGTCCTCCCCGGGTTGTCGCATGCGCAGCAGCCAGGCTCCCCACTGCAACACCACCACCTGGACCTGCGTGGAAACAGCAAGACGATAAGGGAGAGGGAACAGAGTTTACAGGCGAGGGGAAACGAGGACCCCGTTTATTACAGGACCAAGAAAGGAGGGGGGGTCCACAAATGAAGGGAAGAGGGAGCGGATCATCAGGGGAAGGTCAACAACAACTCGGAAACCAAGAAATGCTCTTGGGCCAAGTTCCCACCATACATCTGAAGCACTAGGGTACCATTTTGGCTTCTCCCAAAGAATTATGGGAACTGTCATTTGTTAATGATGCTGTGAGTTGGTAGGGTGAGCTACAATTCCCAGAATCCCCTGGAAAGAGAGGTGGGTGGTTTCATTTTTTGTAATAAATTGCTATTAAATTTTCAAAAAATTGACATGCACGCTTCCATACGTAAGACATTTTTCCAGCTTCCCATCCCATATTCCATGGTGTTTTTATTTCTCCCCTTCTGCCAAACAAAACCTTTTCTCTTTTATACCATCCCATCCATACTGCATTCTCCAGTTCCTCCCGTTGCTCATATTTCAAATCCTGCTTGTGAAGTTCATCAAAAGTTAAATACAGTCATACCTCGAGTTAAAGCTGCTTCAGGTTGAGCGTTTTCGGGTTGTGCTCCACGGTGACCCGGAAGTAACCAAATGCGTTACTTCCGGGTTTCGTCGCTTGCGCATGCGCAGACACTCAAAATGACGTCACGCATATGCGCAGAAGCGGCGAATTGCGACCTGCGCACACACAGACGCGGGTTGCGTTCGCTTCAGGATGCGAACAGGGCTCCGGAACAGATCCCATTCGTATCCAGAGGTACCACTGTAGTTCAAAAAGTGTTTCCGGCCTTCCACAAAGCGATCATCGCTAGATTCTCTTAATCTGGCTCTTAACTTGGCCAGTTCTACATCATCCATCGCCTTACTTCCCCATTCTTTGGTGGGATCTTCCATTTTTGTGCACAGAGAATCCTAGCCGCCGTTGTTACATACATGAAAAAAGAGGGATGGATTCCACTCTTGGAATTGTAGCTCTGTGAGGGGAATCGGGTCTCCTAGCAACCAGTCTCAGGACCCGTCACAAACTACAGCTCCCATGATTCTCTGGGGGAAGCCAAGACAGAGTTTATGGTGGGATCCTAGTGCTTTAAAAGGAATGCCGCAGAGCCAGAGGCGGAGAAGTTTAAAGCATTAAAATCGAGATGTGGAAAGTATGGAAACAATGAGGAGAGGCAGGATTGAGATCTGGAGATATGCTTCAAGGTCCAGGCTATGGGAATCCCCAAAAAATTAATAATTATAATTTGGGTGATAATTTGGTCTTTTTTTATTTTAGTTTTTTTTTATTGGATTATGATTTGATATGTTAATTGGATGTTTTTTATTGGAAAATTAATAAAAAATGATTTAACAAACATAAAAGGAATGCTGTGAATGTCGCCTACGTTGGATACAAGGTGCCACGTGATAAACAAAGCAGCGATTCTGAAAACGGATTTTTAAAAGTGCTTACCCATCTTGGCATGCAGCCGCCGTCCGGGTCGTGATGGTGGTACTGGAGCACAAAGACTGTGGCGACCACAGAGAGGCTCACCATGCCCATGGTACTGGCAAAGTATTGTCCTAGAGGCAGAGAGAAAGGGCTCAGAGGATTCTGAAGTGCACATCAGGAAGGGTGGGCAGATCTTGCAGGATCACACCCTGCCTGATTCACACTTCCTGAATCAAAACGCTAACCAGCGAATCCTCCGAAACTTCTTGCAACCAAGATATGTACGAAAATGCCTATGTTAGGGGGAAAGTCGCAGAAAAAGGAATATATTTTCCTGAGAACAGCATACAAAAATGCAACGGGTTGGGGGAATTTGCTTGCAAAATTGTGTATATTCGAAGACATGCAGTAAAACAATTATGAAATTTTGTGCTTTTTAAAAACCAAAAATGACACAGCGGAAAACTGGAAAACAAAAAACTGGAATTGACTGGTTTGTTCATCCCTACCTAGCAGTGATATCCTAATTATTGTTTCTATAACATTTGCCTGCCTTCTGCTGGCATGCAACTAAGAATGAAAAAATCCATGGAGGGACAGGTGTATGGACAGATGTGAGGCTTAAATAGAACTTCCAAGTACAGGAGCAGTATATCTCAGGGATCAGGATTTTTTTGCATTGCAAGGGGGTAGACTCAACCCTCATGGTCCCTTCCAACTCTACAGTTCGACGATTCTATGATCTCTAAACCTGTACAAAGTGCCCATGGCAACCTGTCTCCATTACATTTAGGAGCAGTAAGGTAAAGGTTAAGGGACCCCTGATCATTAGGTCCAGTCGTGAACAACTCTGGGGTTGCGGAGCTCATCTCGCTTAATTGGCCAAGGGAGCCGGCGTACAGCTTCTGGGTCATGTGGCCAGCAGGACTAAGCCGCTTCTGGTGAACCAGAGCAGCGCACGGAAACGCCGTTTACCTTCCTGCTGGAGTGGTACCTATTTATCTACTTGCACTTTGACGTGCTTTTGAACTGCTAGGTTGGCAGGAACAGGGACCGAGCAACGGGAGCTCACTCCGTCGCAGGGATCCGAACCGCCGACCTTCTGATCAGCAAGCCCAAGAGGCTCAGTGGTTTAGACCACAGTGCCACCCACATCCCAGAATAAAAGGTAAAGGGACCCTTGACCATTAGGTCCAGTCGTGACCGACTCTGGGGTTGCAGCGCTCATCTTGCTTTACTGGCCGAGGGAGCCAGCGTACAGCTTCCAGGTCATGTGGCCAGCATGACTAAGCCGCTTCTGGCGAACCAGAGCAGCGCACGGAAATGCCGTTTACCTTCCCGCTGGAGCGGTACCTATTTATCTATTTGCACTTTGACATGCTTTCGAACTGCTAGGTTAGCAGGAGCAGGGACCGAGCAATGGGAGCTCACCCCGTTGCGGGGATTCGAACCGCCAACCTTCTGATCGGCAAGTCCTAGGCTCTGTGGTTTAACCCACAGCGCCACCCGCGTTAGGAGCAGTAATAATCAGTAATACCCAAGGCAACACGATGACCAAGTACAATAATGCAATATCAATATAAACTCTTTATATAACCTATGCGGAACACAGAACAATATGAAAAACGAAATAAACAGACTCTCATAAATCTCTGAAAGCAAGTCTTATAAGTCTCTGAAAGTCTTTGTAGACTATGCAAGTCTCTGAGAGAAGCAATGGGTCAGATTCTTATCTGATGAAAACAAGCCGTTATAGCTTTGTTTTATGACGTCCAACACTGCCGAAGTGGTCCGCAAACAGACGCAGTGAACAGTAATTCCAGATATGTTTTGTAGAATTCTTCATCAGCACAGCAGAAGGATACAGAAATGCTTCATAAACCCATCTATATATGGTGAATTGAATTGTATAACAACAATATCTATGGAGCAGGGGTCATACAGTTATGTAACATAACAAGACTTATAAGACTTACTTTCAGAGATTTATGAGATTCTGTTTATTTGGTTTTTTCATATTGTTCTATGTTCCATATAGATTATATAAAGCGTTTATATTGATATTGCATTGTTGTACTTGGTCATCATGTTGCCTTGGATATTACTGATAATTGGGCAAACCAATCCATCTCCAGATCTCCCTCCCGTACATACCTATGAGTGGAATGGAGTCAGAGGTGGCCGGCATAACCTCCGCCACAAGCAGCATGAAGACAGTGAGCGAGAGGAGAACGGTGATACCTGTCAGGGGGGAAACAGGCTGTTATTCCACTGGGTTTGAAGGAGCGTCTGAGAGAGGTAAAAACCAACAACAACCCAAGGAAAATCTGCCAGGAGGCTCAGCTGCCTCATCCACACTCCTCTGCCTCAGTCCTTCCTTCTGCAATATGGGCACAGCAAACGCAGACCTTCTGCATGGGGCTGTTGTGAGAATCCACTCAAATAATATCTGCAAAGGGCTTCGAACGCCGGAGCTTCTGCTAGGTCAGGCACCCCCAAACTCGGCTCTCCAGCTGTTTTGGGACTACAACTCCCGTCATCCCTAGCTAATAGGACCAGTGGTCAGGTATGATGGGAATTGTAGTCCCAAAATAGCTGGAGGGCCGAGTTTGGGGATGCCTGGCCACTGGTCCCATCGCCTCCTGGCAAATAGAAGGGGAAGAAATGGAGACAGTGAGAGATTTTACTTTCTTGGGCTCCATGATCACTGCAGATGGTGACAGCAGCCACGAAATTCAGAGATGCCTGCTTCTTGGGAGAAAAGTGATGACAAACCTAGACAACATCTTAAAAAGGAGAGACATCACCTTGCCAACAAAGGTTCATATCGCTAAAGCTATGGTTTTCCCAGTAGTGATGTATGGAAGTGAGAGCTGGACCATAAAGAAGGCTGATCGCCAAAGAATGGATGCTTTTGAATTCTGGTGCTGGAGGAGACCCTTGAGAGTCCCATGGACTGCAAGAAAATCCAACCTCTCCATTCTTAGGGAAATCAGCCCTGAGTGCTCCCTGGAAGGACAGATCCTGAATCTGAGGCTCCAAGACTTTGGCCACCTCATGAGAAGAGAAGACTCCCTGGAAAAGACCCTGATGTTGGGAAAGATGGAGGGCACAAGGAGAAGGGAACGACAGAGGACGAGATGGTGGGACAGTGTTTTCGAAGCTACCAGCATGAGTTTGATCAAACTGCGGGAGGCAGTGGAAGACAGGAGGGCCTGGCGTTCTGTGGTCCAGGGGGTCACGAAGAGGCGGACACAACTAAACAACAACAAAAGTGCTAGGTAGTGGAAGGGGGGAATCACACAGGCAATAGTTAGCGTAATTGTTCTGCTTACCCAGGGAAATCTTCTCTCCGGAATCGGCTGGTAGAAGAAAGACCAGAAAGGTCATGGCCGAGAGGAGGAGGCAAGGGACCAGCATGTTGAGGGCGTAATAAAGCGTTCGGCGCCGCATGGTGACCGCAAAGGTGACGTCCAGGTAGGGCTCCCGGCAGCATTCATAGAACACTTTGTTCTGACTACCAGGCACACCTGTAGCAGGTGAGGAGGAAGAGGGAGTCAGCGTATGCCAGAGAATCCATCCGTTTCAGTTTCTTCTTGTTTCTCATGGGGGGGTTTTTGCCCCCCCCAGCCTGAGGTTCAGTTCTCCTCCACATGCCCACATCAGTTTGCAAACTTGCATTTTAAAAAGTCCTGCCGCACACCATTTTTGCAAAGCAATTTCCTAATACATTTTTTTTTGCACATTATATGCGTTTCTATGAACGCTTCACTGCAGTATGTGCATAAATATCATA
Source organism: Podarcis siculus (assembly GCA_034642415.1). NCBI lineage: Eukaryota > Metazoa > Chordata > Lepidosauria > Squamata > Lacertidae > Podarcis > Podarcis siculus. The sequence goes on along the minus strand of JAXCMG010000055.1, from coordinate 4,072,354 downwards.
AATACCGCTCAGCTGGAGGAGCGCATTGCAAAATTCGGAGAAGTGTGAATTTGGGAGGGTGGCTTTGTTTAATTCATGTATTGGCTTGGAAAGTGTGGATTTGGTCAGTTTGGGTTTAAATGAGAACTCAGTTGAATTTCTCCCCCCATTCCGGGGTTGCTGAGCAGCAGTAGATGGTCTAACGGCATTCCAGAGATCTGTGTGTGCAGGATGAGGTCCATTGGCCTCTGGTACCCTTTACAGGGAATTTTCACAAGTTTGATTTGGTCATGCCAGTCTAAGAAATCTGTCCCAACTGATGCCCCTCACATTTACTCAAGTCTGCAAGGCCCAGGACTTTATTTGCGCCAGGCTTCATATATATGCATTTATGTGTATGTTTTACCCAGGTAGATGCAATTTTGTACTCCCGACTTGGCTGTAAAACTGCCCTGCTAAGTGCAAATTAAGAAGGATAATAGTATTAATAATAAATAATAATAATATTAAATTTTATTTATACCCCGCTCTCCCCAGCCAAGACCAGGCTCAGGGCGGCTAACACCAGGTATAAAAACAATTGATTAAAGCGCAACTTAAAAACAAGATTAAAATACAACATTAAAACATTAAAATGCAGCCTCATTTCAGCGGAAACGCAATCAAAAACTTTGGGGGGGATAAAAACGTCAAGTCTTCACCAACTATCCAGACTGGTCCTACATGGGCCAGAAAAAAGCCAGGGAAGTCCCCAAATAGGAGTTCCATCACAGAAGGAGAAAGGAAAAAAGAAAGAGGGGAAGGGGATCAAGTGGATTCCAAGCCAAAGGCCAGGCGGAACAACTGTGTTCCATTTTGCACTGTTTTTCATGAAGTGTGAACGAGGCAGGTATGCCTTAAAATGAGAACAAAGCTGAATTCCTTCCCCCATCCCTGGCCGCAGGAGCCCGATTGTCTAAAATAAGAATAAACCCAGCCTCATGAGGGCTAGGAGCTTGGCGCTGGGTTTGCTGGAGGTTCCGCCTTACCCATGAGGTCCCACTCGCCATTGGCCACGTAGCCAGAGGTGTCGGTCTCCAGCATGCGCAGGTCAAGCAGCCAGCCATCGTACGTCCAGGAGCCAAACTTCAGGTCACACTTCTGGGTGTCAAAGGGGAACCAGCGGACGTCAATTCGACAGGTGCTTTTCAAGATGCCTGGGGCAGGGGAACGGGCGAAATGAGCCACACCAAGATTATTATTATTATTATTGTTATTATTATGAACAGAAATTATATACGTAGCCAAAATGCAACGGAAAAGACAAGGACTTATGACAGGGTGCCCAAACTTTTTTGAAAGAGGGCCAGTTTTTTTAGGATTGAAGTTGTTGAGCTTTTTATATATACCATATTTTTTGCACTAGTATAAGATGCACCAGACCACAAGACACACCTAGTGTTTGGAGGAGGAAAACAAGAAAAAAAAATATTCTGAATCCCAGAAGCCAGAACAGCAAGAGGGATGACTGTGCAGTGAAAGCAGCAATCCCTCTTGATGTTCTGGCTTCTGGGATAGCTGCGCAGCCTGCATTCGCTCCATAAGACGCACACACATTTCCCCTTACTTTTTAGGAGGGAAAAAGTGAGTCTTATAGAGCAAAAAATACAGTAATTGCACCCAAAAGTTGTTGAACTTTTTTTAAGGATTGAAGTTGCTGAGTTTTTTTAGGATTTTACCCCAGGACATATACTGCCATGGGGGCCGGATTAAATCAACCAGTGGGCCAGATTAGGCCCCCAAAATGGACTTTCCACATGCTGGTTTTGACCCGCTACAAAAAACCTGCTTTTTAGAAGTCGTCAGCAGGGGGAGCTCTAATTTAACATTTGACTGTTGACATAAATGACATAAATCGGTGACATAAGTGCTTCAAAGCCCCCCCCCCCCCTATTTTAGAGATTTCTGAATAGGCATTCAGACCCTCGGGAAAGGGGAGGGGCTGGATGTACATTTCCAAAATATAAGTTAAAAAACAAATAAACTAAAACCTACATACAGCAACAGTGTTTTCTGTTGGGTAGGCTCCTATGATGTAAGTCATGGGCCCCCAATCATTTTATGTTAGAGCTTAATAATTATTTCACTATTAATATACTTCTTCTTAACTGTATTTCAGTTCAACAATTGCCACATTTTCCCCTCTATAAGATGCCCCCTATTTTGGGGGGACTCTCATTTAAGAAAATGGGGGGAGATACTATCCGTGTATAAGACGAGCCCAGATTTTGAACATTAGAGTAAAAAACTGTAGTCTTATGCACAGAAAAGTACGGTGCTTTGATAGAATACATATTTTGTGATGTGCAAATGGGTCTAGATACCTATTAGGTCCATAAATGACCATACAGCATATATTCAACACAAAAAGCAGCGACAATTTGTTGTTGACAAAGGACAGCTGGACATATAAAGGACCCCATTACCTTCAGGGGCTGAGGGCCTCATCCAGCCTAAATCTGGCCCTGAATGATCTGCACATAGCCAGTCAGGCAAGCCATAAGGTCTGGCTAGCTATAAATTGGATAGTTGTGGGAAGAGTTTATTTGAAGTTCCTGCATGGGCTGATAGACCACAAACTGAGGCTACATTTCACCGCTTTTTTAGGGCTTCCAAGTGGCAGGTTGAAGCGCTCGCTTGGTATGTACCATATTTTTCACTCCATAAGACGCACTTTTTCCCTCCTAAAAAGTAAGGGGAAATGTGTATGTGTCTTATGGAGCGAATACAGGGGGGAGGCAGGCAGGAAAAGCCCCCAAAAGCCGCACACAAGTTCCGCGCAGCTCTTGCGGGCTTTTCCTCAGGAGGGAGAAGGGACTGACACGGCCGGTCAGTCACTTCTCCCTCCTTGTAGAAAAGCCCGCAGGAGCCATACGCTCCTTAAAGGGTGCGCGGCTCCTGTGGGCTTTTGCGGGAGGTGGGGGAATTGCCATAGCCGCACGCAGCCTCTCCTGACCGGAGGGGCTGCGCGCGGCTAAAGAGGAAGCCAAGACAGCGAGCGGAATCCATCACTGTCTTGGCTTCTTCAGCCGCGCACAGCCCCTCCGGCCAGGAGAGGCTGCGCGTGGCTATGGCACAAGCAAAGACAGCCAGCAGGATGGATCCCGCTCGCTGTCTTGGCTTCTTTGCTCTTTGGGGCTGGGGGGGGGGAACCCGGGCTTCCCCTGGCAGCCCCGCGAAGCTCTGGGGCTGGGGGGGGGGAACCCGGGCTTCCCCTGGCAGCCCCGCGAAGCTCTGGGGCTGGGGGGGGTAATTTTTCCCCTTGATTTCCCCCTCTAAAAACCAGGTGCGCCTTATGGTCCGGTGTGCCTTATGGAGCAAAAAATCCGGTATATATTGCTTGCTGTTTAGAATAAAATCTTTCATCTTCTCACTCCCTTGTGTTTTGTATTACTTCTGAATCTCGTTTTAAAAGAACCACCTTGCCTTTGGCAAAAGACACCACTTTCCCGCTATGTGACACCAAATCCGCCTCTGGATCTCTCCATCCGCCTCTCACCTGGGGGCAGCCACTGGCAGTAGCCGCTGGAGTTGACCAAGACGTTGGTGTGGAACGTGGAGTCAAACTCTTCATTGGCACTGGGGAGGGAAAGGAGAAGGGGAAGGGCATTGAAGGAAGCAGCTCAGTGAAATCAGATTTTGTTCCTTTATATATATCATCGCCCCAAACCCCTTAGCTACTCTACACGTCCAACAACATATGACAAGATGTACCTTCGCATTTTTACATTTCCTTTACATTTCCAGCATGTAGCTGACTCTGACATACATTTTTGCTAGTTTACTTGGCGTCAAGTACCATCTAGAGATCACCTTCACGTAGTTTTCCTTCAATTTCCTATGTTAAATCAGATTTCTTTCCGGTTGTTTCAGCTGACCCATCAGAGTACGTAAAGCATGGGTAGGCAAACTAAGGCCCGGGGGCCGGATCCGGCCCAATCACCTTCTCAATCCGACCCGTGGGAATCAGCATGTTTTTACATGAGTAGAATGTGTCCTTTTATTTAAAATGCATCTCCGGGTTATTTGTGGGGTACAGGAATTCGTTCATTTCCCCCCAAAAAAACATAGTCCGGCCCCCCACAAGGTCTGAGGGACAGTGGACCGGCCCCCTGCTGAAAAAGTTTGCTGACCCCTGACATAAAAGCTTGTGTTACAGTCCTGTGCTAGGACCTGGGGAACCACTCTGGGTGGCTCCGAAGTCTAAGCGCAAAGCCTCTTGAGGAATGAAATTCTCTTCCTCTCCTTCCAGGGATAAGCTGGTACCAGGCGGGCTTCACTGGGGAGAGCATTCTGCAAAGCTGGGGCCAACACCAAAAAGGCCCTGCTGCCTTGGTGCCACTCTCTGGACCTCCCTCAGAAGGGGGCATCCACCTGTGATTCCAGGGAGGTCTGTATCGGTGGGAGCGCTCCGAAAAGAGATTGCTCCTTACAAATCCTTGCAAAGGTTTCATTCTCTAGCTCAGGGGTCGCCAACGTGGTGCTCTCCAAACACTGAACTGCAGCTCCCAGCGGCCCTAGCAAGCCCAGCCAGGGATGCTCAGAGCTGTGGTCCAGCTGCCTTTCTGAGTTCCTTGACCACTGGGTTGACTTGGCCACCTGGCTCTTGTAGAAGCCCAACTTATTACCCACCCAGCGAACACCACAAAATATCCCAGCTACAAGCTTTTCCCACTCCATGATCACTGCAGATGGTGACAGCAGCCACAAAATTAAAAGACGCCTGCTTCTTGGGAGAAGAGCAATGACAAACCTAGACAGCATCTTTAAAAGCAGAGACATCACCTTGCCAACAAAGGTCCGTATAGTAAAAGCTATGGTTTTCCCAGTAGTGATGGATGGAGGTGAGAGCTGGACCATCAAGAAGGCTGATCGCCGAAGAATGGATGCTTTTGAATTCTGGTGCTGGAGGAGACTCTGGAGAGTCCCATGGACTGCAAGAAGATCCAACCTCTCCATTCTGAAGGAAATCAGCCCTGAGTGCTCACTGGAAGGACAGATCCTGAAGCTGAGGCTCCAAGACTTTGGTCACCTCATGAGAAGAGAAGACTCCCTGGAAAAGACCCTGATGTTGGGAAAGATGGAGGGCCCAAGGAGAAGGGGACGACGGAGGACGAGATGATGGGACAGTGTTCTCGAAGCTACCAGCATGAGTTTGACCCAACTGCAGGAGGCAGTGGAAGACAGGAGGGCCTGGTGTTCTCTGGTCCAGGGGGTCACGAAGAGGCGGACATGACTAAACGACTAAACAACAACAACAAGCTTCTCTCACCTGTTGTACAAAAGGATGTCAGGCTTCCAGACTTGGTTAGCGGCAAACCGCAGAGTCTTCACGCCGGGGTATTCCGATTCATTCCATTGCAAGTAATGGTCGTACCAGTACTGGGGGGTGATAGATAGATAGATAGATAGATAGATGATAGATAATTTATTACGGTCGGAGACCAGCTTATAAAACACAGTTGGGGGTACAATCCCAGAAGGAAAACAAACATTTAAAATAATGTACAACAATAAATTTAAATTTTATAAATGCGATAAGTGTATAGACACTTAAAACTTTCAAGATAAGCTACGGCAGATTGATGACCCAGAGTCACCCATGGAACCGAGTTTGGGGATTTTCCTAACGAACTAGTTTTGGTTAGGGGATGGTCTGCACCTACAGATCTGTACACAGAATCTGGCGACCATCCGGGTCGTCTTATGATCTTTGCCTACCAAGTAAAAATGCTTCTGGCGAGTGTAAAAGCCCTTCTTGCATTTTTGAATACGAGAAAGAAGAGATGTGCTGCCAGTGCGGCTATATATCTCTCAATTTCTCCAATTTTATAGCAGGGGCACCTTGAGCAGTCCTGTTGTCTCTCGGTATCTATGATTCTTTGCCTGACCATAGCTTTTGCCTGGCCCAACCCCAGACTTAGAAGGGCTTGAGGGGCAAAACCCAGTTTCTAAAGGGTTTTGCCCGTCAAGAGGATCAGTGGGGCTATTCCTCAGGGGAGCAGATTCACTGTCAGCCATTTACAGATTGATGTTAGGTGGATAGAAGCCTCCACTCTCATGATCCTATGGAGGGGTGAGAAAAAGCAGCGTTCAAGGGACCCTGCCAATGTTTAGTTAGGTTAGGGATAGGGCTAGGGTGTTGCTGCTGCTGTTTAAGGCAAAGTTGCCAATATTTAAGGGCCCGTTTGTCCTCCCACCCCAGGTGAGCTTCATCTGAAGCAACACGATGCATTGCAATAGTTACCACTACTTGAGGAGGAAGCAAGGTAAGCTTTGCAAGAGCTCAGCTGCAACAAACAAAAGTAGCAAGCAAAGTGAGCTTTGCAAGAGGTAAGCTGCTAAGATCAGAAGAAGGGCTACTGATACAACGCAGTCGATGCCGCGGTACAACAGGTACATCTGGTTTCTCTGCCCCCCCGTAAGCCATGACCTTACCATCTGAAGCCAGACATTGGTGGTCAAAACTTGGTTTTTCTCATCCTGCAAAAAAAGGGGGGAGGGAAATGTTAAAAGCTCAGGAGTGAGGCATTAAGGAATTTCAGAGGGCAAATAAGGAGGGAAAGATCCCTAGTGCATAATGTACAGGTCCCCACAGAAAACGCCAAGATGGACAGGGGAGGGGAAAGTGATATATTCGATGTGCCGTGTTTTCATATAAGCCGGTCCAGACTCAGGATCTTACCACATCCATGATCTGCATGAGGCTCAGGGTGAAGTGGACGGTTATAGGCTGTGCGTCATCCCCCACCGGCCTTTCCAGGGGGGTATAATTCTCCATCAAGGCTTTCAGCAGCTGCCGCTGGTAGACACCTCCTTGAGAGCCTGAAAAATCACACAGGGGCATGAGAAAAGAAGAAGAAGAAGAAGAAGAAGAAGAAGAAGAAGAAGAAGAAGAATTTATACCCCGCCCATCTGGCTGGGCCTCCCCAGCCACTCTGGGTGGCTTCCAACAGAATATTAAAAATACAGCATCAGACATTAAAAACTTCCTTAAACAGGGCTGCCTTCAGATGTCTTGTAAAAGTAACATAGTTGTTTATTTCCTTGACATCTGACGGGAGGACGTTTCACAGGGCAGGCGCCACCACCGAGAAGGCCCTCTGCCTGGTTCCTTGTAACCTCACTTCTCGCAGTGAGGGAACTGCCAGAAGGCCCTCAGGAGATGGACCCCGGTGTCCGGGGTGGAGACGCTCCCTTCAGGTCTACTGGACCAAGGCCATTTAGGGCTTTCAAGGTCAGCACCAACACTTTTAATCGTGCTCAGAAATGTACTGGGAGCCAATAAAGATCTTTCAGGCCCGCCTAGTCCAGCGTCCTGTTCTCACAGCGGCTGACCAGATTGCCTGAGGGAAACCAGCAAGCAGGATTCGAACACAAGATCCACTCTCCCTTCCTGAGGTTTCCAGCATCTGGCCTTCAGAAGCATCACTGCCCCCAGCTTTGGACACAGAGCTCAGCAACGGTGGCTGTTAGGCATCGACAGCCCTCTTCAATTCCCAGAGTGGTCTGCAAATCCCTCCTTCCCAGGGAACTCTGGGAACTAGAAGTCCCTTAATAACTCTCAGCACCCATAAACTACAAATCCCAGTATCCTTTGGGGGAAAGCCATGACTATTTAAAGGGGTACAGTTGTGGTTTTAAATTCATAGCGCAGATGGGGACCTGGTATATCTTCAACCAAAGAGAATGAAGAGGATCCCTTTCACTGTTAGTTCATTGCAGGACAGGCTGTTGAAAAATGTACTGTAATAAACGAAAATTCTGCCCTTATTCCCTTATGGGGAACACAAGAGCCCTTATAGAGTCCTTTGCAGGTTCTCCATCGGTCGGAGAAAATAACAGAGGCCAACCAGAGAATATTGAGAAGCAAAGCAGCTAGGAAGCCTGATCTTTATTGATCTGTTGCAACAGGGTGCCCCCTTCACATGCAGGAAAGGAGGAGGACCCAGAACAAAGGTGTGTCCGCCCTTATATAGACATTTTAAATTGCCCGCCCTGGAGCTCAAGACCACCCCTCCATACATCATACATACATCACAGAAAGGGTGGTCTACAGCAGAAATCTGAGTGCGTTGTTTACCTCCTGTCTGGCAAGGTTACCTGTTAATGCTTACTTGATTGGATACCCTGGGGAGCCTGGCCTGTCTTTTGTAGTGATAAATACTTAGTTCCTCAGCCAGGTCACAGGCTCACCCTATTCATACACAGACATACCCTTAAGACAGGATTTGTGAAGGAAAAGACAATGGGGAGGCTTTTCCATTTTCCTTTGACTTTGCAGAGAAATCATTTGGTCAGTTTGGGAATCAAAATGCTTTCAGGGCTGTTTTCCTGTGCTGCTTCAGACGGGTGGTTTATATATTTATGTACGTGTTTGCTTGGTACATTTATGAACATGTATTATATACATAAGACCTTAAATTTTTTATTTCAGTACCAAATGCAGAAGAGCGAGCATTTACGCTGAGACAGCGACCCTCGTGAAAACAGGAGTGTTACAACGCACTAGTCTGCTCCTGCTTCCACCTCCCGTGTGCGTCTGCTTAAGTCGTTTTGTCCATTTTACTGGTTCACGGTTTTTCTTCCTTCCTTGGGGCGACAGGGGTGTTGTGAGTCCTGTCTCCCGGGGCTGCTTCTTCCATCTCCGCCTGGCTCCGAATTTTCACTGCCTTGGGCGACGGCTGCAGGGCATCTGTGAGCTTCTCTGCTGCTGTCATTTGCTGCTAGCAGAGTCTTGAAGCTGCGGCAGCGGCGAACGAGCCTCTTTGGGCCTGAGGCTTTAAACGAAGCCGAGGATTGGAGGCTGCAAAAACCGTGGAGCTGAAAGCCTGGATCGCTGCTTCGTTTAGAACAGGCGATGAGCTTGTAAGCTCAGGAAGACCCCAGTTCAAAACTCGACTCTGATCCCATCGTTGTCGCCACTGTTTTTGTTTTGTTTCTAATTCAGTTGTTTATTTCGCTTTCCAAAAGCCGTGACCCCTCTACACATGGTTACCTGGAATAAGCGGGGATTACTCTCAAATGTGGGACGCAGGTGGCGCTCTGGGTTAAACCACAGAGCCTAGGACTTGCCGATCAGAAGGTTGGCAGTTCGAATCCCTGCAACGGGGTGAGCTCCCGTCGCTCGGTCCCAGCTCCTGCCAATCTAGCAGTTCGAAAGCATGTCAAAGTTCAAGTAGATAAATAGGTACCGCTCCGGCGGGAAGGTAAACGGCGTTTCCGTGCACTGCTCTAGTTCGCCTGAAGTGGCTTAGTCCTGCTGGCCACATGACCCGGAAGCTGTACGCCGGCTCCCTCAGCCAGTAAAGTGAGATGAGCGCCGCAACCCCAGAGTCGGCCATGACTGGACCTAATGGTCAGGGGTCCCTTTACCTTTACTTTACATATTGATATAGGAATGTATTAGATAAAATGTAAAGAAATATACAACAATAAGAGTACATTCATTTGAAAAAAAGGGAATATACAACAGGATAGACAGGAAGTTCAAAGTGTTGGTACATATATGATTTTGGAATAGTTTTTTTGCCCTTGTTTTTTCCCTTTCCTTTTAGTATATAAACTTTGTATACATGTTGAAAATTATAGTATAATAAGCCTTGTGATGTAATATGATGATGTTTACCAATGTAACGTAAGAACTTTAATAAATACATAAAATTCAAAATAAATAAATCAAAGAGAAGTGGGTAAAGCTTTTCTCCTTCCCTCACAGCCCCTCGGACACCCAAGGAAGCAGGACATAGAAGGAAGCTTGCGATGCGCTTATGATCCGAGGAAGGGGACAGTCTGCCCCCTTTGAATTGCCTCCCCCCCCCACCTGGGAGTCAGAGGGTCCACTGCCTCTGAACATGGATGCTCCAGGGATGAAGAGGTTTTGACAGGCCCCTTTCCTCTTCATACTCCTTTCCCTGATCCCTTCTGAAAGGCGTCTCAGCCCCTCGGCTGCCAGAACCTGCACATCCCATAAATAAATTAAGCGCTGCTGAGGCTGAAGCAATCTCCATTCTTCCTGTGTTCAGAATCTACCGTCCTGCCAATTTCAGAAAACACAAACCTCCAGTTACAGTGGTACCTCGGGTTAAGAACTGAAATCGTTCTGGAGGTCTGTTCTTAAGCTGGAACTGTTCTTAACCCGAGGTACCACTTTAGCTAATGGGGCCTCCTGCTGCCGCCAGAGCACGATTTCTATTCTCATCCTGAAGCAAAGTTCTTAACCTGAGGTACTATTTCTGGGTTAGCGGAGTCTGTAACCTGAAGAGTCTGTAACCTGAAGCATCTGTAACCTGAAGTGTCTGTAACCTGCAGCATCTGTAACCTGAGGCACCACTGTATTGTGAGAGGTTGGGATGGAAGAAACAGCCTCACTGTGCACTTTCACACACACACACTATTGACACAGCAACACAAACACACACACACACTGGCCGGATCCATCCTGGAACAAGACCGAGGGAGGCGGGTGGAAAAGGATGAGGAGACGGACCCCCTTTTAACTTGAGACCCTAAACGAAACTGACAAGGCAGCCTGCCCATTCTCCCACCTTCCGAAGAAACGGAGGCTATGTATGAAATTAAACTCAGCAAGCATGAAATAAGCTAGGCAGTGGTAGTGGGGGTACAGGGGAGGGGGGGGGAGTCAGGAAAACTAGACAACCCAGTCAAATTTGCTTTTATTCCTGCAAACCATAAAAGCCGAGGAGAGAGAAAAAGGAGGTTTTATAGGAGGGGAAAAACCAACCCAGGCCCCAATTCTTCTCCCTCTGTAAGGACAGAAAACAGAGAGGGGTTTCGTCCTGACTCCGGCTTGAAATCATAGGGCAGAAAGTGGGTTTTCCCTGAAATCTTGGGCGATCATCTAGTCCTAAAAAGCTAAAAGATCTTGCAGTTTATTAAGGGGAAAGACAGAAGCTTTCCTTTCAGAAAAACACCAGACCTGTTTCAAAGCCCTGGGAGATTTGAAAATGTTCCCGGCTTGCTTTTTATCTCTCATCCAATCCACCCTGCAAAATCCTTCTTGAAAACAGCTGGAGATCTGCTTTTCTCTGCCTTTTTTGAGGTTTTCGGATTCTTGTGTTTCACGGCAGGGAAAAGAAATGAGGGGTATTTTTTGCATACCTGGTCAGGGGAGCGGTGGAGGGGGAAGAGAAATGGGGGCACAGAAAATAAAGAGAGGAAGTTACCTTGGAGGAGTAGGAAGATGCTCAGGGCACAAATCCGGGCAGAGGGTTCCATGTCCGCAACCGGATCGAGGAAAGGAAAGGGGGCAACTGGAGACCCCCCCCCAAGCTGGTGCCAACTAGTCTGCTTTCCTCATCGCGCTCTGTACTGGCTCAGCGGAGGACGCACAGCTCACTCACCGAGGGAAACAGCGAGAATCTTTATTTAGAAGAGAGGCTGGGGAGGGGAAGAGAAGAGGAGAATGAAACATCATCATTGCCCACTGGACGCTTTTCAGCTCTCATTAATTCAATCATTTCAGTGCTGTTTTGGCTGGAGAGGTTTTAAGAGCCACATGAGCTCTTTAGAAGGTCAGCGTTAATGGGACTTAGAAGGGGGCATTAATTTCATGGCATCTCTCTCCCTCCCTCTCTCTCTCTCTCTCTCACACACACACACACACATTAAAAGACCATTAGAGATTAGACAAACAGGAGATGAAGAAGAGACTGAAAGAGAGAGGCAGGTACAGTAGATTTGCAGTGCAGTCGTGTAGATGTGTACGCCAAAGGAAGTTCAGAAAGCAGCTGATCTCCCCACAATAATTGTGAACTTAAATCAACAGAATCTTACTGATGGGTATCAGGGATGAATGAATCTGTCCGTTCCGGTTTCTCCAGCGTTGCTCTTTTTTTTTCCCAATCTCAAGTTCGTTTCTCCACATTTTCACATGGTCTCCTGGTTTTATTCCTCGCAAAAAGACATCAACATTTCAGGGCTCATTTATCCATATGTGCATTTGCCGATACTCATGTTCTCCTATTAGGCACATTTTTTTTGCAAATCAACTTCCAGGGATTTACTGCACTTCTGCATGTTATCTTCACCAATATACGCGTTTTTATGCACACTTTGTCCCAGTTGCTGCATTTTTTAAAATCACAGCACTTGGCTGGACAGCTGCACCGCAAAAATTCGGGGAAGTACGAATTTCGAGGGATGGCAGAGTTTCGGTTCGTGCATTGTTTCATAAAGTGCAAAATCAGGCAGTTTCGCCTTTAAGCACGAACTGAATTCAATTTATCCCCCTTGTCACTAATGGATACGCAAGGGAGCCAGATTGATGAGCAGATACCCTGGAGAGATAAACCAGATTAGACACCGGGAGAACGATTTGGACCAGCGCATGACAGCGTCCGCACCCTGGGTCTTGGCTTTGACTGGCCAGCTAAACCAAGTGACGGCGGCCGATGGGTCCCAAACCCTCTATGAGCTAGGGACTTCCCCTGCGTGCGAATACAGGCTCTGAAAGATTGAGCTGACAAGACCAATACAGTGGTACCTCGGGTTAAGAACTTAATTCGTTCTGGAGGTCCGATCTTAACCTGAAACTGTTCTTAACCTGAAGCACCACTTTAGCTAATGAGGCCTCCTACTGCTGCTGCACCGCTGGAGCATGATTTCTGTTCTCATCCTGAAGCAAAGTTCTTAACCCGAGGTACTATTTGTGGGTTAGCGGACTCTGTAACCTGAAGCGTCTGTAACCTGAAGCGTCTGTAACCCGAGGTACCACTGTAGTGGGTCCCAAAGCTCAAAAAGGCAGTTTTTCTACATTCTGTAGAGTAGGGGTCGGGCAAGGTTTACCTCGCCTGGGCCGGATCACTCCAGCAGAGATCCCTCCGTGGGCCGGATCCTGTGCATGGCTGCGATTTCCGGCATCTATGCCATAGTTGTCAAGCGTCCCTTATTTGGCGGGACAGTCCCTTATCCCAGCGCTGTGTCCCGCTGCTGTCCCTTATTGATGATGGCCCTTAAATTTCCCGGGTTTCAAAGGAAGCAGCTCCTCTCCCTCCCTCCCTCCCTGCCGGCCAGGGAGGAGGGAGGCTCCAGCTGTGTTGCTTGGCTGCGTTGCTCACCCAATAAGGAGTCTAAAAACGACTGGGGGTGGAGCTTGCATGCCTTGTGCCGATCAAGGTGGCCGCGTTGCCTGGGGACTCGCCTTTGCTCAGCGCTTCCCAGCGGAGAGGTGACGGTGGTTTTCCTTGCTGCATCCCCTTTGCCGGGTTGCTGCGCTGTGGGAACCGCCGCTGGAGGCTTCGTTTGGCTGCTGGCTGGGCTTTCTGCCTTTGGCTCGGAAGGGCTCAGAAGTTGAAAATACCTGTGCTGGAAAATCCCTTATTTTGGCTGCTGATCCCTTATTTTCGAGGCTGCTGGTCTCTTATTTTCAAATCTGTAAGTTGACAGCTATGGTCTATGCAGACATGATTTCTGGCGTTGGCATCTGCGCAGATGCGATTTCCGGCACTGCGGACTCGCCAAACGGGCGACACGGTTCGGGGGCAGCTCATGGGCCGGTTCTGGTTCTAGCCCCCTCAGGTAGAAAGGAATGCAAAGCGATCACGTGCAGCAAGGCAGGGCTTAGAGAGAGTTCTTTGTTCCCTTGCTCAATGAATAGGTATCGAAGGAAAGACCATACATGGTATAATTAGTACAGTGGTACCTCAGATTGGGACGCGGGTGGCGCTGTGGGTAAAACCTCAGTGCCTAGGACTTGCCGATCGTATGGTCGGCGGTTCAAATCCCCGCGGCGGGGTGAGCTCCCATCTTTCGGTCCCTGCTCCTGCCCACCTAGCAGTTCGAAAGCACCCCTAAGTGCAAGTAGATAAATAGGTACCGCTTTATAGCGGGAAGGTAAACGGCGTTTCCGTGTGCTGCGCTGGTGCTGGCTCGCCAGAGCAGCTTTGTCACGCTGGCCACGTGACCCAGAAGTGTCTCCGGACAGCGCTGGCTCCTGGCTTCTTAAGTGAGATGGGCGCACAACCCTAGAGTCAGACACGACTGGCCCGTACGGGCAGGGGTACCTTTACCTTTACCTTACCTCAGGTTATATACGCTTCAGGTTACAGACTCCGCTAACCCAGAAATAGTACCTCGGGTTAAGAACTTTGCTTCAGGATGAGAAAAGAAATCGTGCTCCAGTGGCGCAGCAGCAGCAGGAGGCCCCATTAGCTAAAGTGGTGCTTCAGGTTAAGAACAGTTTCGGGTTAAGAACAGACCTCTAGAACGAATTAAGTACTTAACCCGAGGTACCACTGTATTGTGTTGTAACTTTGGATTGGAGGAAGTTTATGCATATGTATTGCTTTAATAGATAACAGCTATGTATATTAAATGGGACGCGGGTGGCGCTGTGGTCTGAACCACAGAGCCTAGGACTTGCCGATCAGGAGGTCGGCGGCTCGAATCCCTGCAATGGGGTGAGCTCCCGCTGCTTGGTCCCTGCTCCTGCCAACCTAGCAGTTCGAAAGCACGTCAAATTGCAAGTAGATAAATAGGTACCGCTCCAGTGGGAAGGTAAACGGCGTTTCCGTGCGCTGCTCTGGTTTGCCAGAAGCGGCTTAGTCATGCTGGCCACATGACCCAGAAAAACTGTCTGCGGACAAACTCCGGCTCCCTCGGCCTATAGAGCGAGATGAGCATGCAACCCCAGAGTCGTTCGCGACTGGACTTAACGGTCAGGGGTCCCTTTACCTTTATGTATATTAAGGAGGCCCCACCTTTTGGGGGCTTTTCTGAGCTTTTGGAGAGTGATCCCACTGAGCCTTTATTGCTAGCAATAAACACCCTTTTGTTATTCTTCAATGCTGCTGGAGTTTTTCCTTTCAATCACCCTCATCACCTCCTGCCCAAGGAAGCAGTGAGTTGCAGGCGGGCAGCTCAAAGGCTTTCAGGGCACCAGGGGAAGACCGCAAGGGCACCGTGTCGGGAAATCCTGAAGTCTGAAAAGAGTCTGTTGCGCTTCCTTGCTGCTCTGGACGGTTTCCTAGCCTGCCAGGCCATTGAGAAACAGATGTGTGCTGTTGAATTCTCCTGCGGAAGGGTCGGCCAATGTGGTCGGAGACATGAATATCAAAGTTACTTTCATGGCATGGGCTAGTTTAGACACACGCTCGCTCGCTGGCAAGGAAAATTGATGGACTATGCAGAACAGGCAAAACTGACATATAAGCTATGGGACAAGGATAACTGACTTTAAGGATGAATTGGAACCCTTTACAAAGTATCTGAAGACGCAGCAAAGCGAACTGGACTCCTTGGCAGGTTTTGAATAAACATTCACAAACCTTTTATTGATAATAATCAGCTAAATAGTTTGAGGATCTATACAACTTTGTAACATGCAGAAAACAGCAGTCTCAGAGAAACCCATGACTGGAACTGAGGGAAGTCGGGGGGTGGGGTGGGTGGGTTTTGTGTGGGAGGGAGGAAAAATGGGGGGGACAAGGATGATATGTTTTTGGATAATATGTCTTGTTATAATTTTGAATAATTTTTTTTTTTTTATAAAAAGACACACGCTCGCTCACACACCCTCTTTGCTCTCTATTTTTGGAAAGGGAGATGCACGCCTGGTATACCATTCGCCACAATGGTCCTGACCCCGTCTCCTCGCCCTGCCAGGATCCGGCCCCATCTCGCCTCCCAAACCGCAGCATCCATGCCTCTCCTTGGCCACGCTGTTGCAGCTCCGCTCTGCAGCATCAGGGACCACCTCCAGGCCCTGTAATGCAGTGGGAGCCATAAATCGTGCCGCTGCCGCCGCCACTGCAGAAAGCGGCAGGGGCCAAAGCTCTAATTGAAATCAGGCTCTTGGCACGCGGGCGAGGGAGGTGCGCGATATAAATGCCCACGTAAGCAAAAAGAAGAGAAAGGTCTCCTTTTTCCCAAAGCTGGGAATCAGGAGAGAATAGGAGTCAGGTTTTATTTTGCCATCCGAAAATTAGCGGCGGGCGGGGGGGGGGGGGGGGGCAGGAGGAGCCTGGGGAAAGATAAAAATTAAAAAGTCAAAAGGAGGTAGCTACGTGATCTGTGCTTCGCCAGCGATGATTGTTAGGATGTGAACGGCTTGGTCCTTGCTCAGCAACCGGTGCGTCAAGGAACAAGGAGATTGTTCCAGCTTGAAGGCTACATTCCCTTTCAGGGAATGTTTTAAGGGCCACATGTCGGGGGAACAGAGGAAAAGTGGGAAGAGCAATGAAGGTAATTTTTTACCTTTGCACAGAAACACAACCCTCTATCCCCCATCCAGGCATGATCACAATTCAAAGTGTTGGTGCTGACCTTGAAAGCCCTAAACGGCCTCGGTCCAGTAGACCTAAAGGAGCGTCTCCACCATCATCGTTCTGCCTGGACACTGAGGTCCAGATCCGAGGGCCTTCTGGCATTTTCCTCCCTGCGAGAAGTGAGGTTACAGGGAACCAGGCAGAGGGCTTTCTCGGTGGTGGCACCCGCCCTGTGAAATACCCTCCCATTAGATGTCAAGGAAATAAACAACTATATGACGTTTAGAAGACATCTGAAGGTGATGCATTACTGTATTTTAATATTTTGTTGCAAGCCGCCCAGAGTGGCTGGGGAAACCCAGCCAGATGGGCGGGGTATAAATAATAACATTATTATTATTATTATTATTATTATTATTAGGGATGCAGCCCAGCCAGGCAAAAACACTCTAGGAGGATGCAAAGCAGGGCCAGAGAGGGGTGGGGCCTGGGAAGATTCTGAGGGCCAGAGAAAGAGGGCCAAGGGGCCACATTTGAGGTTCCCCCACCGCTCCCTTAAAGCAGAGGCAGTGTGGTGCAATGCTTAACCTGGGAGACCTGGGTCTGACTCCTCACTCGGGTATAAAACTCACTGGGCAGCCTTGGGCCAGTGACATCTTCTCAGTCTAACCTACCTCACAGGGTTGTTGTGAGGATAAAATAGGGAGAACTAGACTCACCACCAGCATCTTAAAAAGCAGAGACATCATCTTGCCAACAAAGGTCTGCCATGGTTTTCCCAGTAGTGATGTGTGGAAGTGAGAGCTGGACCATAAAGAAGGCTGATCGCCGAAGAATTGATGCTTTTGAATTCTGGTGCTGGAGGAGACTCTTGAGAGTCCCATGGACTGCAAGCGGATCAGACCTCTCCATTCTGAAGGAAATCAGCCCTGAGTGCTCACTGGAAGGACAGATCCTGAAGCTGAGGCTCCAAGACTTTGGCCACCTCATGAGAAGAGAAGACTCCCTGGAAAAGACCCTGATGCTGGGAAAGATGGAGGGCACAAGGAGAAGGGGACGAAAGAGGACGAGATGGTGGGACAGTGTTCTTGAAGCTACCAGCATGAGGGAGGCAGTGGAAGACAGGAGTGCCTGGCGTGCTCTGGTCCAAGGGGTCACAAAGAGGCGGACAAGACTAAACGACTAAACAACAACAACAAGACTCACCACCTTGAGCTCCTTGGAAGAAAAGGTAATAAATAAACAAACAAGTATCTTTCCTCGCTGGCCTGGAAATCTCCCTGGGATGTTGGCGAATTGCTCCAAGGCCCGCCGGGCTCTTTAAAACCTGCATCTTGAGAAAAGATGCCATCAGTACTAGGATTATAAATACTTAAAAAGCCTTTTTGTTTTCACCTCCTTCCAAAGCTGCTTTGCCTCTCCCGCTGCTTCTTTTTTCAACCCCAGGCTGCGTTTAGCAGAGATTCTTCTTCTTTTCCTCCACCTCTTTCCCCCTTGGGAATATTTATTGATTTGACCCACATAGTGGTAGTTGAAATCTGTTGGAGTCGTCCGTGGCGCCGCTAAATCTCTAGAGAGAGGAAGGGAAATTTATTTCCGTTTGGTGACTATCTGTAAGCAGCCCGGGGAGTTCTGACATCCTAAATAATCTCTCCCACGCCTCCCCATCGTGCCACCAAAGCAGGGATGGTTTCGGAAAGCTGGGAAGGTGGTTCTACTTGCAAAAATCTTGCCACCAGCAGAGCAGGCAGTCTAAGCGCCATTCCCAGCAAGGGCAGCAATGGGTCTTGAGAGCAGAATCTGGCTCCCCGAGAATCCCCACATCTACTTTGAAGACGCCACGTTTCCAGGGAGGTGAACTGAGCAAGTTTCTAGATCTCAAGCTTTTGCAATCATCATGCTTTCAACTCCCAAGTAAGAAAGCCAGGCTGGCGTGGTGGTTAAGAGCATCAGGCTAGGACTTGGGGAGGTAAAGGTAAATGTAAAGGGACCCCTGACCATTAGGTCCAGTTGTGGCCGACTCTGGGGTTGCGGCGCTCATCTCGCTTTACTGGCCGAGGGAGCCAGCATACAGCTTCCGGGTCATGTGGCCAGCATGACTAAGCCGCCTCTGGTGAACCAGAGCAGCGCACGGAAACGCCGTTTACCTTCCCGCCGGAGCGGTACCTATTTATCTACTTGCACTTTGACGTGCTTTCAAACTGCTAGGTTGACAGGAGCTGAGACAGAGCAACGGGAGCTCACCCCGTCACAGGGATTTGAACTGCCGACCTTCTGATCAGCAAGCCCTAGGCTCTGTGGTTTAGACCACAGCACCACCCACGTCCCTGTATTTTAATATTTTGTTGGAAGCCGCCCAGAGTGGCTGGGGAAGCCCAGCCAGATGGGCAGGGTATAAATAATAAATTATTATTATTATTATTATTATTATTATTATTAGGCTGGAGGGTGGTTTCAACGCACCCACACCCCTCCATCCTCCATCCAGCAAGCAGGAGGCATTGCCAGAATCCATCAGGAGGGTTCGTGGCCTGGACAGGGTCCCAAGTAGCAGATATAAAGGTCCCGGGGGCTGTATTTGGCCTCTGGGTATGAGGTTCCCTTCGTCTGCTATACAGGTTGCAGGATCTAGGTGCTCTTGCAACAAGATGTGTTTTTGCTTTAATGCAAACTCCGAGTATGTACAGACTCGTTTAAGAAACGTGTCTCCAGTATAAATTTCACACCGCGCCCCTGCCCTGAGAAAAGACCAGCTGAAAGCTTAGACATTTCATCAATAAATCAATTTATTTAAAAGAGTATGTTACAATTAGTTACCCTAATTGACTTTTACCGAACAAAATTTTAAGAGGGGTTAGCTCTAAAGAAAATGAAGAATGAAACACTGCAGGAAAGTGGAAATCGATTTTGTGTTTTTGTTTTTTTACCCTTTGCTTCCCCACCCCCCACCCCACAAAAAGAATCTGTTTTCTCCTCCACATCTCGAAAGCGCAACAAAAAAATACGAGGTACTGCAACGGAAGTCACAATGTAGAGCTGTCTGCAATAAATTAAAACTAGACAGGGGAGCAAGAGACAGCTGTATGGCTTCAGAGAACCCGGGAATGACTGGTTTTACGTAAATGGGACATCTTTTACCAGCTACTTTAAAATGAGGCTGCATTTTAAATTGCATTTTAACCTGTATTTTAAAATTATCATTTTTTCCTCCCCCCCTTTCCCCCCAATTATGTTTTTACTGTGATTTTATTGGTGTTAGCCGCCCTGAGCCCGGCTCTGGCTGGTGAGTACAGGGCATAAATAAAGTTTATTATTATTATTATTATTATTATTATTATTATTATTATTAGCATCAGGGAGGAGCAGAGGCAGGTGTTTAGCCTAATTCCAGGTATATAGGAAGTTGCCTTATGCAGAGTCAGGCCACTAGTTCATCTGACTCAGTGCTGTCTTTCTCCTTTGTATATAAGGTGCTAGTCCTCAAGATTGGGGGAAAGTGTTAAAATGCCCAACACCTGATTAAATGTCAGAAGCTACGGCGGCAGAGATCACCAGGTTTTGTTGGGGGGCACCTAACATCAAGACCCCTGAGCACTCACCATGCAAGCTGCAAAACAGGGCACCATGCTGGCGTAGCTAGAGCATAGGGACGGACTCTGGCCATTCTAGTGTTTTGTTCGGGGTGTGTGCATGATCTACATACCATATTTTTCGCTCTATAAGATGCACCAGACCACAAGACGCACCTAGTTTTTGGAGGAGGAAAACAAGAAAAAAAATATTCTGAATCTCAGAAGCCAGAACAGCAAGAGGGATCGCTGCGCAGTGAAAGCAGCAATCCCTCTTGCTGTTCAGGTTTCTGGGATAGCTGCGCAGCCTGCATTCGCCCCATAAGACGCACACACATTTCCCCTTACTTTTTAGGAGGGAGAAAGTGAGTCTTATAGAGCAAAAAATACAGTATTTGTCCAGCACTTGAGGCTCTTGCGTTCAACAACGGTCACTTTCAGAGGCTTTTTCTCTTTCTCTCTCTCATGCCAAAAAGGTGCTAGAAACCTGTGTTACGTAACACATGGAATGCTCCCAGGAAATGCAAGGATAATGCAACCAAAGGCTTTTGTTCAAAAAACAATTGTAGGGTTCGTGTTGCTTTGCTGGAGATCTTTTGGCACAAAGTGGAGACCCCCTGCCTATTAAAACTCAATTTTTGAAAGCTGTGTGCAATGCAACATGAGGCAGGCTGACTCAGAAGCAAGCCCCAATTACTTCGGTGGGGCAGGGGCTGGCGAAGCCTGAGGTTCGCACTTCTAGGGACTCTTCTGGGGGGTCACATTCCAGACGTGGGCAGGGCCGAAAGTGGGTGGAGCAATGAATGCAAGGCTAGTGAGGGGCGTGGCCTCGTGAAAGCTCCGACGGCCGGGTGGAAACAGCTGAAGGGCCACATTCAGCCCTCAGGTTCCCCACTCCTTAAGTACAGAATTGCAGTAAAAAAGGTAAAGGGACCCCTGACCATTAGGTCCAGTCGTGGCCGACTCTGGGGTTGCGGCGCTCATCTCGCTTTACTGGCCAGGGAGCCAGCGTACAGCTTCTGGGTCATGTGGCCAGCAGGACTAAGCCGCTTCTGGCGAACCAGAGCAGCGCATGGAAACGCCGTTTACCTTCCCGCCAGAGCGGTACCTATTTATCTACTTGCACTTTGACGTGCTTTTGAACTGCTAGGTTGGCAGGAGCAGGGACCGAGCAATGGGAGCTCACCCTGTTGCAGGGATTCAAACCGCCGACCTTCTGATCGGCAAGTCCTAGGCTCTGCGGTTTAACCCACAGTGCCACCCGCGTCCCCGGAATTGCAGTACTGGTGATTCAAAGCAACCAAATGTTGAATATGAAGCTGCCTTAAACGGAGCCAGACTACCTTCCTGCTCATGTTGACCAGCAATATCTGGAAGTCAGGAAGAGAGAGGGGTCTTTGCAACCGGACTTTGCAAGGCAGACTTTCAACTAGAAAAGAACCCAGGGCCTTCTGCCTCGAAAACATCCGCTAAGCTGTTGTCAAGCATGGAAGTCTCACATGTGGTCCACCAAGGCTTGATGGAGTCTTCTGTGATCTTCTAAGATCACATGGTCTCCCTCACCTCTCAAAACATGAAACCTGCTTCTCCAGAAGCTTCAGCTGGAAACATCTCTGGGTTCATCTGCATTGCAAAGCATCCTGCTCAACCTTTCCCAAACAGTAGGTGCAGAGATTAGGAGCAACACATTCTGCTGACGAGCTAACAGGCTGTTCTCCAAAATGCAACAACACGGGGGTGTCGGAAGCAGCTTTTGGTCCTTCTTGCTCAGTGCTGGCTGCACTGGCTGGCAGCATCTCTTCAGGTTTTGGGTGGGGGGCATTCTCAGCCCTACCTGGGGATGCTGAGGATCGAAGCTGGGACATTTTGCATGCAATACACGAGCTCCAAGACTGAGCTGTGGCCCTTCCTCTGAGAACAGGTCCCAAGTTTCCAGTCCTCATGGTTCGGAATAAAGGGCTGGTTTGAAGAGGGACATAGGAAGCCAGGCCCTGGGTTTGCCTAGCTCAACATGGTCTACACTGATTGGCAGCAGGTCTCCAGAGTTTCAGGCAGGGGAGTAGGAGATGAATTATTTTCCTCTCGCAGACAAGAAAATAAGCCCGGAGAAGGCTGTGATTAAGCAGCAACTTTGCCCAGGAAGGCATATACAATACAGAAAAGCACCATAAAGGTAAAGGTAAAGGCACCCCTGACCATTAGGTCCAGTCGTGACCGACTCTGGGGTTGCGGCGCTCATCTCGCTTTATTGGCCGAGGGAGCCGGCGTACAGCTTCCGGGTCATGTGGCCAGCATGACTAAGCCACTTCTGGCGAACCAGAGCAGCGCACGGAAACACCGTTCACCTTCCCACCGGTGCGGTACCTATTGATCTACTTGCACTTTGACGTGCTTTCGAACTGCTAGGTTGGCAGGAGCAGGGACTGAGCAACGGGAGCTCACCCCATTGCGGGGATTCGAACCGCCAACCTTCTGATCAGCAAGTCCTAGGCTCTGTGGTTTAACCCACAGCGCCACCCGCGTCCCAGAAAGGCACCAATAAGCCAACAAATTCTCCTTAAGGATGCTGTTCCTGGCTTTGGCAGAAGCCCACGAAGGCCATGCTGGTCCCAGATGCAACATGGGGGCCAAACTGTGCCCTCAACTGGGAGGGAGGACGTGGCTTTGGAAGCAGCCAGTTGCCGACACGTACCCCACAAACATTTGCTTTTGACATCACCCGGCATAGCCTCGCGGCTGCTTGGGAGCTTTATCCTGTTATGGCTGCTAAGAATAGCCTCTCCATCAAAAAAAAGAAAATGCAGCTCCTGAATATTCAAATTAGGAATGCACTGAGCTGTTGTAGAAAAACACAAACACCCTGACCCATTTAGGGGGGAAATAAATAAATTCCTGCTTAGCTTACACGGCGCGTTGGAGTTGCTGCCAGGGATGGCTTTGTGAGTAATTCCTTTTTTAAAAAAAAAAGGAAGAGAAGTCACCAGCTCGGAAAATGAAGATGTGTTAAAGGAAGCCGGAAGGGATGCCTTTTTTATTAAAAAAAACACCTACATGTCGCTTGCAAAGCAGGAGGGAAAGTCAGGGACGAGAGGAGTGTGAGAAGCAAGAGGAAAAACAGGTGAAATGCATATGGAAGGCATTCGTGATTCCACGCACTTGACGGATTTAATCTGGATTGCCAGAGAGCCGATTAGTGAGGGAAGGGGAGGGAATCTTGCCTAGGGCAAAGGACCGGAGTCTACTTTCAAGTGATGCAGCTCATACATTCAGGAGACTTGAGAGGCAGGCTGTTCTTTCCCCCGGGGGCCACAGATATTTGCTTTTCCTCCTAACTGATCTGTGCATAGCAAAAAATAAAAATAAAATCTTCCAGTTGCAAAGAAACGACCAAGCTTATATTCAGGGTGCGAAGGGAGAAGGCGACTTGGGGCTCTCGAGTTACTCTGATTTATAGGGGGGGTGTTATTCCCTTACAGAGAAATCTAGCATGCCAAGGAGACAGCTAGGCTTCAGCCTTGCACGCTAGATTTCCACATACAGGAAGTTTTATTGTAATGTTCTTTAGGAGAGCAATCACACAGCTGCCACCGCCACCTAAAGCAGCCCAAGCTTTGCCACTTGGGTTTTGATGAGTTCTGGGTTCTTGCTGTTAAGGGCCCAGAGGGTTGAAGCTTTGCCCAGGAACCAATCTGTGCTCAGAGCATAAACTCTCACCTCTCAGCACACTGCCCCCTTTCCATTTTACTTGCGAGTCGCTCCCAGGATTCCTCATGGTTCTCCTACTGCCATGTTTCTGGGCTGGGTGGGGACCAGCTGCCGGCAGGTGGCAAGGTTCTGGATTTCAGAATGTGTGCAAGGCTACACAACTCGCTGGCCCCTTCCTCTCGCACACCAATGCCCTGCAAGGTGCTTCACACAATGAATCTGCGGCCACAAAGTGCGGAGAGCGCCACTAATTTAGATGGCTTTAAATGGGGAGGCGTGTTGGGAACAAGTGGTCATAACGGTTACAGAATCTCAAGCGTCAAAGGCAGTCTACCTCCAAATGCCAAGTGGTGGAGCAGGCCCCCTGGGCTACAAGGAACCAGGCAGAGGGCCTTCTCAGTAGTGGTGCCCGCCCTGTGGAACGCCCTCCCATCAGATGTCAAAGCGATAAACAACTACCTGTCATTCAGAAGACATCTTAAGGCAGCCCTGTTTAGGGAAGTTTTTAATGTGTGATATTTTAGTGTATTTTTGGTTTCTATGGAAGCCGCCCAGAGTGGCTGGGGAAACCCAGCCAGATGGGCGGGGTACAAATAATAAATTATTATTATTATTTCACGCCCCAAGCGTGGGCTTCCTGGTGGCCAATGGACCTTTGCTAAGACCCCTGAGTTGCTTTGGCAGGCAAAAGGGGGCGATTCCCAGGGCTGAGACCATCACGCCAAAAACTTTTCTCCCTAACGCAGGAGCAGCAAACATGGCCACCCTCTGGACGTCCCCAGAGTCCAGCTCCCAGTTGCAGCCAGCAAGGCCAATGGTCAAGGATGGCGATGATGCAGTTCAACAGCACTCGGACGAGACCAAGTTGGGTACCCTGATGGGGCTCTGCCCCAATTTCTCCTGCAAGTTCTTACAGGAGAGAGCAACATTAGAACCGCAGCCACATCAACGAAGGTAAACGCCAACGTTTTAAAACCAGAGGTCAAAATTGCTGCAAATCAAGTTGAAGATGTAAGAGCACATTGCAGGGACTTCTACGGAAAGGAGAAATATCTGCCTATAACAGCAGTGATGCCTTGTTGACACTGACCCATGGCGGGGCCTTTTGGGTGGTGGTCCCCTGGTTGCGCAATGCCCCACCAGTGCGATGCATCCATCTCCATCTTTATGACGTTTGAGTAAGTTGAAAGCGTCCCTGTTGCTCACAGGGCTGAAAAATAGTGTTCCTGGCAACCCTGTGATCACCGGGTGGAATAATGTTTTCAACTGTTAGAGGTTCCCAAAGTGGATGATGGGATGGCCTTGCGACGGGGCACTAAGCGGCAAGGAGGGGGGTGCCAGAGGTGTCGATGCCTCTCAAGACTTTGAGAAGCTGGCATCACCGGATCAAGTTCGGTTTTGTCAAATTAAGCTCGCTTCAATTGGATTTTGAGCGAACATGTGGTTGTTTCAAATTCCTCAAGAGGACAACCTCTAGCTACTGCGACACACTGCTCTCCTCGCTCCCCGGTTTCATGTCACGCATCATGTTTTAAACATTTTGCAATCTGCTCAGAGATCCCTTCTGTGTTGTGCGACTGATAAACTGAATGCATAATGGACTGTAACAAACCTCCATGTAATAACTGTGTCTTGGGAGATACACATTTGAGAAGTTAAGGGAGGGATGGGGAACCTTGGCTGAACCTTTGCATGGTCAATCACGGGAGCTGTGGCTCAGAGGCTCCTGAAGGGCCAGAGGTTCCCCATGCCCAAAGTCAGGGCTGTTAACAGAAGTCTCCACAGCCCCCGACAATGCAGGGATAGGCACATTCACTCAATAGTTCCATTTTATCAGCCATTATAAATACCCTTTTCAGCTCCTCCAGGGATGTTTCAGGCCACCAGAAATCCCCAGCTGGAAAATCCCCTGGAAAACTCCCATGCCCTCTCCCCGAAAACCAAAAAAAGAAGTTTGAACTTCCTGAAGCTCCAGCAAACAAGATGAACTCAATTTCTTTCTAACGGTTCTCTGGCTGCGGCTGGTGCCTGCAGCTACTCACGTTTGAACCAGCTCCTGAAAGAACTCTCTCTCAGAGGAGGAACAGCTGAATAGCAGAGGTGAGGCCCACCTTGCCTGGAATGATGCGATAAGTTGAGGAATTAAGTTGACTGGCTAGAAAGTTCTGCGTGCCTTCCATGTTTGAACTTCTTCTACAAAGAGAGGGGAACAGAGGCTGCCTGGAGTCACTCGGCCAGGAGGGAAAGCGCTCTGCACCAGCTCAGAGGCACATGGCACACTGCCCGCCCCAGGAGGGAATCCTAGCCTCAAACACAGATGAAGCCTTACCTTAAGACCTGGAGAGAGAGAGACGAGATCTTTCTAACAATCTTCCCATTGCCAGCGCTGGCCACCCTACAGAGCCAACAGTTTGGAGGCAATTCTTATTCTACATGGGAAGATTCCCTTCAGCTGCAGTCTGCACCCTGAAAAAGTTGGAGCCAATCCCTGCTTCAGGCCTGAAGGAAGAGACACCCCATAGATGTTTGAGGCATTAGAGGGGGTCATTTTGAAGGAATGGGTTTCCCAAATCTAAAAACCTGACTGTGTAATCAGTCTGGAACGGGCCCCAAAATCCACATTTTTCCTTCTGCAAGGGAGCATTTCTAAAATGCATTAACTTGAGCTGTTGAGCAAATGCATAACAGGAACCCAGCTGTATAAACAAAGCGCTCTCCTTTATCAGTCCATGACGGCAATGTATGGCCTTGACTGTTCCAGTGGAGCAGGGATGGCACGTCTGGGTCTTATCTTACATCCTGACCACACTCTGACGCACAGACCTAGTCCGGGAACAGCGCCAGGAGAGTCAGTGACCTTCTTACCCCAAGATAGGAGTGCCGGAACAGGAATACCCTTATATGGTCAAGAGTACAGGAAGAGGAACACCCTTTTATGGTTAAAAGTACCAGAGCAGGAACATCTGTGATGTCAACCTGCGTGTATAAGCTGACGTGGCTGGATTCCTGGGGAAGGGGGGAGAGGGTGCCTGGAGGATACATATACTGCATGAAATTTCTCATTTCTTTGGACTTGCTGTGAGCTGACCACGCAAGTGCCTTCTGCTATCCGGAGAGCAGAATAAACTCTTCCTCTGAACCAACCCTCGGTGTCATTTGACTTCCTTCCTCCCGTCCGGGAGCAACGCTCACCCTACCAATTGGTAAAGTCCAATAAGGCTACAATTTCACCTCCCTGCCCAGTTTCCTCCAGGTCACCGCTTGAGGCTGCTGCCTTAGCAACTGAGGAAGGCAAACCATCAGGGCCCCTCCAGCTCAGAGGAGCCCACACTGACTTGCAGAGATCCTCCCAGTTTCAGGTAAGGTATGTTCTCAGCTCTACTAGGAAGGAGAGCAGGGACCTTCTGCACGCTCTCCCATATGAGCTATGGCCTCTGCCCTTGAAACAGAACACCATTCCAGTCCTCATGGTTCTGAGTAAGGCAGGTTTAAACAAGGGTGTAAGATGCTGCCTTAGAGCAAGACAGGCCACTGGACAAAGTAGCTCAGGACTGTCCACAACAACCAGCTCTGCAGGGTTTCAGGCAGGGTTCTCTTCCAGTCGTATCTGGAGATGTTGAGGATGGAACCTGGGCCCTTTGACACGCTCCCTCTTTAGCAAAGATCCTTCCCTGGCATACACACTGTAGCTTCCTACTCTCTGGACTCGCAGCTGTCCATGGAGGCGCAGGTCAATTCTGTGTCCAGGGCGGCTGTTTATCAGCTCCATTTGATACGCAGGATGAGACCCTCCCTGCCCGCAGACTGTCTCGCCAGAGTGGTGCATGCTCTAGTTATCTCCTGCTTGGACTACTGCAATGCGTTCAACGTGGAGCTACCTTTGAAGGTGACCCGGAAACGACAACTAATCCAGAATGTGGCAGCTAGACTGGGGACTGGGATCGGCGGCCGAGATCACATAATACCAGTCTTGAAAGACCTACACTGGGTCCCAGTACATTTCCGAGCACAATTCAAAGTGTTGGTGCTGACCTTGAAAGCCCTAAACGGCCTTGGTCCTGTATACCTGAAGGAGCGTCTCCACCCCCATCGTTCTGCCCAGACTCTGAGGTCCAGCTCCGAGGGCCTTCTGGTGGTTCCCTTGCTGCGAGAAGCCAAGTTACAGGGAACCTGGCAGAGGGCCTTCTCAGTGGTGGCGCCCACCCTGTGGAACACCCTCCCATCAGATGTCAAATAAATAAACAACTATCTGACGTTTAGAAGACATCTGAAGGCAGCCCTGTTTAGGGAAGCTTTTAATGTTTAACAGACTATTGTATTTTAATATTCTGTTGAAAGCCACCCAGAGTGGCTGGGGAAACCCAGCCAGATGTGCGGGTTATAAATAATAACTTATTATTATTATTATTATTATTAGGTGCCTCAGAGCAAAGAAAGGTTTTCCTCTGTCCGCCTCCCTGGATCTTTTTTCCCAACAGACAGGCCTACAGGCAGACCTGGGACTTCTCCAAAGCAGCTTGTTCTTTACACAATGCATGCATGTCCACAGAGGTTGCAGGTGGCTTTAGAAGGAGACCGGACAAATCTGAGGAGGACTTCTAGTGATATTCGGCCACAACAGCCAGACGAAGCCTCCAGCTTCAGAGGCAGTGTACCTCCATGTCAGCTGCTGTGGAGCAAGCTTGGGGAGCAGGGCAAGGATTTCTCACCCTGCTGCTCTTCCTGGCTGGCCACAGTGGGAGAGCGAGATGCAGGGCTCGATGGGCCTTTTGCGCTGCTCCAAGGGGCTTTTCTTACACTCTCAAGTCAGGTGTTGACTCTTGAACTTGTGGGGAAAGCCTCAGAAAAGCATCCAAGTCTATGTCCAGCGGCAGTGAAGTCACACCTGCTTGGGCATGATCTCACACCCTACTTTTCCATTAAGCCCAACTGCAGCCCCTACTTCTAACACAAGGGCAAATGATTTACCGTATTTTTCGCTCCATAAGACACACTTTTTTCCTCCTAAAAAGTAAGGGGAAATGTCTGGGCGTCTTATGGAGCGAATGTGTGGTCAATCGCTGGCTCCCTTTCTGCCCCCTTGCCCAGGCCTCCATTGTTGAATGTTCTGCAGACGGAGGCTGTTTGTTTCCCCAGCGACATGTGATTGGCGGATTAGATTATCTGTCCGGAAACTGTAGAAACGGTTCCCTTTCCTTTCCTAAGAAGCTGCAGAACTGTGAGTTGAACCCCATAAAAACAGGATTTTTTCCCTTTGCAAACAACTTTGAGCTGATCCTCGAAAAAAGGGGCTTTTCCCCTTTGCAAAAGAAGCTGCACAACTTTGAACTGATCCCAAAAAAACCGGGACTTTCCCCCTTTCCTCCTCTAAAAACTAGGTGCGTCTTATGGTCAGGTACATCTTATGGAGCGAAAAATACGGTAGCTCCTCTGCCTACAGTATGTGCCTCAAAGCTGTGACCACGGGACCAGCCTTCTCCAGACACTGGGCACACAAACACATACACACCACCCTGCTTTCCCTGCTCTGGAAGCCTGGCCGAGAACGGGCCACCACTCCGGCTTGCTCGGCCATCATCTCCCGTGTTGTTTTAAAGGCCGGAAACTGGCCTGCAACTGACCCGGCCCCACCACTCTTGGTACGCCTCCTGGCAGAAAATCTGGAGCCACAAATGCTTTGGAGGAAAGAGGACGGGGAAGACACGGCCTCTCCTCGCCTTGGCCACTTTTGCACCACACATTCAAAGTGCTATGATACCACTTTAAACCATAGCTGTCAACTTTTCCCTTTTCTTGTGAGAAATCCTATAAGGGAATTTCCCTTTAAAAAAGGGAAACGTTGACAGCTATGCTTTAAACAGTCACGGTTCCCCCTCCCCAAGAATCCTGGGAAGCAGCGATTCCTGGAGTGCCTTGGGAGGAGGACTGACTGTTAAAACACCCCAGGAATTGTAGTTCTGGGAGGGGAATAGGGCAGAACTCTCCAGCTGCCGATCATGGCTGTGCTGGATAGCAGTTCAAGCAACAACCATGTTTCCATGATGGTGGGTTCTAATCTTGTAAGGAGGGAGGGTGGAATTTTCTTTCACCGCCTCTTCTCATCCAGCCCCCCTTTGCTCAATTTTAAATGCATGGCGGTGACACTGACAAAATCTCAAATGCCACAAGGGTGGGGGGTGACAGGGGGAGTAGGTGTTATAAGCCCGGAATATGCAATTTTTCAATTTAAACACCCCCCCACAAAAAACCCCAACAGAATCTTCAAGCTGAAATTCCACAATTACAAACACAACTTGGATGTTTCAATCCACTTGGAACCAAAAGTGTTTTTCCTGAAATGCTTTCTGTCCAGAGACTTCCCCCACTTCTCCTGCCGACATCCCAAAACGCAGCCACAAAAACAGGGGGAAGAAATTCTCTCTCACACACACACACATTTTAAAAGGGGCTTCAAGCGTTGAAATTCAAACTTCTTTCATGGTTTCAGAATTTGGGATTGGACGATGATGGCATTTGAAATTTGTTTCGGCTCCAGTTAATTCCTATGAATGAGAGCAAAGGCAGCTCCTTTAATGCTGTTTTCCGTTCCCGCCCCCTCTCTTCCCGGTTCTTGATTTATTTATTTTTTACAAGAGGAAAAGGAAGCACCACCGTGACAAATTCCGGAGGAAGGAAAACTCCGTGTAGAAATGTACGCATTCTGAAAGTTAAACGGCCGCCGAGATGAAATTATATATATATGTATATACGTGTGTGATAGTTTGTATATATAATTTTTTTTTTACATACATACATATATATGTCCAAACAGTGCAAATGGATGTACATTTCTATATCCAGTTTGTTTAAAAAAAAAAAAGGAAAAGGAAAGAACAGAAAAAAAACCCCTCAGCAGAGTCCATCTTTGAACAACAGGAAGGGGGGCAAACTGGGGGGAGGGAAGACCCCCCATAATTTCCGGTGGTAAGAAAGGGGATTCCCCGCTCCCACCTCCCTCTCTTCCCACCCTTCCTGCTTCCAACAGCTTGGCTGGATCCCTGCCTGCCCCCCCCCCCCCGCCCCCCAGTTGATTTAACATGAAATTCACAAATGGTATTATTAATATTTAGTTTTAAGGGCTTTAATACAATAAACCATTTCCCCCTCTCTCTTTTTTTGTTTTTAAAAGTGTTAATTTTCAGGAAGGGGGGGGCGGGGAAAGGGATAATACGTTTTGCTTCTTGGTCTGTGTGTGTGTGTATGTGTGGTTGTCTGTTTTTGTCCATGGCGGCCGCGAGGCTAAGTCGTAATGTCTCTGTGCTGTGTCCGCATCATCTGAAAGATGTTCTGGAAAGGAGACCAAAAGAGAGAGAACGGCGGCTGAGATACCAAGAGCAGCGATGGAAAACGTGATCTATGGACACAGACCCTCCCCACAAAATCTGCCTTAAAAGCTGACGGGGTTGTGAAAGCATTCCTGATGAACACTGACAAAATCCTCGGATGGGGTTTTCATGGGCACCTTCAGCGGCGGGGGGACAGCAGGAGGCGAAAGTTCATAAAAGGAGGTGGGTCAGCCAGCTGGCAGACCCAGGTCCTCAGCTTGGGCTCAGGCACACACCGCCGTGCCCTGGAGTGATGGAAAGTCAGTTTCCCCGGGCAAAGAAACTACAAATCCCAAGATTCCAAGCAGGAAAAGTGCTGCTGGGCATGTTCAGAAGAACAGTTTCAAAGCAGGGATTGGGGGAGGACCACCCGTGGTGCACAGATGATGTTGGGATTCCCAACTCCTTGACCACTGGGCCGTGCCGATTGCCACTTCAACTGCAAATTATTATTATGCTAAGCCCGCAATGTATGCACGTTAAACTCGTGCGCATTCAGCTTGACATGTGTGGCGGAAAAATATATACCGTATTTTTTGCTCTATAAGACTCACTTTTCCCCTCCTAAAAAGTAAGGGGAAATGTGTGTGCGTCTTATGGAGTGAATGCAGGCTGCGCAGCTATCCCAGAAGCCAGAACAGTGAGAGGGATTGCTGCTTTCACTGCGCAGCGATCCCTCTTGCTGTTCTGGCTTCTGAGATTCAGAATATTTTTTTTCTTGTTTTCCTCCTCCAAAAACTAGGTGCGTCTTGTGGTCTGGTGCGTCTTATAGAGCGAAAAATACGGTACCACTTCAACTGCAAATTATTATTATGCTAAGCCCGCAACGTATGCACATTAAACTCGTGCGCATTCAGCTTTACATGTGTGTGGGGAAATATATAAATAAAAGGGGGTGGAAAGGGAGCAGGGTTCCGGGAAAAATGACTCTGGCAACCCCACCCACCACTGAACCCAGCCTGCTTTCGCTGTTTGCGATTTTGGCCTTAGGCACAATCCACAGAACGGAACTCCCGCAGTAAGCTGCAGGCTTAACTTTATTAATATTATTAGCAACACTTAGAAACTGCTGTTTTGCGGCAGATCCAGTCTTGGAAGACATCTGGGCCCAGTTTGAAACGGGGCGCCTCTTTGAAGCAGACCAGAGAGTGGGGTTAGCTCTTCCCAACCTCAAGCACGTTCCGCACAACACGGAAAAGAAGCAGAGCTCTAATCCTGCACTTGCGCTAGAAAACTGGGGGGTTGGGAGGGTCCCCATCCCCTTACCTTGCTGCACATGTTGTCTTTACTGCAGTTCTTGTTATCCTTGTCTGTCGCCTCTTCCTCCACCTTTGAAAGGACAGGATTGTTTTAAGAGGAAGTATGGAAGCGAGCGTCGGCCAATCAGCTCCAGGAGCAGAGGTGTCAGCCCCGCCTCTTCCTCCGCCCACCCTGCCCTTCCAATCAAGCCTTTTGAGGTCCACCTTGACAGATCGCTTGTCGTCTCCAAACCAGGTGCACCTCCAAATGGGGTCTGACCGCCTGCACTGTTCCTGCCAGCCCCAACGTCACATGGCTATGCCAGCAGGGGATTGTGGGAGTTGTAGTCCGAAACATCTGGAGGTGCCCTAGGTGGGGTGGGAAGACTAAGGAGGCAGCCAGGAATTTGGAGGCAGCGTTCCACTGGCTCCCAGCAATAATAAAAATGGCAGCTCTTCCAGTTCTTGGCTTGCACATGGCATGTAAGAGCCCTGAAGCTAGATCAGGCGAATGGGCTCTTCTGATTCAACAGCTTCTTTCTCACGGTGGGCAAACAGATTCTTCCAGCAAGTCCACAGGTGGGGCTTAGGGCCCTCGTAATTACGGGACCGCCTCTCCTGGTCTGCCCCGCAAAGGACCTTAAGGTCCATGAATAACCATAGTTTAGAGGTCCCAGGCCCTAAGGAAGTCAGACTATCCTCCACCAGAGCCAGGGCCTTCTCAGTGATGGCTCCGACCTGGTGGAATGCTCTGTCCCAGGAGACCAGGGCCCTGCAGAATTTAACCTCCTTCCGTCGGGCCTGTAAGACAGAGCTCTTCCGCCTGGCCTTTAATCGGAATTCAGCCTGATCTTCTATTTCCCTTCCCTTCCCTTCCCTCACTCGCTCTGAGACCCCACAGCTAATTCTCCCCTGGCCTCCTCACTGGCCCAAGTAGGACCAATTCAGCCAACTAGCCCTAGGGATTATCTAATGCCTATTTCCCCTAAATTGATTTTTGATTTTTATTGTTATTCATCTTTTTATACCGTATTTTATGCTGCTTTTACAATTAAGTGTTTTAAATTTGTTGTTAGCCACCCTGAACCTGGTTTTTGAACCGGGAAGGGCGGGGTATAAATAAAAATTTATTTTGATGATGATGATGATGATGATGATGATAAAGGTGAGAGCCCTCCACACTGTTACTCATAAGACATGCCCTACCAGAGCAGGCCAAAGAGGGACCACCTAGTCCAGCATCCTGTTCGCACAGTGGCCAACCAGATGCTCTAAGACAGCCTTTCTCAACCTGTGGGTCCCCAGATGTTGTTAAACTACAACTCCCATCACCCCTAGCTAGCAAGGCCAGAGCTCAGGGATGATGGGAGTTGTAGTCCAACAACATCTGGGGACACACAGGTTGAGAACCACTGCTCTAATAGGAAGCCTCCAAGCAGGGCCCAGCCAAGCACATGACAGCAATAGGAATGAACAGGGTCTCTGCCCTCTCCTGAAAGGAGCATCTCTTAGTGGCTGCTGCAGGACCACTTTGCAAAACCCTTCTCCAACCTGGCAGACAAGTTTTGCCAGCCTTGCACACCGAGAACCGTAGAGGAAGATACCTCCTTGTGGAAGGCAAAAAAACACTTTGCATCATGATAAGTAAAGGTAAAGGTACCCCTGCCCGTACGGGCCAGTCGTGTCTGACTCTAGGGTTGTGCGCCCATCTCACTTAAGAGGCCGGGGGCCAGCGCTGTCCGGAGACACTTCCGGGTCACGTGGCCAGCATGACGAAGCTGCTCTGGCGAGCCAGCACCAGCGCAGCACACGGAAACGCCGTTTACCTTCCCACTATAAAGTGGTACCTATTTATCTACTTGCACTTTGACGTGCTTTCGAACTGCTAGGTGGGCAGGAGCTGGGACCGAAAGACGGGAGCTCACCCCGCTGCGGGGATTCGAACCACCGACCATACGATCGGCAAGTCCTAGGCTCTGTGGTTTAACCCACAGCGCCGAAAACGACACCAAACGGGACTCCTCACCTCTTTCCGCCACTTGAGCTCGCAGAACACTCGCTCGAAACATTCGTGCATGTAGTTAAACTGCAAGGGGGTGGGACGGAGAGAAAGAGAAAACACAACCATCTCTCAGGACTGAGGGTTTGCACCTCTCATTCGGCTCCGCCATCCCAGCCGGAGCTCCACCGGCCAGACGCCTCTTCCCCCCAAAAGGTCAGAGGCTGGTGCCCCCTGGTGGCAGCTCCAAAAGCATCGCTAGATATTCCGTGCCCCTGCTGCCTCCCCGGTGCCTCGCTCTCTTCCCTGTCGGCCCACACTTACGTAAGGGGTGAAGATCTTCACCCAGCGTGGCTTCTTTTCCCCCCGCGCGTATTCGAAGCAGAACGCCATGCCCTCCTCGTCGGTGTCCCATCGCTGCATCTCGTCCCATTCGAAGGCTATTACCTGGTTCTGGGAGAGCAGGCGGAGGTGTCATCGAGAGGGAACAAGGCCCTCCTTGGGTGTGGGGGCCTGTCAGCCGCTCTCGCCCCACTGCGGAGACCCACCCCAACCGCCCCAGCCAGGGACCCCTGGCGGCTGACCTCTAGCTGACCCTCCTCGGTGCAGGCATGGAGTTTAAAGTGCTTGATGCTGATGGCTGTGATCACGTGACCCTTCCGCCGCGAGTCGCAGGAGCAGTGCGGGAAGATGATCTCGTTGTAACCCTCGCAGGTCCGCAGCATGTTCAGGTACTGCAGGGGACGAAGTCGCGGGAAGTGAGGAGGGATAGAGGATGCGCCCTCCCTGCTTTCTAATCTGATTGGCTGAAAGGCCAGCCAATCAAGCACAGTCAGCGTTCCTCCCACACCCCGTTTCTTAGGGTTACCATATTTTTTGCTCTATAGGACGCACCCAACCATAGGACGCACCTTGTTTTAGAGGGGGAAAACAAGAAAAAAAACATCTCCCCCTCTCTGCGTCCTATAGAGCGAAAAATACGATAATTATAAAGCGATGCTTGCACATTTATTTGCTCATTTAAGAGGATTTAAAAGGCTCAATAAAATGCTTCCCAATCCTGTCCATCCAATGCTGGAACAGTAAAATAATAAATGGCGTATTGCCTTGTAATTCATTTCACTCAATTTTAACTCTCCTATCTAAAAATATTTTTTTTGTGTACAGTTCTCTCTCCTCTTTCCTTCATCAGCTTCCTACTTACCCTTTTCTTTTAATAGATTAAAATCAATAAAATGTTCGACTATATTAGGAAAGCATAACCAGCATTAGACTAAAAGTCTTTGAAAATGCCAACGTTAAAATTGGAAAAGGCACAAAACGAGGCTGTCCTCTCTCACTGCTGCTCTTGGCTATTCATTACTAGGGAACCTCCGGCAACAGCAGCGAGGGAGGTTTTCAGACATTAAGCGCTATGAAATGCACAACATAAAATCAGTTTATTTGCAGATGATGCCGCTCTTTTGATTTCCGATCCAATCTCATCCATCGCCAAGATTAAAACTTTATTAACTCGATGCAGTCAATGTGATCAATTCTAAACATGAAATACCAATCAAGAGAGAGGGAAAGGATCTTAAAAACTCCAAGTTACAAAATTCCGCATACGATATAGGAAAGGCATTTCGCTGCTTCCAGGCGCTACAGCCCAGCAGGCGGGAACAGCAAAGCCCACATCCCAGAATGCCTTTCTCCGAATGGGGGGGAGAGACGGACTTCCCTTACCATGACCATCTTCCGTTGCTCACAGAGCTTCTGCAGCTGGTAGGACTTCTCCTCGGCTTTAATGTACCCCTTCTTCACGTCATCAACAGCCTGGATGACATAAGAAGCATTCAGAGACCAGCCTGGTTCTTCGACTAGGGCCGCCAGTATATTTTTGGTTTCTCCTTGGCTCGGCTAACACAAGATCACCTGGGTATGCCTAGACCAGCTTTGGTCACCCTCCATTCCACTCCACTGTCGATCTCCGTGTTTTGCTTCAAACGCCACGCCATCTCCTGACATCCTGCCATTAGGACTTCCAAGTTCCTAGTCCTTATGCTTAAAGCCCTAAACGGCCTCAGTCCAGTATACCTGAAGGAGCGTCTCACCCCCATCGTTCTGCCCGGACACTGAGGTCCAGAACTGAGGGTCTTCTGGCAGTTCCCTCGCTGCAAGAAGCCAAGTTACAGGGAACCAGGCAGAGGGCCTTCTCGGTGGTGGCACCCTCCCTGTGGAACGCCTTCCCACCAGATGTCAAAGAGAACAACAACTACCAGACTTTTAGAAGATAGGCAGCCCTGTTTAGGGAAGCTTTTAATGTTTGATGCATTACTGTATTTTAATGTTTTGTTGGAAGCCGCCCAGAGTTGCTGGGGAAGCCCAGCCAGATGGGCGGGGTATAAATAATAAATTATTACTATTATTCTTATATAAAGATATTTTCAATAGGCCTCCTATGACCGCCTGACATACAGTCTAGCATTTTGATTCTGTGTCTTTCAGCTTTATTAATCTGCATTGTTATTAGTTTTATCAAAGGTAACTGCTGATTGTTATAAAGGTAAAGGTAAAGGTACCCCTGCTCGTATGGGCCAGTCTTGACAGACTCTGGGGTTGTGCGCCCATCTCACTCAAGAGGCCGGGGGCCAGCGCTGTCCGGAGACACTTCCGGGTCACGTGGCCAGTGTGACAAAGCTGCATCTGGCGAGCCAGAGCCGCACACGGAAACGCCGTTTACCTTCCCGCCGGAACGGTCCCTATTTATCTACTTGCACCCGGGGGTGCTTTCGAACTGCTAAGTTGGCAGGCGCTGGGACTGAGCAGCGGGAGCACACCCCGCTGCGGGGATTCGAACCGCCGACCTTTCGATCGGCAAGCCCTAGGCGCTGAGGCTTTTACCCACAGCGCCACCCGCGTCCCACTGATTGTTATAGAATGTTTTAATGGTCTGCTGACTGCCTGTAAGGAAAGCAAAGTACAGGTAACTCGCAACTTACCCTAACCCTACATTTTACTTTTGCGATTGCAGCTTGGGGGAGGGGGGTGGCGGAATAAATAAATAGAGAGTGGAGGAAACCCACTCTGCATTTATTTATCCCCCCCCCAAATACCTACACAAATATGCAATGGCAGCACCCCAGAGTCCCCATGCCGCCTTCCCAAAGCTTCCCAAAGGTGAGCAAGGTGCTGGACTTCTGGCCCTGCCACCTCCTTCCCAAAGGCAAGCAAGCAGCCCTGCACCCTTGCAGTGAGTGGGCCCAGTTCCAGGGGTTCCTGGCTATGCACAATTTTGCTCATATGTGCAGTGGGCAGGGACATTAAACCCCTGCGTAAGATGCGAGTCACTTGTAGTACAGTGGATGCTCAGGTTGCAAACATGATCCGTGCAGGAGGCACGTTCGCAACACGCAGCACTGTGTCTGTGCACGCACAGGTATCGATTCGACACTTCTGCGCATGCGCAAAGCACGATTTAGCGCTTCTGCACATGGGCGACCACTGAAACCCAGAAGTAACCCGTTCCGGTACTTCCAGGTTTCGGCGCGTCTGTAACCCGAAAAAACGCAACCTGAAGCATCTGTAACCTGAGATATGACTGTATTCTGAAAGAGGGAGGAAAACTTCTCTCTGCCCACTGTCACCATAAAGGTAAAGGGACCCCTGACCGTTAGGTCCAGTTGCAGACGACTCTGGGGTTGCGGTGCTCATCTCTCTTTATTGGCTGAGGGAGCCGGCGTACAGCTTCCGGGTCATATGGCCAGCATGACTAAGCCGCTTCTGGCGAACCAGAGCAGCGCACGGAAACGCCATTTACCTTCCCGCCGGAGCGGTACCTATTTATCTACTTGCACTTTGACGTGCTTTCGAACTGCTAGGTGGGCAGGAGCAGGGACTGAGCAACGGGAGCTCACCCCGTCGTGGGATTCGAACCGCCGACCACCTGATCGGCAAGCCCTAGGCTCTATGGTTTAAACACAGCGCCACCCGCGTCCCACTGTCACCATACCATGTATAATTTTATGCACTTCTATTTGTGCTACCCCAGCTGCCTTTTACCTCCTTCTCCTGCTCCCTGGAAAGATTGCTACATGACACATCACACATGGTCCTCCAATGTCTCTACAGGCCCTGAGAGACCCTCTGCAATCCGGGAGTGCCTTCAAAAGGAATAGCCCACGAGGAGATGGACGGACACACATACATAAAGACCATGTGAGCACAGAGACCGCCCGAGGGCACCCACCTGGTGGAAGAAATAGGTGACTGCCAGGTCGTTGTCGTTCAGAAGGACCTCCTCCTCCGTGGTGAAGAGCCACTTCCGGATCGTCAGGCAGGTCCCCGGCACAGCCGAGGTGTAGTTCTGCACGTAGAGTTTGTGGGGGAACTCGTTGGGTGCCAGCTTCCGCACTGCGTGGGGGGGGGGGGGGGGAGGCGGAAAGGGGGGGGGGGGGGAGGAAGTGAAGAATTGGTACCAGATATGCAGAGGGTGCTCATTTAACTCCCCGCTCCCCCCACAGATCCATAGACAAAAATGCCTAAACTTGCACCAGAGCCTTTTAAACTATCTCACTGCCTAATTCCAGGAGTGGCCCTGAATTACAATATTCTGGGTTGTGGGGAGAGAGAAAAGCTCATTTACCGTATTTTTATCAAGCGTATTTTTCGCTCTATAAGACACACTTTTTCCCTCCTAAAAAGTAAGGGGAAATGTGTGCGCATCTTATGGAGCGAATGCAGGCTGCGCAGCTATCCCAGAAGCCAGAACAGGAAGAGGGATTGCTGCTTTCACTGCGCAGTGATCCCTCTTGCTGTTCTGGCTTCTGGGATTCAGAATATTTTTTTTTCTTGTTTTCCTTCCCCAAAAACTAGGTGCGTCTTATGGTCAGGTGCATCTTATGGCGCGAAAAATATGGTGCTTCTTCCGCAACGTGTAGAATCTTATAAAGGTATCATACATTGACCACCCCCCCCCCCACTTAGCAGTTTCTCGTTTTTTCTGGATTTTGTCTGCTGCTTGAGCTTTTCCCTCCTAGGGAAGGGGCTCAAGGAAACCTCTGAACATGCAGAAGAAAGACACAAACGCCACACACTCTGAACCTCCCACCCGGCTTCAGGCCTCACCAAATGAGTGATTGATCACTTCAAACAAGGCAAAGTAGTTGGCGGTTGTGCTGTCCATCCCAACTTTGGCAGCAACAGCCTGGAGGGCAAGAAACGGGAGAAGAGAAAGAATAAGCATCAGACAAACTGGGGGGGGTGGGGGGGTTTAATCTCTGGGACAGTGCAAGGCACAGCAGGGCTGCCTCTGGGCACACGACTGTCTCTTCAAGGGATGCTAATACACACACAGAACGGCTGGCAGGGTTGTCGCTTGCAGGGCATTCTTCCATCTCTGGTGCCCTTGGGTTTTGTTATTCTGGTCTCAAGCACATCAATAAATATCTCAAATTATATCAATAAACAGCTCAAATAGCTCAAATGTGCTATTTCCCAGCACTGTCACCACTGAGTACGCAGGCTGATAATGTCAAAGCTGGTCACTCTACAGACGTTAGCTGCAGCTGGGATTTCAACCACCCAGCAGTGGAAAACCTTTCAGAAAATCTACCTCTGTCTTTATGGAATATACAAACATATGGACTTTGGCTATAGCAGGGGGAAATAACATCAATTGCATGCCTCCAGAGGGACAGAGGACCCAAAACGCTTTTATGTCAGCTGGTGGGACTTTATTTCTTTATTTGGACACAGTGATGAAATGCCCTGCTGTTGCACCTTTGGGTTGTTAGTAAAGGCCATTATGTTACAATAATAACATGAATAAAAAACCCCTCTCAACTCAGTATTTATCTATATATACACACACTGCTAGATTACATTATACGTGTCAATTCTCTACATTCTGTCACGCTGTGGAGTGACCAGCTGACAGCGCTGAATGCAGACAGGGGCTCACTCTGTTAGCTAAGATGTTTTCATTTGCTTTTAATGCTGTGGCCCATCCTGGCACCTAGAGGGAATGGCGAGTAATAAATTAATAAGTAATAATCATAATAGGTTCCACTGTACCTTGGGGCTGTTCGTAAAGGTTGTTATGTTACAACAACAATAGTAGTAATAATAATAATAATAATAATGAAAAGGGGGGGAGCCGCTAATTCTCAAGCCTGACTCTGAGGCCAGAGGCATGAATCCTGACCAGCCCCCACATCTGCTTGTTATTTTAGAGCAGCAGTTCTCAAGCTGTGGGTCCCCAGATGTTGTTGGACTACAACTCCCATCATCCCTGAGCTCTGGCCTTGCTAGCTAGGGGTGATGGGAGTTGTAGTTCAACAACATCTGGGGACCCACAGGTTGAGAAAGGCTGTTCTGTGGCAAGGTCTCAGTGCAGCAGCTTCTTGCAAAGTGATTCAGGCTCTGGAGATGGTTAGGTCAGCTCTTTTCAATCCACCCAGTTTCAATTCCCAATATTAAGGCAGTTAGTTGGGGAGGTGTGAGAGGAGGAGGAGGAGGAAAAGGCTGGGGCTCTGAACTGAGCAGGGGTGGAAAAGGCTGGCGACAATGACCTGGCCTTATAGCTTCCTCTGCTTGGCGCGGAGAGCCTGCCAAGGCCTCATTCTGCTCCTGGAGACAGGCAAAGAGCGGCTCATAATGGCACACCCCGGTGTGAACAGCCACAAAGGGTGCCCCACACTTCCCTTTTCGTGTCTCTCAGGGTGGAGTTTTCCCACACAAACGACTCAGTGCGTCACGTGCAGAATGGGAAGTTAGGCCTGGAGATACCCTCTGTCTGAAACCCGAGACAGCTGCTGCCTGTCTGTGCAGACAATGCTGAGCTGGATGGAACAAGAGTCTGGGCTCGGTAGAAGGCAGCTTCTCACATTTCTAAAAGTCTACGGAGTCTTCCTTAAAAATAGCGCACAGAGTAAAGAAATCCGGGCCTGTTTGTTTCTTTCTTTCTCTGTTGCCGGTGAGGAATCGCATCCCTAGATGCCGCCCTGCCCTCCTCACCTGATACACCTGGTCTGTGGTGCTGTTCTTTTTGACCCGGACGGTCACTGTCGTGATGTCTGGAAGCGCCACTCTGAGCTCCACGTCCGACACGCCGTTGTAGTTCTAGGGTGCAAGGGCGGGAAGATAAAGCCAGGATTTATTGTTTTTGTTTAAGGTATGCCTCTCACGCTCCAGTCCCAGGTTTTTAAGTCTGGTTTCTCCAGGGCACAAGGAAAGGATCCTCAGCTATGAGGAGCGATGTCCCCCGCTGCACGATTTCTGTTCTCATCCTGAAGCAAAGTTCTTAACCCGAGGTACTATTTCTGGGTTAGCGGAGTATGTAACCTGAAGCGTATGTAACCTGAAGCGTATGTAACCCAAGGTACCACTGTATAGGTAAAGGTAAAAGGACCCCTGACCATTAGGTCCAGTTGTGGCCGACTCTGGGGTTGCGGCGCTCATCTCGCTTTACTGGCTGAGGGAGCCGGCGTACGGCTTCTGGGTCATGTGGCCAGCATGACTAAGCAGCTTCTGGTGAACCAGAGCAGCGCACAGAAACGCCGTTTACCTTCCCGCCGGAGCGGTACCTATTTATCTACTTGCACTTTGACGTGCTTTCAGACTGCTAGGTTGGCAGGAGCAGGGACTGAGCAACGAGAGCTCACCCCATCGCGGGGATTCGAACCGCCGACCTTCTGATCGGCAAGTGCTAGGCTCTGTGGTTTAACCCACAGCACCACCCGCGTCCCTTTTCCTTTAAAAGTATACCCTGCTCCAAAGGAGCCCACGGCAGCAAAAGGATCGATACTAATACAACTAAGACTTCTTTAAAAAGGTTCAATACAACCTTCTAAAAAAATCATTTAAAACTCATAAAAGCCATCACTTGTCCTTAAAATAATTTCAGAATTTCCAGGAAGGGAACTTTCAGCTATCAAATGCCTGCGTGAACAGGGGTGTGTGGGTGGGTGTGTTCTCCACAAATGAGGAACCACCACTAAAAAAACCCTGTGACAGGTCAGGCGAGCCCCCGTGGCAGTGGCACCACCCACAGGGCCTCCCCTGCTGATGGCTGGACCCGAGACGGTTGATATGGAGGAAGGTGCTGTTTAAGGCGCCTGGGTCCCCAAGCCCCATGGCTCAAAAGGCTCTTTGCCTGGAGGGCCCAGCAAGTTCTTGCTCTGTAAGGGCAGCTTCTATCTACACCCACACAGGAGGCTAGATATGCATGTACAGGTGGGGGCCTTTCCCCCCAGGACGCCTTGTTCTGCTTTTCCCGTTTGTTGAGATGTCTGTCCCGCTCTTCTGCCAACTATGTCCTCCGCAAAGAGGCTCAAAGTATGCCGCTCATAAAAATGAAATGAAATGTGACGGGCCAATCCACTTAAACAGAAAGCAGGAGTGTGGGTGTTATTTTTCAAAAAACAACAAGAACTCAAAACACGCACGATTTCCCAACTCTCCTGAAATGCCTGGCAGGAAAAGTCATTGCTGAGCTTCTCAAAGCTCTAGACACCTTGATGAGAGAAGCCGGGGACTGAACCTACAGACTTTTATTATTTATTGGGGGTGTGTTGCACTGATAGCCCACCATTTTCTGCAAAGAGCTCAAGATGGTGCACATGGTTCTGTCCCTCATCATTTAATCCCCACAACAATCCTGTGAAGTAGGTTAGGCTGAGAGGCAGTGACTGGCCTAAGGTCACCCGGTGAGCTTCATTGGCATGTGGGGATTTCAACCCTGGTCTCCAAGGACTTAGTCCAACACTCTAAAGGTAAAGGGACCCCTGACCATGAGGTCCAGTCGCGGACGACTCTGGAGTTGCGGCGCTCATCTCGCTTTACTGGCCGAGGGAGCCGGCGTACAGCTTCCGGGTCATGTGGCCAGCATGACTAAGCTGCTTCTGGCGAACCAGAGCAGTGCACAGAAATGCCGTTTACCTTCCTGCCGGAGCGGTACCTCTTTATCTACTTGCACTTTGACGTGCTTTCGAACTGCTAGGTTGCCAGGAGCAAGGACTGAGCAACGGGAGCTCACCCCGTCGCGGGGATTCGAACGACTGACCACCTGATCGGCAAGTCCTAGGCTCTGTGGTTTAGACCACAGAACCACCCGGGTCCCTGTCCAACACTCTAGGGCATACTTTAAGCAACTGCCCATGCCCTGGCACCTCCCTTGCAACGTCCGGTTTTTTGCTCGCCTACCTCATCTGACTCTGACAAGAACTCCTGCATGATGTCGCTCTCCCCAATGACCCGGATGGAGCACACTGCAGAGGGAAGGAGAACGGCTCAGTTAACAGGCAGGAAGTTGGTACAAAAATGGCATTATACACCTGTAAGGTTACATCATATTACAAAATCTGGAAGTAAGAATTGTTGGAGGAAATGTGGAGTGATGGGAACATACAGTCATATGTGGTGGGATTGTCCATTAGTTGATGAATTTTGGAAACACATTGGTATAGAAATATCGGGAACTGTGGGTAGGAAGGTGGGAATGTCTAAATTAATGGTTCTTATTAGTCTGAGTGGCACTGAGTTAAAAACAAAAGAGGAATGTAAATGGGTAAAATTGATGGTAACTGCAGCCAGACAGGTTATAGCGAGTAACTGGAAAAATGCAGAAGAGTTAGAGGTGAACCAATGGAGAAAAAAACTGAACAATATTATAATTTTAGAATATCTAACTGTGAAGATACACAGAATGAAAGGGTTTAAGGTCAGTGAGAAAGAGGAGGATTGCCTTGAGAAGATATTGAATTATTTGGGTAGGTTTGAACAATTTGGGGCAATTAAAATGTTAAAAGTTAA
Organism: Podarcis siculus; assembly: GCA_034642415.1. Classification (NCBI taxonomy): domain Eukaryota; kingdom Metazoa; phylum Chordata; class Lepidosauria; order Squamata; family Lacertidae; genus Podarcis; species Podarcis siculus. Next base: position 4,028,443 of record JAXCMG010000055.1, on the reverse strand, counting down.
ATAAACCTTGTGGATGGAGGAGTGTTAACGTATATAAAATTGTACATATGGTTGATTTGAATATGTTATTATTGTTTATGTATACCCAATGTATCAGCCGCCTGGGGGGGTTCACTGTTTGTGTTTTGGTTGTTGGTAAAAAATAAAAAAATAAACATTTTTAAAGTTAACGGGCAGGAAGAGGGAATTGGCAGGACAAGAGGAGGTCTCGGTCCCTGGATTGTTTGCAAGGCTCTTTGGAGATTAACAGAGTGGTGGGTCTGCCCCACTGCCAAGCACAGACCTTATTCCAAGGCCACCCCAGAACATTTAGCCTGTAAAAAACTGGGGAGGGGACTGTATTATGTGCTTGCCAGGTGGGCTGCTAATGCAATTTATGTGGGGATGGAGAGGAAGGTAGTGCCCCCCCCATCCAGTACTGATCCATTGCACACCTCCTTAGCTACAGGACTGGGTGCTCCCAGGATAATCTTTGCACCTTCTGCCTTAATCAGACTTCCACGCCAGAGGAGGAATCTGAAGGGCTGGACGGGAGGCGAAGGCTGTTTCCTATAGATCTCAATTCTCAAAGCTTCCAGGGCAGCCTGAGGCTCGATTAAAGAACTGTCAGGGCCAGAGATGGGCAGCCTGAGAGGCCCCCAGATGTTCTCGGGAGTACAACTCCCATCGTCATTTGCCCATGCTGGCTTCTGCGGCTGCTGGGACTTGGAGTCCAGCCACATCTGGGCGGGGCCACAGACATTTCCCAGGTGATCAATCGAATGAGGTTTAGCCGGTTGCATGATTTAATGCATCTGCACGTATCTGCTTATTCTCGTAACTCGAAATAAAAAATGCACCCTCTCCGAACAGGAATTCCTCCCCGCCGACCCTTATAAGGAATGGCTCTTTTAAGAGCATGACTTGTTACCTTGCCCTGAAAACAGCTTAAATTTTTTTAATCTTAAATTACTGATGCTAGCTTTTTCTTATGGACAGTTTTATTGGTTTTTTATATATATAAGCCTCTTTGAGGCTTGCTGAGTTGGTTTGTTGGCTTCTTACAATCAAGTCGTGGATAAATGTTTCGGAACTAAATAATAAAATAAATGCATACAAAATCTGTGGCGTAATTCACTGCAGGGGTACTTTTAAAAATCAAATTATTAGCCTTTCTGAAACCTTGTGTCTCAGCTCCACTTCTAAGGAAGCAGCTGACCAAACGGTGGTTTGTTCAGATGAATCGGCTGTCGGTGGAGAACACGCCAACGGCCCCCTCCCCAACACACGTGCTCTTGTCTGCGTACCCTTTTCAAGGTATTCCTCCAGCCCCCGCCGCCTGGCATCCAGCTGCTGCTCTGACAAGGAGAAGGGCCACTTGCCCGGCAGGCGGGGGAAGGTGAAGCTGGCAAACTCCCGCTTCAAATTCTGGTGCAGGATGGCGAACTCCCGGTACCGCTTGGAGCACAGCTGCCGGCCTGCCATGTAAACGTTGTAGACCTGGGAAGGAAAAGGGGAAAGGGCAGCGGGGGAAACAAGGTGAAGGCGAGTCCGTGTATTACAAACGTATGATAAAACCATAAACAGTTAAAAAGAAAACATCAATTAAGCACGGCCGAAGGATATACTCAGATCCAGCAAAAGTGATGGGGAAGGGCAGTAGCTCAGGGGTGGAGTACTTGCTTTGAGTGCAGAAGGCTCCAGGTTCAATCCCCGACTGCATCCCCAGGTAATAATAATAATAATAATTTTTATTTATACCCCGCCCTCCCCAGCCAAGGCCGGGCTCAGAGCAGCTAACAAGCAATAATAAAAACAAGTTGAATGAATACAACTTAAAAACAAGATTAAAATACAACATTAAAATATTGAAATATTAAAATATTAAAATGTAGCCTCATCGCAGGAGGAGAAAGGAAAAGAAAAAAGAAAGAGGGGGAGGGAATCAAACTGACACCAAGCCAAAGGCCAGGCGGAACAACTCTGTCTTACAGACCCTGTGGAAAGAAATCAGATCCTGCAGGGCCCTGGTCTCATGAGGCAGAGCGTTCCACCAGGCCGGAGCCACTGCTGAAAAGGCCCTGGCTCTGGTTGAGGCTAATCTAACTTCCTTAGGGCCCGGGACCACTAGGGTGTTGCTATTTATGGACCTTGAGGCTCTCCGTGGGGCATACCGGGAGAGGCGGTCCCGTAGGTACGAGGGTCCTAGGCCATGAAGGGCTTTAAAGGTCAAAACCAGCACCTTGAACCTGATCCTGTACTCCACCGGGAGCCAGTGCAGCTGGAAAAGCACTGGGTGAATATGCTCCCATGGCTGAGACCCCGTGAGGAGCCTCGCTGCAGCATTCTGCACCCGCTGGAGTTTCTGGGACAGCTTTAAGGGCAGCCCCGCGTAGAGGTTGGGAAAAACTCCCAGCTTGAAACCCTGGAGAGCTGATACTGGTCAGTGTGGACAACACTGAGCATGATGGACCAATGGCTTGAATCAGAATAAGGCAGCTCTCTTTGGTCCAGTTAGGGGGTCGATAACCAGAATGCCCCAGCTATCTCCCAGGCTGTTTACCTGACTGTGTTTTTTAAAAAAAATTAATATGTTGCTGTTTGAACTCGTTTGTGAATATTTTTCTTATCAATCAACTTTTTGTAAGCAGGAAGTTGCCTTACATCAAGTAAGACTCACATCAAGCCCAATATTGTCCACACTGGCTGGCAGAGTCTCTCCAAGAGATGGAAACTGGGACCTTCTGCCTGCAAAGCAGGTGTTTTACTGCTGAGCTGGTTTTACTTATCCACGATCTCAAACACCCCACACACGTTCTCGTTATTCCGTCCTCTTAGCCCAGCTATGCCAAAAAAAACCTTGAAGTTCTTACCATCAAAAATTCTGATTTGTTTCTTAAGGAGAATAACACAACATAACTAACTGTGTACTCTATAGAGATGCATTGACCAGGGCGGGGGGATAACAAACCTCTAATTCTGCCCGAAAATCAGATCTCCCTCCAGTACATTATTTGGTAGGGTTGCCATACGTCTGGAATTTTCTAGACACAGCCGGAATACTGCAATCAGAAGCAGTGTCCAGGCGGAAATCGCTGAAATGTCCGGGGAAATCCAGATTTATGGCAACCAATGTCAAAAGTCTAGATTTCCTTTAAAATAGTTCAAAAACTTCATATTATCTTTTTTGAGATTTTGCAAAAAAAAAAAAAAAGGTCAGCAAATTTGTGGAGACCCCTAAGTCATCAACACAGAGACTCTAATTTAGCACATGATCCTTTCTAAACAAGCACTTTGCCTCTCCTTGGAAAATATAGTTCCTGTTTCACAAGTGGAGGGGGGAGAGAGAGAGAGGAAGGGGGTGGAAATCAATGCAACATCCGTCTTGCCCGCTCAGTGAGCAAACTTCCCCACTGTACTCAGAGCCCGTAAATAAGCTGTCTCATTCCAATTACTGATGAGTAATTTATAGCCACACTCACACACTCTGGCACAGGCTAAAAGGTCCCAAACCCCACAAGACCAGATGGGATCTGAAGGCTTCACTGGGTCCTTTGGGAGTTTGTGGGCAGCAGGCCACTTTGGCACAGGCTGGCACAGCAGATGGGCACACGCCCCACTCCTGCAGGGCTGGCACGTGACCAGGAATAACTCCGCTCTTCAATGGCTACCAAAAGACCCACGAGGGGTGGGTTATGTTTTGGAGAACGTTCGAAAGAGGCAGCGTGGAGCAGCTCTGGAATGGGGATGGGACGTCCTTGGTTTCTCCTGGGCAGAAGAAGCAGTCGGACAAAGTGTCCTCTGCAACAGAATCACCTTCTCCTGGCTACTTTATTCAGTGCATGGCTGGATGGGACAGCTGATGGTTTTCACAGTGGGGAGTCCAATGGCAAAGAAGCTGAAGTCCCCTTGGAGTGGCCATGCAGATAACACGTTTTGCTGCACCTAGGTCGCATTCATGCCACACACTGAAAGGACATCGCTTTCCCCAAAGAATCCTGGGAACATAGTTTGTTGTTGTTGTTTAGTCGTTTAGTCGTGTCCACCTCTTTGTGTCCCCCTGGACCAGAGCATGCCAGGCCCTCCTGTCGTCCACTGCCTCCCGCAGTTTGGTCAAACTCATCCTGGTAGCTTCCAGAACACTGTCCAACCATCTCGTCCTCTGTCGTCCCCTTCTCCTTGTGCCCTCCATCTTTCCCAACACCAGGGTCTTTTCCAGGGAGTCTTCTCTTCTCATGAGGTGGCCAAAGTCTTGGAGTCTCAGCTTCAGGATCTGTCCTTCCAGTGAGCACTCCAGGCTGATGTCCTTCAGAATGGAGAGGTTGGATCTTCTTGCAGTCCATGGGACTCCCAAGAGTCTCCTCCAGCACCAGAATTCAAAAGCATCCATTCTTCGGCCATCAGCCTTCTTTATGGTCCAGCTCTCACTTCCATACATCAATACTGGGAAAACCAGAGCTTTTACTATACGGACCTTTGTTGGCAAGGTGATGTCTCTACTTTTTAAGAGCATAGTTTACCCCTGCACAAAGCTACAATTCCCAGCACCCTTAAGCTACAGTTCCCAGGCTTCTTCAGGGGAAGCTTTAAATATGTTGCTGCAGATGTGGCCAAAGTGAGGTTGGCTTTCTTTCCATCACCAAAAGAGGAATCTCAGAGGTGCATCAAGCATCGCCATGCTTCCTTCACCAGGTCGGGTCAGAGTAGAATTTGCTCCAGGTGCCCTCTCCTTCAGAGGTGAGGCCAATGGCAGCTGAACGGGTTGTGGAATGCCTTTCGCAAACCATTTGCCCAGTGTGCGCACACAGCCTGCTCTTATCCTGATGAAATCGGTTGCCGTTTTTGTCAAGCCACAACAAAACAGCCATTTTATCGTTTTGGGATTCATCTGTTTATTGGCAATTTCCCAGCCTTACCCTTAGAAAAAGTCATGAAGGATAAGGCTACCTGTGGCTACTAGCCAAAATGACTCTGTTCTACCCTCCCCTGTCGGAGGCAGAATGCCTCTGTGGATCCCAAGCAGGGAGAGTTGCTGCTGGCGCTCAGGTCTTGCTTGTGGGCTTCCCAGAGGTACCTGGTTGGCTGCTGTGAGGGCAGGACGCTGCATTAGACCCATCAAGCTCTTCTGGTGTTCCTGTGCTGCGGGCTGAACCTGGAACCACGGCCTGCCAAGCGGATGCTCTGCCTCTCAATCCATCCTGCTTAGGGTTGTCTGCACCAACAGGAAGAGGCTCTCCAGGGTTCCAGGCAGGGGAGCTGTGCAGCCCTAGCGGGAGATGCCTTGAGGGACTGAACCTGGGACTTGCCATGTGCAAAGTCTACCACTGAGGAACAGTGGCCTTGCTTGAATGGAGACTTGGACATCGGAAGATGCAGCGAGAGCCATACCCAGGCCAATTCTGGGAGTCTGGGAGCGTTGAGAGGTCCCTAGTCTCCTCCCACAGCCACAATTCCTATACAGTGGTGCCTCTGGTTAAGAACTTAATTCATTCAGGAGGTCCGTTCTTAACCTGAAACCGTTCTTAGCCTGTGGTACCACTTTAGCAAATGGGGCCTCCCGCTGCCACCGCTGCACAATTTCTGTTCTCACCCTGGGGCAAAGTTCTTAACCCGAGGTACTACTTCTGGATTAGCGGAGCTTGTAACCCGAAGTGTTTGTAACCAGAGGTACCACTGTAGTGGTTTAACAAACAATCACTCTTCACAGGGAACTCTGGGAATTGTTGCTCCTAGGGGAAAGGGTGTGTGTCTCCCAGCAGGTCACAGCACCTTTAAAAAACTACAGCACCCAGAATCCTTAGGGAGGAAAGCCATGGCTGCTGAAAATGACATCACAGTCATGTGTGGTGTGAATGGAGCCGCCTTCTCTTGAGTTCTTTCTGCTTGCTGGAAAGCTCGGGGATGAGGCAGGGAGTTCCCAAAGACTTGCACAAGCAGTTTGGAGAAAAGGGGGCGCCTGCTGTTTTTCCCCTCCTTCACATTACAGAACAAGAGGAATCCCGTTCCTCTCCCAGAGAGAAGGAGACAGACAGGAGAGTTGCGTAATAAATAATAATACTAATAATAATTTTTACTTATACCCCGCCCTCCCCAGCCAAGGCCGGGCTCAGGGCGGCTAACAAGCAATAATAAAAACAAGTTGAATGAATACAACTTAAAAACAAGATTAAAATACAACATTAAAATATTAAAATGTAGCCTCATCACAAGAAGGGGAAGGAAAGGAAAAAAGAAAGAGAGGGAGGGAATCAAATTGGCTCCAAGCCAAAGGCCAGGTGGAACAACTCTGTCTTACAGGCCCTGCGGAAAGAAATCAGATCCTGCAGGGCCCTGGTCTCATGAGACAGAGCGTTCCACCAGGCCGGAGCCAGTGTTGAAAAGGCCCTGGCTCTGGTTGAAGCCAATCTAACTTCCTTAGGGTCCGGGACCTCTAGGGTGTTGCTATTTATGGACCTTGAGGCTCTCCGTGGGGCATACCGGGAGAGGCAGTGCTGTAGGTATGAGGGTCCTAGGCTGTACGGGCAAACACTGAAGGCCGACACTCTCTCTTTTGCCCAAACATTTGCTAGCCGGACTCTATACCAGTCGGGGAGCAGAAAGACATGCCAGAGCGTTCCAAAGCCCTCCGTCCCGAGGCACGGGCACCCAAGAGGGACCCCCCAGCCGGGCTGGTACTCACCACAAACTTCTCACCATTCTGTTCCACATGCTTGTAGGTGGGGATGGAGATGGGCACCGCCTGCTTCTCAGTGTAGTCGTAGAACGACTGGCCCAGAGAGTCGTCGCTGGGGTCGAGGTTGTCGGCCTCGTGGGGGGGCACAGAGAGAACCGTCAGGATCAGCTCCTTCTCCCCCGCCCGGATCAGGTCCACCACTTGCTTGTGTGTCGCCCCTTCGACGTTCACGCCGTTCCTGGCAGAGGAGAAGGGGGAGACGGTTGTTCCACAAGCTTGAGGCAGGAGCCAACGTTATTGGAGTTAGTATTAGCAAATAAAAACAAGTGCAGAAGCTGAAGCGACAGAACAGCTCTAGGATTTGAAAATCAGAGGAAAATAAAGGGACAGGGGGTGTTAAAATTCAGGACTTTCCCTGCTGCCTTACTTCTGGTGTATCAGGCCCCTCTTAAGACGTGTAAAAGGCTGGGAAGATTCCCAGGCGAGTGTTAGGATGAGCTACTATCTTTTGTGAGTGGTAAGGGATAAGAATTACTTTTAAGAGAGGGCTCCGCATTCTACCTGTTCTATTTCTATTTTTTGTAGCAGCTATTTTATCGTATTATGAAAAACCTTAATAAAAATCTCATTACAAAAAAGAAGTGTGCCTAGCTATTGCTTGCCAGCATCATTTAATAATAACCTGGGTGGTGTGTGGATTTCAAGATGATCTCTGCTGCAAGCTGCACAGACTCCTTTTTTACCAGCTTCCACTTGGAAATAAAAGGAGGGTGGCAACATGAGATCAGGCCTTTCTACACTTGTGGGGTGCTCTCCCCAGGAAGTCTTGCCTGGCACCATCTTTTGGAGGCTCCAGGCAAAGACTTTTCTCTTCGCCTCGGCTTCCGGCCCTTGATTTGAATGGTGGCACTGTGGCCTCTCTGAGTGGGGTGGGACGGGTAAGTCCTGATCTGTCTTATCTGTGATTTTAGACTGTTGTTGGATGTTCCTAACTGGTTTAAAGGCAAGTTGATCTGTGTCACTGCGTGAGAAATGCAACTAACAAATATTATAAATAAGCCTGCCGTTGAGGGCTGCTAGATGTCCTTTGCTCTCATTCTTAACTTCTTCTCTAAGCCGCTGAGCCACTAGCCCAGAAACCTATGCAGTAAAGACGATTTGGTGGAAATATTTGGAAAGTGATGTCTATGGGGAGGAGGTGCATTTAGAGCAACCTAACTTCTCTCTAAGGGACGTGGGTGGCGCTGTGGGTTAAACCACAGAGCCTAGGACTTGCCGATCAGAAGGTCGGCAGTTCGAATCCCCACAACAGGGTGAGCTCCCATTGCTCGGTCCCTGCTCCTGCCAACCTAGCAGTTCGAAAGCACGTCAAATTGCAAGTAGATAAATAGGTACCGCTCCGGCGGGAAGGTAAACAGCGTTTCTGTGCGCTGCTCTGGTTGGCCAGAAGCGGCTTAGTCATGCTGGCCACATGACCCAGAAGCTGTCTGCGGACAAATGCCGGCTCCTTCAGCCTATAGAGCGAGATGAGTGCGCAACCCCAGAGTCGGTCACGACTGGACCTAATGGTCAGGGTTCCCTTTACCTTTACCTTTAACTTCTCTCTCTCTCTCTCTCTCTCTCTCTCTCTCTCTCACACACACACACACACACACACACACACACACACACACACTGATGGGAGCTAAAGGGGCAGCAATTCTTCAGGAGACACCTTGCAGCTCAGACTAGTTACTAAGGCTGCAGAACTTGCCCCCCACCGCCCTGTTCAATGCCATTTACAAACTCGACAGGAGCCTGTCACATCCCGTTTAAGGCGCACACGGGCAAAATCATTTGGGAACTTGGGAAGGAAATGTTTTGTAAACAGAGCCGTGCGGGAGGCGGGGGGGAAGGCAACTTTCTGGCTCTTGAAAACACAACACACACACACACACACACACACTTCCCCCAATAGAGAGGAATTTCCTTCTCCGGGGACTTTTACTTGCAGAGAACAATGCCTCAAAAGTCCAGAGGAGCTTGGGCGAGCCTGAATTAAAAGAGAGAACATTGAGCTTGAGGGAAAAATCACCCACGGGGAGCCTGAGACATTTATCTTCAAAACAACAACAACAACAAAGCAATAGGCAGATTAGAAGCCTGTATCCTTACAGCAGCTCCTAGACTGTGCGTAAAATTGTTAATTAGAGGCACTGAGTCCCTGCACATCTGTGGCTCTTGGTCTCCCTCCAGAGCGACCAAGAGAACAGGAAGGTCGTCCATGTGCCCCTCTGCAGGATAGCAAGAGAGCCATTCCCCAGCTCCGCATATTAAGAGTCCAATTCACCAATGCAAAGTCGAATGAAGAACAGGAGGTGTGGAAGGGGGAGACCTCCAAGGAATAGACACAACCATTGCCAGAGAGCAAATGCAGTTAAAAGGGAGTCAGACTAGGACCTGCGGAGAGACCAGGGTTCGAATCCCCCCTTGGGCATGAAGCTCAATGGGAGGGACCTTTGGCCAGTCATTGCCTCTCAATCTAAGCTCCCTTTCAGGGTTGTTGTGGGGATTAAATGATTAAATTCACGCATGCCACCTCAAACTCTTTGACGGGGGAAAAAGGTGGGATGCAAATGAATAACCACCGTAATTAACCACAACACAGGGAGGCTTCTAGAGATGTGAAGGCCACCCAAATAAACAACAGGAGAGGGAGGCAGAGAGATTTTCTCCAGGCCTTTGCATGCTTAAGGGGCTGCTCTACCGCCACCACCAAGACTTGCTATGTGAGCTGGCAGGGGGGGCAGAATCTCTCAACCCCCTGGAATAGGAGAGCGGCAGTATGGAGGACAGCAAAGCATCGTGGGAGGAATCATCTGCTTTTCTGCTTTGTCTTCTTCCATCCCTTCCCCAGTTCACAACTGAGAATACTGGAGGGGACAGGAGCGGAAGATGTGGGCGGTCGGTGCCAGCATCTCAGGGGCCTTCCCTAGAACCCCCAGAGCCAGAAGTGTCCATGTACCACTGCTCCATGGGACGCAGGTGGCGCTGTGGGTTAAACCACAGAGCCTAGGACTTCCCGATCAGAAGGTCAGTGGTTCAAATCCCCGCGACGGGGTGAGCTCCCGTTGCTCGGTCCCTGCTCCTGCCCACCTGTAATAAATGTAGTACAGTAGTAAGGTAAAGGTAAAGGGACCCCTGACCATTAGGTCCAGTTGTGGCCGACTCTGGGGTTGCGGCGCTCATCTCACTTTATTGGCCGAGGGAGCCGGCGCACAGCTTCCAGGTCATGTGGCCAGCATGACTAAGCCGCTTCTGGCGAACCAGAGCAGTGCACAGAAATGCCGTTTACCTTCCCGCCAGAGTGGGACCTATTTATCTACTTGCACTTTGACGTGCTTTCGAACTATGTTGGCAGGAGCAGGGACCAAGCAACGGGAGCTTACCCCATCGCGGGGACTTGAACCGCCAACCTTCTGATCGGCAAGCCCTAGGCTCTGTGGTTTAACCCACAGCGCCACCCACGTCCCTTAGTACAGTAGTAGTAGGATTAATGCAGGAATCTTCACCTTTATAGTCACAGCTGAAGGATGCAGTGGAGAGGAGGCTGTCAAATCTGGTCTTGACCACACAGGCCCGAGAAAACTGACCACAACAAGTGAGTCTGTTTTCAAAAGGCTCACGTCTGCCAGCACACTGGGCGCACACCCTGACCACAGTTCCCTCACAGACCTCCAAATTGAAGCACTGGCTTTCTTTTCCCGCTACAGAACTAAATTTATCTGTGTTTATTCGGTTGGCAAGATTGTTGGCTAAAGGCATCTAAAATAGTTTATTCAACAGTTTAAAGAGTGGTGGGTGTCCTGGCTCTCACGCCAGCAACATCCCAGCTAAATGGACATTATCTGCTGTTGAAATAAATAAAAAACCAAGGTGTGAGCCAATCCCAGGCCTCATCCACCATAAGGAAACTGCCTGCCCATGAACTAGAGATCCAAATTTGTGTTTTAGTTTAAGGGCCGTGCCAGGGCAAGCTCATTTCAAAAGAGTAAAATAGCTTACAATCTGAACAAATTGCCACTGAAATGACTTCATCTGTCTGCTGTCACTCATCCCCCAAATTACTAGAAACCTAAAACCATTGCAGAATGTGAGTTCAGCTCATGACTGGAGACCATGCTCCAGGTGAGACAGGGGTGGCTGTGCGGGAGACGGGTCTTTCTCAGTGGCAGCACCAGGATGACGCAATCCCCTTATAAGGGAGGCTGGATTAGCCAGCAGTGGGGAGCCTGGACTCAGGACGCTGTGGCCCTTCCGATGTTGCAGGATTCCAACTCCCACCTGTAGTCAGGTTTTTTAAAAATTGCTCTGCCTTGTTTTACTGCCATTTATCTAAGCAGACAGCTTAACCTTTATGCTGCAGTCTGAAGGTACATGGGGCTTTTGGAACCGTACTGAAGCAAAGCAGCTCCAGGCCTAGGTGGGTGACTGCAGGGGAGCCAATGGGTCTATCAGGGTCGTCAATGGGGCACTGCTGGGAATGTGGCCCGTCTGAAAACTCCCAGGTGCCTCTGCTAGGAATTGAAGACAATACTGAGCTGGAAGTCGGCTTGGTGTCAGACAGCTTCTGATGTTCCCTAGATGCAACCTGTACCCTCCTTTCTCTCCCTTTTTGCAGTTAAACTCCTTGTTCCTGTGTTACATGCACAGCTAAAACGTGGAGGCGAACATGAGCAAAGCCAATCTCTGCAGCAGCCAGCTGGGAGAAACAACCAAACTCATACTTTGTAGAGTGAAGGAACTGCACAGAGCGCCTTTGCTACGTCAGCCGCAGCCACCCCGAGGGTCAGACCCAGGGGCAGGGAAGACACCCCCCCTCACAGGACATCACTTGGGCCAGGCGGGAAGAGATCGACACAGAACCAGTTCCCTGGAGCTCACTTTGCCAGAATGAAAGAGTCACTGGGTGTATGCATGGCTAATTAAGAACACGGCGCAACTGCACCTTCGACCCTGGGGATGATGCTGCTGGTCCCTGGCCCCGATCCGGCTCCCGACCCTCCCATGGCATCTCCACATGCCACATCAGAGGGGACCGAAAGGCTAGGACCTTTTGCAGTCAGGTCTCCATGGCAACCCAGCTGGGAACAACCAGCAGCGAAAGCCAAGAGCTGCAGATCTGCGGAACGGGAAAGCACGGAGGGAAGAGATCGCCAGCGGCCGCTGGTGCTACCGCTGCCTCTCTTTTTTTTAGTGAATGAATTAATTGTTCGGGTTTGTTGTGCTTCGATTCTCTTCCTTCTTATGGAAGAAAGGAAAAACAAGCACCAGGGAGTTGCCACGCTCTGAATCTCGGGGACGTTTCCTGGTTATGGCCCCTGGGACCTGAAATCTGTCCCTTCCCACAAGGAACCTCTTGTTCTTGCAGCAGACCTGCCCTGTCCCCAGGGAGGATTGTTTGGAGAATGAAGGCGATTCCAAACTGAGGCCAGGCCAAGCAGATCTGTGGATTTCTTATTTATTTTTTTATCTACAGGCAGTGCGGGAGCTTGGACATCATCATCATCGTTATTATATTTATTTATAACCCGCCTTTTCCCTCTGACGGGACTCTAGGCAGCTTACGGATAAAAATAAGAACTGCTAACACAGAAAATTCCAATCGTTAAAACACAATTAAACACTGATAGAACTAAAACTATCTAAATATATGAAATCTGTTTAAAACATACATGCTGTCAGGGGATGGGAGGGGTGCTCTATCTATCCCTCCCCAGGCACAAGTGCACAAGATCAACTCTTGCAATCAGCGAGGAGGGTAAGGCGGGTGGACTGGACAGGCCTGGTATAAATAATGAGAATTTGGCAGCCTGTTTTCCCGCCCGCCCTTGCCCGGTTGCAGCACAGCAGAACATCCTGCCTGCTTGCTCTCCTGTTGAAAACATTAGCCACCGACCGACCACCAAGACACTGGCTATCAGGCAGGCCCAGTGCCGGACTGGGGGCTGCCGCTCGATATGCTTTGGCCTACGGAACCAAGGGCCCCTCGCTTCTCTTTTCTCTCTGCAACTTTCCCCCCACCCCTTGGTGAAAGGTGGCTGGCCTTTGGGCAGCCGAACATCCTTCAGGTCACTGGTTCATGACCCACCCTGAGACTGAGCTGAGGAACGGAAACAGCGGGCGGGCTCTGCCACGATGTACAAAAAGGCCCCCTTCACTGGGCATAGCTTTCATCCCTGCCAAGTTGTGCAGGCGGTACCTTTTTTTTCCCCATCTGCATTTTAGGCAGAAAGTGTGTTTTATCAGTTTTCATTTCTGTGAGCAGCCTTGAGTCCTGGTTCTCGGGGGGAAGGTGGGATGTATAAAAATAAATAAATAAAAGGAGGAGGAGGAACAGCAGCAGCAAAGCATTGACCTTGGTTCGGTAACTAATAGACAGCCAGCACAGATCTTTTGTCACTGGTATAAATTCTTCCAAGTGCACTGGTGTACTTCTGAAGGTTGTGGGAAGCAGGCGAGGCTGGTCTATGACACCAAATGGGGCACTGCCGCACCAGCCTCCTCCAAGCTCACCGGCCTGTCTTCTCGCTTACACAACTGGCATGCAAGCCTCCTCCTTAGCATCAATATTGTTGAATGCAGCAGGACGATGGGGGACAAAACCCAACTCTCCCAGTGGGCACCCAGCCACCACTGGTCGGGAAGGCAAATGAGCTAAGAACTGCAGCTATGCTCTGAAAAGCTGGTTCCCTCCATCTCCTCTTCCCCACACAGCCGCCCAATGCAGCGCCTTGCCTGGGGAAACTGAGGCACAGCAAAAATGTCCTCCCAAAGAAACTGCACGCCAGCCGGATCTCGCACAAGCACATTTGCTTCGGCTCCGGCAGATCCAGAATTCTCAGCACGGGGGAATTTCAATTTAACAAGCCTCCTAAAGACGTCTGGTGCTGGCGAGGCCCCTTCCAGCGCAGGCCAAGCCCTGCCAGCTATTTCCTTTGGGGCAACAGCCTGGAAGCAGTCCAAGTAATGGAGCAAGAGCCCCGCGAGGGATTTGCCCGCACCGCTTTCCTCTCGCATGCTTTCGTGTAATTTGTTTTGTTTCAATTAGGAAGTCTGCAACAAAGGAACACAGTCTTTGCTCTTTTGGGAAGAGCTTCAGCCACTAAACCGCACTGCAAACGTTATGGGGTCATGCTGAAGGTGGTTTCGGAAATTAAATGAGAACAAAAGAACATAGTTGTGAAACTGTTTTAAGAGTGTTAAAAACATGAATGTGATGGTTTGTATTGAAATATTAATTTTAAACAACCAGTGCTTTGAAGCACTTGAAAACATCAACACCAGAAACTATAGAGAGATGCTAAGCGCATCTTTATGGGCGGTGAGTTCTGCATTCTTGGGGCCACCACTGAGGAGGCCCTCTCAAGAGCCACTCCCACCCCTCAAATGTCTGAGGGCAACAGAACCACCAGGGGGGTCTTTTTTCACCGATCATAACCCCCAGGCTAGTCTGTACGGAAGGAGGCACTCTTTTGTATACTTGTGGCCCAAATCATTTACGGCAGACTCTATTATGCCCATTTCACAGATAGGGTATAGAAGGCCAGGAGAGAACGCTTTGACTAACTAACCCTAGCCAAGGCATTTCGTGATTGACCAGAACTCAGGATACCACCCCGCCCCCTCATCCCAGAGAGGATACAGTAGAGATAGAAGAGGTGCAGAAAAGGGTAACAAAAATTATCAAAGGACAGAGCCGTTTCTCCACTGGGGAAAGGCTAACATTGGGGGCCTCTCTTTCCTTTTCTTATAAAAGCGTCTAAAGGGTAGATAGGGAAGACAGAGGTTTGTATCATTATTAAACGGTATAAGGAAGAAGTCTTTCCCCCACTAAATGCCAGAGTTCTGAATCACCCAAAGAAGCTGAATGGCAGTAAGTCCACAAAAGGAAGGGTACTTCTTATAACACGTTAATTAAGCTGTGAAATTTACCTAAGGCCACAGATTTGGACAGCAGAGATAAAAAGGTCATTGGCCATGATGACTTTATAGAGCCTTTGGGTTTAGGGACAGTCTACCTCTGACTACCAGCTGCAGGGAATTAACAATAAGGGAGGGCTACCACCCGTCATAGGGACACGGATGGCGCTGTGGTCTACACCACTGAGCCTCTTGGGCTTGCCGATCAGAAGGTCAGCAGTTCGAATCCCTGCAACGGGGTGAGCTCCCGTTGTTCGGTCCCAGCTCCTGCCAACCTAGCAGTTCGAAAGCACACCAGTGCAAGTAGATAAATAGGTACCGCTCCGGCGGGAAGGTAAACGGCGTTTCCGTGCGCTGCTCTGGTTGCGCCAGAAGCGGCTTAGTCCTGCTGGCCACATGACCCGGAAAAACTGTCTGCGGACAAATGCCGGCTCCCTCGGCCTGTAAAGCGAGATGAGCGCAGCAACCCCAGAGTCGTTCGCAACAGGACTTAACTGCCATGGGTCCTTTACTTTTTACCACCCTTCATATGCTATTTGTGAGCTTTTCGGGCGGGGGGGGGGGAGAGAATCCACCACTCCGCTTCCTGAGCAAGTACAGAAGCACCCACAAAATGCCGCGTCCTAACACAGAATCCCGCAACTTTTTTTTAAAGTGCTAAGACAGCCCACAAGACAGAAATATTTTGGCCTTGCTCACTCTGCCGATCCCTTCACCGAGCCATTTTCTGGCACCCTCTCCCAAGCTCAAGCACTGTGAAAATATCCCGATGTAGATGGGACACCGCCTTGCTTTCAGAGACCGATTCTATGCCTTTGCCAAGCTTTGCGTTCCCCTCGGCTCATTGAGACAGTGGAGAAAGCAGGTAACTAACGGCTGCCATCCTCAGCAGGCTTTACTTGCAAGTAACGCTCCCTTCCTATCCGGCTGAATGCATCAGGCAGATGTTGCAAAGCGTTCAGATGTTCAGGAGCGTTGCTGCCTCTGGCCTTGGACACAGAGCCTAGAAAGCCTTTGTGACTTTGTCCAATCCTCTCTGCCTAACCCTAAAACCATCAGGGTGGTGTGGCCTTAAAGATGCAATCACTGTCACAAATCCTACAAGGGACAGTGAGGGACCTCTGCTGGGGCAGGGCAGGGATCAAAGTTTCCCAGTTCTTGGGCACTGGTGGTGGAGGAAAAGGAAGGTGTCATCTTGCCTCAGGTAGCTTTGCCCACGCAATAACTTTTTCAAGGTGCCTGACACCCTCCTATTAAGAAACCTATCCACTCTACAAGGAGGTGATGCCCAGAACGCAGGAATGGTTTACGATCCTCCCTCAAGGGCTTTCGGCTGATAGCGGAGCAGTAAAAAAAGAAAGAGAAACCAAGAAGGGGAAGAAGGAGAGCGGCCAGGATTTATGAGCCAAGTCACATTTACTGGCACGGGTGTGGGAGCCGGGGGGGCCGCTGCTGCCAATGCCACTCCAGTAACGGCAGAGCCACCGAGTAGGACTGCAAGGGAATATCGTCATCCTATCTGGTGGGGGACCTAACTAGATCCCTCCACAGTGCACAGAAGGGCAAGTTCTGTTATCAGAAGCGACTCATAAAGAACAGAGACCCTCCACTTTGTATGCTCCCGGCAGCAGCTCCGGCAAAATTAAAAACGAGCCTTTAAAGGACTGGTATCTTTGTACTGCATGATAAAGAGTTTAGCTTTTGTTCTGTTGCACAGGCAAGCGGGTGACCTCATGATTCGCTGTGTGCATCAAGGACGGGATGGGAAGCAAAGGGGTTTCAAGCAGGAGGGTTCAATATGCTGGCTGCCAGGGCAGTTCAATCATCTCTGGAGGGAGGGCCAGGAAGGCTCCTTGTCTGGAAGCTTATGGGTGTGGGAAGCTGTCTTATCAGGCAGGCCGCTGGTCCCCTAGCCCTATGTTCCCTAACCTGGTGCCCTCCAGATGTTTTGGACTAGGACTCCCAACAGCCCCCAGTCAGTTACTGGGGAAGGCTGGCCTGGCATGTGTAATCTACTCCAATGTCCAAGGGCAAAGGCTTTCACCAACCCAACCTGGAGATGCCAGGGGACTTCCTGCATGCAGAATGTGAACTCTGGTGACTTTGCTCTGCCTTTGGCTCCGCCCCAATGTTGCTGGACTACAATACCCATTGGCCCTACCAAGCAGGGATGATGGGAGTTGTAGTTCAGCCAAGGCTCCTCCCACACCTGTCCTGGCCTCCTTCCCTCTCTTGTCTCCTTTGCTCTGCTTTATGAAGTGACTCAAAACTTTTTGTTTTTCCTTCTTGGTGTTCTGAGGCAATTCCTTTTCCTCCCCACGGGTTAATTATTGCAAAGGTTCTACTTTAAAAGAAACACTCTGACCCCTCCAGTGCAAAGGTCCCCCCTCCAAATCCCCTCTTCTCTCTATTTTTTTTTTTTTTTAGACTGCAAATGCGCAAAGAGGTGGCACCCAGATTTGATCCCTGGCATCTCCGTGTAGGGTGGGACCTCTCTGAAACACTAGAGAGCTGCTGCCAGTCTGTGTAGACAAAACTAAGGTAGATGGACCAAAGGTCTGGCTTGGGTTAAATCAACACTTTCTCTCTGCTGTATGCAGGGACCAGTATGCCTTCTTCCTGTCCAGTGCCCAGAATACTTTAGGCACTTTTGCAAGTTATAAATTTTGGGGATGAGGATTACGATGCCAGCTAACAATTGTTCACCACTTTGCCTAACTGTAGGGACGTGGGTGGTGCTGTGGGTTAAACCACAGAGCCTAGGATTTGCCGATCAGAAGGTCGGCGGTTCGAATCCCCGCGACGGGGTGAGCTCCCGCTGCTTGGTCCCTGCTCCTGCCCACCTAGCAGTTCAAAAGCACGTCAAAGTGCAAGTAGATAAATAGGTACCACTCCAGCGGGAAGGTAAATGGCGTTTCCGTGCGCTGCTCTGGTTCACCAGAAGCGGCTTAGTCATGCTGGCCACATGACCCGGAAGCTGTACGCCGGCTCCCTCGGCCAATAAAGCAAGATGAGCGCCGCAACCCCAGAGTCGGCCACGACTGGACCTAATGGTCAGGGGTCCCTTGACCTTTACCTTGCCTCACTGCATCCCTATGTGTCGCCAACCTACCAGGGGAAACGACTTGTTTCCTTCTGGCCCGCTGCAAAGCACCATCCCACCTTCAGCTTAGAAGCCACAGAAGAGCAGCAGACTATTTAGCAGCCAGAAACAAGACTTCAGGGAAAGCAAACTCCTCAGTCTGGTTTCTTAGAAGTGGGGCACATGGCTCTTGGGAACGAGGCACAGAACCTAGCAGAACGGTCACAGTAACCAGAATGAAACTGGGGCAAAGGAAAGCAAGAAAAGTGCCCTCAGTAGATTTTATGTCACGTAGAGTGAACTTTGTTAACTTCTGCAACTCAGAAATGAATAGCACAATGACCCCTGTTGACGTGGCAAAACGCCATCAGTGGTACTGAAATTATGCTTGTTGTAAAAAAGGAATCATTCCTATGCTTACGGATATTGAATGAGAATCATGATTCCAGGGTTTTTCCTCTAAAGCAAACAACTTTTTTCCAGCCTCAGGGTCGCATTACCTCATAAGCAACCTATTGTATTATTCATTCATTCATTCGTTCGTTTCTCACCTTTTCCCCCAGACAGGGAATCAAGGTGACTCTAAGCAGAAGTTCCCACACACTTCTGTCTTTCATCCAGGCAAGCTTTTGAAGGACACAATCCAGCTAGGCAAAAGCACTTGAAGAAGGTGCTAAGTCAGGGAGATTCATAACCTGGAGGAAGTGCAGAGGACCAGACAGAGAGGAATTGAGGGCCACATTTGGAAGGGGGGGCCGAAGGTTTTCCACCTCTGATCTAAAATATATAGGTCTTGATCACTGCATAGTGCCTCTTCGATGAATACTAGTCAACATGAAAGTTTGCTCTTGTTTCCTCCAAGAAACACCTGTTGGTCTGTACGTTGGTTGCCTAATCCTGCCACATCCCAAGCTGCTAAACAAAAACTATCTTGTTCTCAAGCGCATCCTAAATATCCAGTACTTTCCACCAGACACTACTAGAAAGAACAACTCATTCTCTAAGCTGTTTGTTGACAGCCACTGGATTAGATGGCATTTATTGCTGCAAATTTCCCAGGCCAGGAAATTCAAAATTTTGATTTTTTAAAAATGTGTATATCAAGAAATGCATTGGTGACAAGGCCAAAGATCTCTCTTAGCCCTGCCTACTTGCTTGCAGATGTGGCCAGCCAGACATCTTTAGCAAGCACACAAGCATCTGACTTCCCCAACTGGGTAGGAATTTGTGAGACAAAGACAGGAACAATCTTTAAAACTCTTCTGTTTATTTAAGTTTCCTGGACTCTGACTCCTAGGGTTAGTCAAGCACAGTGTGGACCCACTGAGATTAAAGGACATGGCTAACTTGGGGCCCCTGATATCTGTAGAGGATAACCTAGCTGGATACAATGCATAATTTGGTCCAGGACAGTTTGGCACCTGAGGCAAACCACAAAAGGGCATCTCGTCCCGTCCTGTCCCCCACCTGCCAAGGAAGAAGAGGTCAGTGAAGATCTACATGGGGAACAAGCGGGGAATCAAGATCTACATCGAGAACAAGGGAGGAGAGGGCCCTGAATCACGCCAAGCAGAGCCCCAGAGACTCCAGAGGGCAGCCCTTGCCATTTCCTCCCCAGGGGTGGGAGGAGACCAGCAGCAGTGCCTGTTTGCCAAGAGGGCACTGTGGAGGGGGCACTGGGACGGCTGCCGAGGAAGCAGCAGATCCAGCCTCTAAGGAGCACGCCACAGCCACCTCCGCTGCAACAGCTGCAAGAGATGCATTCCTTGGAGGCCAGATGGACCCTGCTGCCTGAGGCAGTCATCTCATCTTGCCTCATGGGTGGGTTGGCCCTGCACACAGAGCCCTACATCACTTCCTCTCATGCAATAAGGGCTTGACTTGCCCCCACACCCAATCTTAAAGAATAGGGCCAGATCATGACCATAATACTTGAAGGATTTGCACCTAAATAGCATTCAAAGTGATGGGAGGTGGGCAGGAAAGGCTGGAGGCCCTTCGTGAAATCCACAGGGTTTGTCTCCAACTAAGTTCTAGAGGAGACCCACTGTAATTCATGGGCCCAAGACCATCATTTTCATTGGGTCCACCACAAGTAGGACTAGCACTGGGTACAGCTCACAAGCGTCATCCGCCAAAGTCAAGATCATGCCACATTACCCACAGCCCTCTAAACATGGCATGCAAGGTGTGAGAGGGGGGGCCATTCTCTCTCTGACCACCACTACCTCAGTGATTTGAATAATAATAATAAATTTTATTTATACCCAGCCCTCCCTGGCCAGAGCCGGGCTCAGGGCGGCTAACACCAATAAAATTTCAGTAAAAACATAATAAGAAAAAAGAAAAAGAACAATTTAAAATGCAAGTTAAAATGCAATTTATAATGCAGCCTCATTTTAAAAGTCAAAACCATAAAGGGGAGGGAAACATAAGGGTCAGACTGAGTTCAAACCAAAGACCAGGCAGAACAGCTCTGTCTTGCAGGTCCTGCGGAAAGATGTCAAGTCCCGCAGGGCCCTGGTCTCTTGTGACAGAGCGTTCCACCAAGTCGGGGCCAGCACTGAAAAGGCCCTGGGCCCTAGTTAAGACCAACCTAACCACCTTATGACTTGGGACCTCCAAAATGTTGTCATTTGTGGACCTCAAGGTCCTCCGCAGGGCATACCAGGAGAGGCGAAATTACATCCAGTGTAAAAGTATGCCAGCTTCAACTCTGTGCTGTTTCACTTGTATAAGAAGAAATCAGGGCTACATTTCCTGGGAAGGCTTTAGATATTTTAACTACAACTTTAAAATACACAAAAAGGCTCATATTCACCTTTCAATACCGGTAAACGGAGTCTTATCTTTCCCAGGGTAGCTTAAATCATCATTGTAAGAGCATTTATATGGCGTGATTCAGTTTAGACTCAGAGGCAGCATGCCTCTGAATACCACTTTGCTGGGAATCACTGGTGGGCAGTGTGCTGTTGGACTCAGGTCCTACTTGCGGGCTCCCAAAGGCATCTGGTTGGCCACTGTGAGACCAGAATGTCAGACTAGATGGGCCACTGCCCTGACCCAGCAACACTGTTAAGGTAGGGAACCAGTAGCATGTTCCTATTACAGACCGAGGAGAGGGATTGGGCAAAATTAAGGGCAGGGTTGGCTTGCAACATGAAATAGGACTCACAGAATTTCTCCATGGGGATGGGAAGAGATTGCACATGCCTGGAAAATGGAGGAGGAGCTCCAGCCAAGTCACACACCTTGCTGAGCTTATTCACAAGAACCTAAGGAGTATCCAACAGGTGGTGTCCTGCAAAAGACCAACCTCTCATTGTGCCAAGGGGCTCGCAATCTTTAATGCTACACAGATTAATGCTACACAGAATAAACCACAGAACAAGCAAAATGTTTTAAAGCCATACATGCTCGGTTGCATGTGCAAATATTCAGACAGACAGCAACAAAGTCCTTCTGAGGTGTTCCTCAGAGAAGGATGACAAGTTAAAAAAAAAGTTTTCTATCTGGAAAGATTCAGTAATGTCTATAAACCACCAGTATGACCAAAATAGGGAGTATATTCGACACTTCCAACGCATGAGAAAGAGTCCTGTTTTGATCCCCGTGGTGAGTTTTGGAAGACTCAATTTGTGCGTCCATGGAAGTTTAAACGCCAAAAGTGTTCTGTCAGGTGCAGAATCCCGGAAGATATGAAGGGTCCAGTATCATTTTTCGTTTCCCCACAACCCCACCCCTGAAGCTGCTAGATTGCTGTTCTAGGCCACGTTGGCGGCAACCTCGCATTGACCTAATTCCTCATTTTACAGCACAAACCACCTCTTCTCCTTCTTAAATGGAAGTGACCCTATTCCACGCAGGCACTGCAACCTTATGCCACTGCCAAGAACCGGAACAAATCGTCCGCCAAGCCAGCAGCATGCAAAACGAAAATCCCCACCCAGGGTTGACTAAGAAAGTTGTCCATGCTGGGTTTAATTCATGCAATGGAAAAACCAGTGACTTTTTCTCCAGCTCACGGGAACATTGCCCAACTAACAAGACTAAAACGAGGACACATTTTTTCCCCTTCTGCTGACATTTCCCAAACTCACTCGGCACAGAAAACTCAAAGTGCCCACTAGTAGGGAGGGTAACAGGTCTTGCAGAGAAGCTGGCCCTGTAGGCAATTTATTTAGCCATCCCATGGACCAAAACATTTTAATTCACAGAGCCAGTAAGGGAATCCAAACCCAGCACGTCCAACGCATCCTTCCAACTGCTACAAAACTCTTCATTTTCTCCTAGTAAATAGACACTCTTTGTCAATGTTCAACAAAAACGTTTAAATGAAACAGACGTTCTTAGGAACTGGTTTGCTCTGAAGAATGAACAGGGGAAGATACAGAAAAAGACCAGCTGACTTGTACACCAGACCTAACAAGACACTGATCAGAGAGCAACAGAAGTGCTTCAATCTTGTTTCTAACTATTGCACCCACACCCAATAAATCCGCTCCCAAGTGTTGCAAGCAGTGCTACTCCTACTCAAGAACAGACTCTCACTGAAATCCACACAACTAACGTAAGTCCACTAATTTCAACTCATCTTCTCTAAGTAGAACTCGGTTGGCTGCAACACACAAAAAACCCACCAGGTTGGGAGAACTGCCTCCAATCCAAAGAATACTGAGAAACATTTTCTGCTACTTTTGTCAGGGAATATAAGGCTTTATTAAGCAGGACCATTTCAATGCAACAGTTTCATGGATAACCTGCTAGGAGATAAAGACACTTCCTGGACACAAGTCCTCCTCTCTATTCCATCTTCATGGAGATGAGGTTTGAGGGGAGAGCTTGGGAGGGAATAGACTGAACCAGGAGCTTCTTAATGTAGGCTTGCTCTATGTCTGGTAGTCAGTCTGGGCGGAAATCGCTGAAATGTCTGGGAAAATCCGAACGTATGGCAGCCCACGTCGGTAGAGTAGATTGGTTATTTTCATTTTTAAAAAAGCAACCCTACTTAATGAAAATAGCTACCAATACTAGTATATTCAAGAAGGTAGAGATTGCCCATGATACTTGGGGGGCATTGCTGCAACAGAGAAGACAGGGCCCCCAAAAATATTGTGTCCCCCCCAACTTTTATCTTATTAACATGAAATTCTGAAGGCAGCTTACGCTTCATAAAGTCCCAGTAGCCACAAAACCATCTTTTAGGAGAGAAGGAGGGGAATCAGCCACAGAAGAACAAAAAATGTTACGTTCAGCAGAAACTAAAGTCAGTTACACAGGGTGGTTAAAAAATAAATAAATCAAAATCAAGCTTCTCCAACTTATAACTGGGGGAAATAATAAGGCACTCCCAGTTTTCATCTGTATTCAATACCCCCTCAATCATCCCTTTGGGGAAGGAAGGCCACACACAGGCATATATTCCAACCCTGCCTGCTGACTTTCAAATCTTCTTTTTACCTGTCTAACAGAGAAAAGAGAGGCGCTTATGAGAACAGGCGAGCGAGTAAGGTGTCTCCAAGTGGAGGATCCCACATAGGGTATGGGCTGAAGGCACAGGGGGCTACCACTAACCAGGCCTGGGTTGGAGCAGTGTATTAACAGAAGACTCCCTGGGAACCCCATGCACCCCATTGCCTTGGGTTCCATGATGGAAGAAAGGTGGGATTAAAAAAACCAACTCCCTACATTTTATAACATTACACTCACTTTTCTTTCATTAACATGCAGGGAAAGAGGAATCTGGAAATGACTAAAAGCCTGAAGCTAAAACAAAGCCTTGAATAGGCCATGAAAAACAATTAAGAAAAATAATAACACTGTATCTTAATAATATCCAACCCTTACAGCTGTAGCCAGTCTTAAACCAACCATTCTAAAGAGTAGCATTATATCTGATGCAATGTATCACATTATTAACTGTTGGTGGAGGAATGGGGAGGGGGGCTCCCCATATCTCTCCTTGCAGTTATAGGGAAATCCTAGATATACGAGGGAGAGTGCTGTATGCTGTCCCCTGGGGAGGTAATAAATCAACTTTAGAATTTTGCTATAAGAATTGTGGGTGGTTTATACCAAAGTGAAATGCACCTGTAGAAGAAAGTTTAAAGCAGCAATGATGTAACCTGAAAAACCCTTACACGTTTCCTTTAACAGGGAGAATATTGCTACATAAACCATTAAGTAGAGAACTCTTCTCCCACAAACTAAACATTCCTTTGCTCAGCCTGATATAATCTGAGAATACTGTATCAAACTTTTTTCATTTCTAAAGAGGGAATAATGCAATAAAACTTCTGAGTGGGTGTCCTTTCCCCCAAGTACCCCCCTCAACTATAGTGAAAACCTTGAACAGGCCAGGATGCAAGTAGCAGCACAATATGGTATCCTCCAATAGGTGAGGAACATTTCTATATAATTGTAGATGAGCTCCACATATCCCCTCACCTTTAATGGAAATCTTGAATATAAAGAAGGAGTGTGAGCTATATGGTGTACTGCAAGAATGTAATTTTTTAAAACAGAAAAAGAGAGAATATGATTACATAATTTGGAATGGGTTATACAAATAGCTTGCATATGATGTGGTAGGAACAATCCACTGCCTGCCCAACAAATCTCAGCTGTAGTGAAAAAACAAATGTAGTATGATCTATTATTTACTCTGAAACTAGGTATGTTTCCCAGAGGGTTAGCTGTGCTGGCTTCCTATAGAATAAGCTTTTTTTTTTAAAAAATAAAAAAAGTATTGTGGAATTTGAAAGCTGGCTTATTGGGACATATAAGCTTTGCTAGGCTTTGGTCCACTTCATTTGCCCCTAATGAAGCACATTAAGAGTTATTAAGACTTAATAAATTTATTGGCCTTCAATGCTTCACAAGACTCTTTCTGCATGTCTATATATGGGCTGTATCTGGCTACGTCACCCTCAGTGCAAACCTACTGATATCAATGCACTTGGCTAATTTGAGTCCATATGATTTCAATGGGCCTACTCTGCGTATAACTTAGCAAAATGCAACTGTGGGGGGGGGGGCATACTGCACACACCCATAATATATAATATACTGGGAGTATATGCACACAGATACATATATAGATATATGAAGAACATGACTACATAACTATAAGCCACTTGGAGATATTATTGCAACCAAGCAGTATATAAATTTGGTGAAATCAACAAACAATAAATTATTGTGGCAGGTTACGCACACTAAATGCATCCCCTCACCTGTGGTGCAAATCTTGAATGGGGCTGTGATACTAAGAAGCAGCATCTTCAGCATCAAAACACAGCTGAATACATAAGACATAAACTCGGGAGAAACATATACTCCCTCTACACATGTGTGCTTGTGTGGGTGCTGCGAAAGGACAGTGATAGCGATAAGGCAGAGTCTTATCAACACAACTGCAGCTGTGCACAAACTCAGGAGCCACAGACCCACAGGGGGGGAAACAGGGAAGAAATCGAAAATTGGGATTTGCAGGTAGCAGGGGTGAGACCCCTAAGCAGAGGCATCAGCTATGGCATTTGATAAGTCTTGAGAACAGAAGTGAATTATATGCATGCATGGGTGTATATACAGATGCATATACACACA
>JAXCMG010000055.1:3988640-4003129 GCA_034642415.1 Podarcis siculus | reverse complement strand
CCCCATACTCACACCTCGAGGATGCTGTCCCCTTTGCATGGGTGTATATACATATGCATATCCACGCAGGCACGCAAATACAACTCTGGGGTGCACAGCCTCACGCTGCACACGTGTTGGTGTGTATACACGCACAGGCGCGTGGCGAAAGGGGGGAGCTGCAGGTGCGTGTGTGTTTTGGGGGTGGTGGATGAGGGCCCCTCCCTCCCCTCCGCTCCCCGGCCCCGCCCCCCCGTACTCACACCTCGAGGATGCGGTCCCCTTTGCGCACCCCGGCGCGCTCGGCCGCCCCCCCGCCCAGGACGGCGCTGACGTGCTGCAGCGGCGCGTAGAGCTCCCCGTTGATGCTGCGCAGCTGCCCGCCCTCGCTGACTTGCCCGCGCACGTTGAACCCGTAGCCGGACTCCGACTTGACGATGCGGACCACGCGAGGCCCCGCCGGGGGGGCGGGAGGCGGCGGCGGCTGAGGGGGAGCCGGGGGGGTGGTGGCGGGGGCGGCGGCGGAGGAGGAGGGGGGAGCCGGCGCTGCTGCTGCCGACGACGACGACGACGACGACAAGGAGCCCGAGCCGCCGCCGCCGCCGCCTCCCCCGGAGCTGCCGCCCCTCAGCGGGCCCGGCAGGACGGAGCGCGGCAGCCCCTCGCTCCCCTCGTCCGCCATCTTGGCGCGAGCAAGACGCCGCCGCGGCTCCTGGGCCCCCGCCCCCCCCCCCTCGGAAAGAGCCAGAGCGCGGTCACGCCGCCGGCCACGCCCCCTTCGCCCTCTCCCTCCGCCTCCTCCTCAGGCTCGCCGGCTTCCGTAGGCGACGCCGCCGACGCCGCACGCACGGGGACGCATGCGCACAAGCGGGAGAGCCGGTTCCACGCAGACCGTAGAGCCAAACTTGGGTCGCCAGCTGATTTAGGACTACAGTTCCCATCATCCCCGACCACTGGTCCAGATAGCGAGGGGTGGTGGGAGTTGTAGTCCAAAAACAACAACAGCTGGAGACCCAAGTTTGGGAAAACTCTGGTCTAGTTGGAGTGAAGTCAAACGGCCTTAGAAAGCACTGCAAATAACAAGGCCAGCGGATGGGATGGTATTCCAGCTGAACTATTTAAAATTTCAAAAGATGATGCTGTTAAGGTGCTACACTCAATATGCCAGCAAGTTTGGAAAACTCAGCAGTGGCCAGAAGATTGGAGAAGATCAGTCTACATCCCAATCCCAAAGAAGGGCAGTGCCAAAGAATGCTCCAACTACCGCACAATTGCACTCATTTCACACGCTAGCAAGGTTATGCTTAGAATTCTACAAGGAAGGCTCAAGCAGTATATGGACCGAGAACTCCCAGAAGTGCAAGCTGGATTTAGAAGAGGCAGAGGAACCAGAGACCAAATTGCAAACATGCGCTGGATTATGGAGAAAGCTAGAGAGTTCCAGAAAGACATCTACTTCTGCTTCATTGACTATGCAAAAGCCTTTGACTGTGCTGACCACAGCAAACTATGGCAAGTTCTTAAAGAAATGGGAGTGCCTGATCACCTCATCTGTCTCCTGAGAAATCTCTATGTGGGACAAGAAGCTACACTTAGAACTGGATATGGAACAACTGGTTGGTTCAAAATTGGGAAAGGAGTACGGCAAGGCTGTATATTGTCTCCCTGCTTATTTAACTTATATGCAGAATTCATCATGCGAAAGGATGGGCTGGATGAATCCGAAGCCGGAATTAAGATCGCCGGAAGAAATATCAACAACCTCAGATATGCAGATGACACAACCTTGATGGCAGAAAGTGAGGAAGAATTAAAGGAATTTTCAATGAGGGTGAAAGAGGAGAGCGCAAAATATGGTCTGAAGATCAACATCAAAAAAACAAAGATCATGGCCACTGGGCCCATCACCTCCTGGCAAATAGAAGGGGGGAAATGGAGGCAGTGAGAGATTTTACTTTCTTGGGCTTCATGATCACTGCAGATGGTGAGAGCAGTCACGAAATTAAAAAAGCCTGCTTCTTGGGAGAAAAGCGATGACAAACCTAGACAAAAAAAAGCTAGGTTGGAAGGAGCAGGGAGCGAACAACGGCAGCTCACCCCATTGCAGGGATTCGAACCACCTGATCGGCAAGCCCTAGGCTCTGTGATTTAGACCACAGCGCCACCCGCGTTTTGTTGTTGTTGTTTAGTCGTTTAGTCGTGTCCGCCTCTTCGTGACCCCCTGGACCAGAGCACGCCAGGCCCTCCTGTCTTCTACTGCCTCCCGCAGTTTGGTCAAACTCATGCTGGTCGCTTCGAGAACACTGTCCCACCATCTCGTCCTCTGTCGTCCCCTTCTCCTTGCGCCCTCCATCTTTCCCAACATCAGGGTCTTTTCCAGGGAGTCTTCTCTTCTCATGAGGTGGCCAAAGTCTTGGAGCCTCAGCTTCAGTATCTGTCCTTCCAGGGAGCACTCAGGGCTGCTTTCCTTCAGAATGGAGAGATTGGATCTTCTTGCAGTCCGTGGGACTCTCAAGAGTCTCCTCCAGCACCAGAATTCAAAAGCATCCATTCTTCGGTGATCAGCCCGTGTTTTACTCTGCATCAAATGCACTCCCAAGGTTAGCCACGATTGTATGAAATCCTGCATTTCCCCCACAAAAACAGCTTCGAACCAAACAGGAAAAAAGAACGGCATATCCGTGTTTTAAGCTGGTGAGGTATACACAGTCTTTGAGCCTTTTTTGGCTAAAGGATGGGACATGAAAGCCATAAAGAAATCCTAATAAATCCAATAAAAAGGTGGAGAGACTTGCAACATGAGAAGCAACAGTCATTGCCATCTAGTATCATATTGCCTCCCTGCCCACAAGACCATTAAGTCCAGCGTCTAAAATCACTTTATTGTCCGAGCTGGAGGGGAATGTGCATCCTTCCTCCCGTTGCTGGAGCTACCAACCCACATAGGAGTTTAACCCTAGGAGGGGAAATGTTACAGTTGCAATTGCATGTTGCAATTTTGGGCAAGTCACATCCAAAATGAGGGAGAAGGGGGGAAATGCAATTCCCTTTCCATGCGCTAATAAACATTAGGCACTGCATGTTAATTAATGATCTCAGTTATTAATAACTCATTAATTAGAGCCTAAATCCTCGTCGCGGAGCTTCATGGGAATTGCAGTCCAGGGCAGCCAGTAAGTCTAAAACGGTCCTCTGGGCGCCGCTATGCCAAGACTGCGCACGCGCCTTTGCTGCAATGCCTCATGGGAGTTGGAGTTCAGGGATGGAGACAGGCAGACTAGGACACGCCCCTTTGGAACGGCCGCTGCTCCAAGGGAAGAAAACGTGAGCGGGCGGAGAGCTACGTTCTCCGTCCTTTGCGCGGCGTCAGGGGAGGCGCGCCCCGCCTCTTCCGCGCAAGGGCTTTCGGGGGCTGTAGTTCCGCTGAGTGGGGAGTGGGTAACAGGTTGCTATGGGCAACCACAACCCTGGGGCCTGGCTTGGTTCTTTGCCCATTAAACGTTTCCTGAACCCACCCTTGAAAATAAGATAAAAATAAGACCGAGTTTTGCTGACAACATTCGCTGTTATGATAATCATGTTATTTAGAGTCATAGAATTGAAGGAATCAATCATATGAGTTGGAAGGGGGGCCAGGCAGATGGGTGGGGTATTAATAATAATAATAATAATAATAATAATAATAATAATAATAATAATATATTATTATTATTAGTAGTAGTAGTAGTATTAAATCCAACCCCCTACAAGGTAGGAATCCCAGCTAGGAATCCCAGCCATCCAATTTGTTGTTCTGACGTTTACAAATTAACCTTTCCATATTCAGTTCTACTTCCCTGCTCACTTAACAGACTGTGCACACACAGAAATATTAAACCATACCCTGCTTTTCTGTTTTATAAACAATTTTGGGCATTACGGCTGTTATTTTGCATAACCCAGTGCAGACCCACTGAAATTTGTGGACATAGGTACGGCCACCATAAATTCTAAACAGCCATGCTTTCCCACCACCACCACCACCACGCCAAAGAATTGTGGGAGTTATAGTTTGTTAGCATCTTAAAAAGCAGAGACATCACCTTGCCGACAAAGGTCTGTATCTCTAAAGCTCTGTTTTTCCCAGTCGTGATGTATGGAAGTGAGAGCTGGACCATAAAGAAGGCTGATGGCCGAAGAATGGATGCTTTTGAATTCTGGTGCTGGAGGAGACTCTGGAGAGTCCCATGGACTGCAAGAAGATCCAACCTCTCCATTCTGAAGGAAATCAGCCCTGAGTGCTCACTGAAAGGACAGATCCTGAAGCTGAGGCTCCAAGACTTTGGCCACCTCCTGAGAAGAGAAGACTCCCTGGAAAAGACCCTGATGTTGGGAAAGATGGAGGGCACAAGGAGAAGGGGACGACGGAGGACGAGATGGTGGGACAGTGTTCTCGAAGAGACCAGCATGAGTTTGACCAAACTGCGGGAGGCAGTGGAAGACAGGAGGGCCTGGCGTGCTCTGGTCCAGGGGGTCACCAAGAGGCGGACACCACTAAACAACAACAAGGGTGCTGAGAGTTCTTAGGAGATCTCTGTTCCCAGAGCTACAATTCCCAGAGTTCCCTCTATACCTGTCCGCATTTTCCTCGGAGACTCAGGGAAACCTATTCCGAAAGGCGAGAGACACCCTTCTCTTCCCAAAGGCACCCGCCAACCAGAGGAGGAGAAGTGGGCGATATTAATTAACAGCTTGCGCATTTGATTGTCAACACATATGGGCTAATGGGAAGCAAATCGAGTCAATGTTTGCAAATGCTCACAGCTGCGTCGGCTTAAGGGGAAACAGAGCAGGGTTGTGCGTGGTGTTTTTTTGCACTCAACCAAACCTCTGCAACAGCAAATGTTTGCCTGGAAGGCCCGCCTGCAAGAGTCGCGCACCTGGGCAGGTAAAAGCGTTTGCATTTTACGCATGCAGGGACGCACATCCCTGGGTGCAGCTAGCTGGACATCGCTCTATCATACAGGAGAGGGAGCCTTGCGGGATCAAATGAACAGCCTTCATTTGGTCCCATCTTTGCTGAATTGGAACACAGCGGGGTTTGTTTTGAAATAAAAAAATTGAGGTCTTACATATATATAATAAATGTTCATAACTGCATATATAAACCACATGTCTGAAACCCCACAGAAAAAGTCCTGAAACCATTTTGTCCCTCCCAAATTCACCTCATATATTTCTCTGCAAGGTCGAAGGAAAATGGAAAAGCCTCCCCATTGTCTTTTCCTTCACAAATCCTGTCTTAAGGGTATGTCTGTGTATGAACAGGGTGAGCCTGTGACTTGGCTCAGGAACTAAGTACTTATCATTACAAAAGACTGGCCAGGCTCCCCAGGTAATCCAATCAAGTGACCATTAACAAGTAACCTGCCAGACAGGAGATAAACAACGCACTCAGATTTCTGTTGTACACCGCTCTTTCTGTGATTTAGGTATGATGTTTCTGGGGGTGGTCTTGGACTCCAAGGCAGGCAATTTAAAATGTCTATATAAAGGCAGGCACACACCTTTGTTCTGGGTCCTCCTCTTCTGCATGTGAGGGGAGCACCCTGTTGCAACAGCTCAATAAAGATCAGGCTTATGAGCTGCTTTGCTTCTCAATATTCTCTGATTGGCCTCTGTTCTTTTCTCCGACCGATGGAGAACCTACAAAAGACTCTATAAGGGCTCTTGTGTTCCCCATAAGGGCATATTTTTGTTTATTACAGTTTCCAGGTATTCCTGCCTCAGATTCCCGACACAACAAGCCTTCCCTCCGGAAAGCAGGCTTCCCTCCGGTTTCAGAGTTACAAGAGCTTCGTACTATGAGGTGCACTAAAGAAACAGAATTGAAAACCTGGGGTGGTTTCTGCATGTGATGGGGATGTTGCCCACTGCTAGCATTTCCCCCGCCCCTTGGCCATGGGTGCAATCTCAGAGTGGGCTGTGGGTTTCGGGTTTTTTGCACCAAACACAGGCTAACCCATCAGCTCTGCTGTGAGATCAGTTCCCTCAGGCCTCCTCACCCATAGCTGCCACCCAGGGGCAGCCATTCCCTCCAACTGCTTCGGTGGGAGAGATGGGAGGCAGAAAACTTGCTTCATCAGCTCTGCCGAAAGGCCAGCTCCAACAGGTGCTTTCTACCCCCACTCTGTGCCAGCATTTGATCATACCACCAAAAAAATTTGTTTAAGAATTGGGGTCCGAGTTTGTTTGTTTTCCTCCTCCCTCCCTGTGCCTTTTTCCTTGTGTGTCATGGTGGTTTCTTTCTTTCTTTCTTGATTATAAGCCTGCAGGCAGAGACTTGTCTTGCTTTAATTAAATATATGTAAGCCACTCTGGGAGACATCACCTTGCCAATAAAGGTCCATATAGTAAAAGCTATGGTTTTCCCAGTAGTGATATATGGAAGTGAGAGCTGGGCCATAAAGAAGGCTGGTCCCCGAAGAATGGATGCTTTTGAATTCTGGTGCTGGAGGAGACTCTGGAGAGTCCCATGGACTGCAAGAAGATCCAACCTCTCCATTCTGAACGAAATCAGCCCTGAGTGCTCATTGGAAGGGCAGATCCTGAAGCTGAGGCTCCAAGATTTTGGCCACCTCATGAGAAGAGAAGACTCCCTGGAAAAGACCCTGATGTTGGGAAAGATGGAGGGCACAAGGAGAAGGGTACGGCAGAGGACGAGATGGTGGGACAGTGTTCTCGAAGCTACGAACATGAGTTTGACCAAACTGCGGGAGGCAGTGGAAGACAGGAGGGCCTGGCGTGCTCTGGTCCAGGGGGTCACGAAGAGGCGGACACGACTAATCGACTAAACAACAACAAACAAGCCACTCTGGGAGCCCTTTTGTCAGAAGAGGGAGATAAAACACTCTAAATAAGTTAGGTACTGATAAGTAACCCTTTGATCACTGCAGATGGTGACAGCAGCCACGAAATTAAAAGACGCCTGCTTCTTGGGAGAAGGGCAATGACAGGCCTAGACAGCATCTTGAGAAGCAGAGACGTCACCTTGCCAACAAAGGTCCGTATAGTTAAAGCCATGGTTTTCCCAGTCGTGATGTATGGAAGTGAGAGCTGGACCATAAAGAAGGCTGATCGCCGAAGAATTGATGCTTTTGAATTATGGTGCTGGAGAAGACTCTTGAGAGTCCCATGGACTGCAAGAAGATCAAACGCATCCATTCTGAAGGAAATCAGCCCTGAGTGCTCACTGGAAGGACAGATCGTGAAGCTGAGGCTCCAAGACTTTGGCCACCTCATGAGAAGAGAAGACTCCCTGGAAAAGACCCTGATGTTGGGAAAGATGGAGGGCACAAGGAGAAGGGGACGACAGAGGACGAGATGGTTGGATAGTGTTTTCGAGGTTACCAGCATGAGTCTGACCAAACTGCGGGAGGTAGTGGAGGACAGAGGTGCCTGGCGTGCTCTGGTCCAGGGGGTCAGGAAGAGTCGGACACGACTAAACGACTAAACAACAACAAAAGTAACCCTTTCCCACTCCATCTCAGAACACTACGCAGAATGGGGCTTTTCTGAAAGATGCAAGAACGCGTCTATCTACTGGAAGTTCCACCGTAGTCAACCTACCACTTAATTTACACTATTAATTTCCTAGGCCCTTAACCATTGGGGTCTAGGGTATCTCAAGAGCCCCAGATCCCTTATATCCCAGCCTGCTCACAGAGGCCTTTGGGGGAGTCACTGTTCACGGTCCCCCACGGGTCAGATCCAAGAGGAGCCATGCAAAATTTATGGCTCTCCCTTCCAGTTGAGGTCAGACAGGCCCACTCTCCCTGTAGAACTTCCAACACCAAGTGAAGTCTTCTTTCATTCCAGCAGGCCGTTAAACTGAATCCCAATTTTATGGGTTCCACTTACTTTTATCTGCATTGCATTGTTTTTCCCAGCTTAAGAGACGAAGAGGTACGTAGTCAGAATGAGTATCGCCAGCTGCCCTGTGGAAAGGATCCGAATGCCTTTTAACTAGGTTGTTGTTGTTTAGTCGTTTAGTCATGCCCGACTCTTCGTGCCTCCCTGGACCAGAGCACGCCAGGCACTCCTGTCTTCCACTGCCTCCCGCAGTTTGGTCAAACTCATGTTCGTAGCTTCGAGAACACTGTCCCACCATCTCGTCCTCTGCCGTACCCTTCTCCTTGTGCCCTCCAACTTTCCCAACATCAGGGTCTTTTCCAGGGAGTCTTCTCTTCTCATGAGGTGGCCAAAGTCTTGGAGCCTCAGCTTCAGGATCTGTCCTTCCAGTGAGCACTCAGGGCTGGTTTCCTTCAGAATGGTTTGATCTTCTTGCAGTCCACGGGACTCTCAAGAGTCTCCTCCAACACCAGAATTCAAAAGCATCCATTCTTCAGGGACCAGCCTTCTTTATGGCCCAGCTCTCACTTCCACACATCACTACTGGGAAAACCATAGCTTTAATATACGGACTTTTGTTGGCATTTAACTAGGTTAGCAGCATATATTTTTGAAGTCTGTACATTAAATGATATTGCTTGTAAGCCACACCTTGGTAAGGTTTGTATCTTGAGATGCAGGATCTAAATTGCAACACATCAATCATCCTGTCAAAAGGTAGGTGATTCATCTCCTGCAAGTTTCTCAGGGACCAGGCCTGCTGCTCAGACTTACCAGAAAAGGTTGACTTGTTCTCTGGTGCCAGTTTTTAGTTGTTTTTATCAGGTTTCAAATAGTTATAGAAAATTTTAAAAACCCTCCTCCCAATCTGGGATGGGTATAAAGGATGAATCACAATACAGATTGTTTTGACAAAAGAAAAAGGGACAAAGTCTATTAATGGTAGAAGAGGGGGGAAACAACCAAAAACCCTTAATGTAGTCATTCGCTGATGCTTTTTCGGAATGTTTTATTTCCTTAAAGGTAAAGGGACCCCTGACCATTAGGTCCAGTCGTGGCCGACTCTGGGGTTGTGGCGCTCCTCTCGCTTTACTGGCCGAGGGAGCTGGCGTACATCTTCCGGGTCATGTGACCAGCATGACTAAGCCGCTTCTGGCGAACCAGAGCAGCGCACGGAAACGCCATTTACCTTCCCGCCAGAGTAGTACCTATTTATCTAATTGCACTTTGACGTGTTTTCGAACTGCTAGGTTGGCAGGAGCAGGGACCGAGCAATGGGAGCTCACCCCCTCGCGGGGATTTGAACCGCTGACCTTCTGATCGGCAAGCCCTAGGTTCTGTGGTTCAACCCACAGCGCCACCCGCGTCCCCCTTTATTTCCTTGGGGGAATGCAATTCCACCCCACCTGAAAAACCCTATGACACCAATCCGTAGCTCAGTTGGTAGAGACTTTTACTCAAAACAGCCATGTTGTCTGGGAGTAATTCCCTTTTTAATGATTTCCCAAGCAAGGATAATGCAAACTTTTACCTTTCAATAAAAAGCTGTTTGCATCATTGAAAGCTCTGTTATTGCGTTTTCCTTTTAAGGCAAAAGATGTTAATGTATGACTTCTTTTTTTCTAAACTAAAACCTCAGTATTCAGGTTAAATTGCCCTGTTGGCACTTTGCGATAAATAAGTTGGTTTTGGGCTGCAGTTTGGGCGCTGGGTCTCTAAAAGCTTCGCCGTCACCGGTATAAGGCACCTCCCTGGGTTCCCAAGGCTTGCCCTCCAATGCAGAGACATGTATAGGTTTTGCTGGTAGGTTGTGTTCATCCTTATCTACGTGGTAGCCGCCGCCTGCAGGGACTAAGACAAGAGGGGACCCACAGCATAAATGCAGACCCCTCCAAGCCTGTGTGGCCCCCAGCACCCTTTGCAGGCCACACGCCCTCACCTCCCATGCTTTGCATGCCCCTCAAGTGTTGGATGGCGGCTAATGGATTGAGGTTGAATCCTGACAAGACAGAAGTACTCTTTTTGGGGGACAGGGGGCAGGCGAGTGTGGGGGACTCCCTGGTCCTGAATGGGGTAACTGTGCCCCTGAAGGACCAGGTGCGCAGCCTGGGAGTCATTTTGGACTCACAGCTGTCCATGGAGGCACAGGTCAATTCTGTGTCCAGGACAGCTGTCTACCAGCTCCATCTGGTACGCAGGATGAGACCCTCTCTGCCCACAGACTGTCTTGCCAGAGTGGTGCACGCTCTGGTTATCTCCCAGTTGGACTACTGCAATGTGCTCTACGTGGGGCTACCTTTGAAGGTGACTCGGAAACTACAACTAATCCAGAATGCGGCAGCTAGACTGGTAACTGGGAGCGGCCGAGACCACATAACACCGGTCTTGAAAGACCTACACTGGCTCCCAGTACTTTTCCGAGCACAATTCAAAGTGTTGTTGATGACCTTGAAAGCCCTAAACGGCCTTGGTCCAGTAGACCTGAAGGAGCGTCTCCACCCCCATCGTTACAGGGAACCAGGCAGAGGGTCTTCTCGGTAGTGGCGCCTGCCCTGTGGAACGCCCTCCGAACAGATGTCAAAGAGAACAACAACTACCAGACTTTTAGAAGGCATCTGAAGGCAGCCCTGTTTAGGGAAGCTTTTAATGTTTGATGCATTACTGTATTTTAATATTTCGTTGGAAGCCGCCCAGAGTGGCTGGGGAAGCCCAGCCAGATGGGCGGGGTATAAATAATAATTTATTCATTATTATTATTTCTGTATGGCTGAAATGCCTCCTTGAACTCGTGATGATGCTTCTTGCTTACCTGACGGGCAGACAGAGAGAGGGCTGTGTGTTTAGAAACTAGCCTTCTGTAGAAAAAGGTAAAAATTGCATGCGTTGATCCACTCCCTTTTGCCCACCCCGGTAAGTGGACTTCAAGGGGTTGCCCAGAAAGGAACCTGCTCTCGAGCAGAAAACATTCCCCACCATGGACTAGGACTCCACCTTCCCCAACCTGCCATTGTTTTACTGGAGACCTGCCGTCGTCCGCGCTTGGGGTTGAAGGAAGTTGTAGCTGTGCCAGGCAGGGCTGAGAGTAGGTTGCAGGCGTGAGGGACCTTTGGCCCATCAGACGTCGCTGAACTATAACTCCCACCAGCCCCACAAGCATGGGCGATAAGCCAGGGGTGATGGGTGCCATAGCATCTGGGCGGCCAAAAGTTTCCGGCAGGCAGGCAGGCAGACCCCAACTTTTGCAAAATGAATCCAGATGCAGTAGCCTTTGTTCTGACCCAGCCAAAAGGTGACTCCTAACGTTCTCAAAAGCAGGTGTGCGCGGACCAAGGAGCTCTCTCCAAGGGATGGGGGTCAAGAGCCTTTGAGTTGCAAAGTTTATCAACCGATAGCAGATCTTTTTTAGAAGTAGACTCAAAGCAAATCACCCTTGCTTTAATGCATGGGTAGGCAAACTAAAAGGACGTGGGTGGCGCTGTGGTCTAAACCACTGAGCCTCTTGGGCTTGCTGATCAGAAGGCTGGCGGTTCGAATCCCTGCGACGGGGTGAGCTCCTGTTGCTCTGTCCCAGCTCCTACCAACCTAGCAGTTCGAAAGCACACCAGTGCAAGTAGATAAACAGGTACCACTCCAGCGGGAAGGTAAATGGCGTTTCCGTGTGCTGCTCTGGTTCGCCAGAAGCGGCTTTGTCATGCTGGCCACATGTCTGTGGACAAACACCGGCTCCCTCGGCCACTAAACCGAGATGAGCACCACAACCCCCGAGTCCTCCGCGACTGAACGGTCAGGGGTCCCTTTACCTAGGCAAACTAAGGCCCGGGGCGCCAGATCCAGCCCAATCGCCTTCTAAATCCAGCCCGCTGACGGTCCAGGAATCAGCATGTTTTTACATGAGTAGAATGTGCCCTTTTATTTAAAATGCATCGCTGGGTTATTTGTGGGGCATAGGAATTCTTTCATTTCCCCCCCCCCCCAAAAAAAAACACATAGACCGGCCCCCCACAAGGTCTGAGAGACAGTGGACCGGCCCCATGCTGAAAAAGATTGCTGACCCCTGCTTAATGCATATGAAACACCTCCTCTTTTTTTAAACACTCAACTCAGTATTTATTTCTACAGTCACACAATGCTAGATTACATTATACGAGTTGATCCTCTACATTCTGCCACGGTGCGGCGTGGCCAACTGACAGGGTTAAATGCAGACATGGGGTAATCTCTGTTCTCTAGGGGGCTAGGCTGAGTTTGACGGGAGTAGTTCACTCGCTGCCTGAGAGGTGGATGGGCAGTCGCCAAGACATATTCTTTCGGAGGCAAGAAACCAGGATACATCTTTCCTCCTCGACTTTGGTCAAACCCAATGTGCCTTTACACTGTTATTAATAATCTGAAAACAACCCTTGATGGGCATATGGGCTTGAACGGGGATAAAAACTGAACTTCCTAGCACTGGACGGAGCTAATAGCCATATATATACACATGACATATATAATTATATATATATAATTACTAAAAAGGCACTTTCTTTCCAAAAAGGGACCAGCCTTACAGATCAATTGCAAGAAATGCAAAGGTTCCTTCTTGCGGCCTCTGGGTGGGGCGAAAGCGTCCTTTTGGCCTTCAAACGTCCTCGCGTCCCGTCCCGATCAAACCCTTTTCAGAAAATCCTTTTTTTGCGGCTTCAAGCAGGCCGTGCTGCTGGGCAGATGGGGCTACCCAGATAGTCCCACCGCACGCTACAAGGGAGTTGGTTGCCTCTAGGGAGCGAGCAGCAAGGGCGAAGCAGCTGGCGATGGAATAAGAGCCCGGCGAGTTTGCAGAGGGTTCCTTTTTTGGGGAGCAGGGAGCGGAGGAGAGGGGTTTGAGTTCATGTTTCCAGCACTCGGATGAGAGGCAAAGGTTTGGGGCCTGGAGACTTGGTGAGCCGTTTGCTGCAGGAGAGAGAAAGAAGATAGAGGGGAGGGAGAGAGATATTAGAGAATAAGCTGACATTAGGAAACGTGGCGATAAAGGTGTTGGGATAGAAGTACTGTTTTTGGGGGACAGGGGGAGGGCGGGTGTGGAGGACTCCCTGGTCCTGAATGGGGTCACTGTGCCCCTGAAGGACCAGGTGCACAGCCTGGGAGTCATTTTGGACTCACAGCTGTCCACGGAGGCACAGGTTAACTCTGTGTCCAGGGCAGCTGTCTCCCAGCTCCATCTGGAGGCTGAGACCCTACCTGCCCGGGGACTGTCTCGCCAGAGTGTTGCATGCTCTAGTTATCTCCCGCTTGGACTATTGCAACTCGCTCTACGTGGGGCTACCTTTGAAGGTGACACGGAAACTGCAATTAAACCAGAATGGGGCAGCTAGACTGGTGACTGGGAGCGGCTGCCAAAACCATATAACACCGGTCCTGAGAGATCTGAACTGGTTCCCAGTACGTTTCCGAGCAAAATTCGAAGTGTTGGTGCTGACCTTTCAAGCCCTAAACGGCCTCAGCCCAGTATACATGAAGGAGCATCTCCACCCCCATCGTTCTGCCCAGACACTGAAGTTAGCCAGGTTAGAGGGAACCAGACAGAGGGCCTTCTCGGTAGTGGCACCTGCCCTGTGGAACGCCCTCCCTTCAGATGTGAAGGAAATAAGCAGCTATCCTACCTTTAAAAGACAGGCAGCCATGTTTAGGTAAGTTTTTAATATTTAATGCTGTATTGTTTTTAACACTCGATTGGGAGCCGCCCAGAGTGGCTGGGGAAACTCAGCCAGATGGACGCTGTATAAATAATAATAATAATAATAATAATAATAATAATAATAATAATAATAATTATAATTGTTCTGCAGTGAGTGGGTAGGACTTGTCCCTTTTTGCAGTGAATTGAATGTGCGGATGAGCACTTCCTAGGTATTCTGGCCCATCGCTTTGAAGGCGTGTTAAGCTATTCGCATTTTAGGAACATGCAAGTCGCTTTGGGGAGAGAGAAGAGAAGAGGGGTGCACCAAAGCGGCTGATGGCTCAGAAAGTGTAGGGGGTGAGGGGCGAGACTCCATCAGGCAAGGCCTGGTATGGTTCCAGTCTCTGCTTCTCATTTTGTACTGCATTATGTCATGCACTGTGGCTTACTGTTGTGTTATTGACTGGAGTTGGGGAATTACTTATTGTAACTGTTAAGAGTGCATTTCTGTTTAATCTTGAGGTGCTGATATTTAATATTACAGTGGTACCTCAGGTTAAGTACTTAATTCGTTCTGGAGGTCCGTTCTTAACCTGAAACTATTCTTAACCTGAAGCACCACTTTAGCTAATGGGGCCTCCCACTGCCGCCGTCACACGATTTCTGTTCTCATCCTGAAGCAAAGTTCTTAACCCAAGGTACTATTTCTGGGTTAGTGGAGTCTGTAACCTGAAACGTATGTAACCTGAAGCATATGTAACCCGAGGTACCACTGTATTCTATATTATTCTAATGAATGTTGAATGTTATTTTATTTGCATATTGTATATTGTATTATGCAGATTGTCTTATTTATATGATGCTAGCCACTCTGAGCCCGGCTTTGGCCAGGGAGGGCAGGATACAAATAATTTATTATTATTATTATTATTATTATTATTATTATTATTATTATTATTAT
>JAXCMG010000055.1:3892568-3988630 GCA_034642415.1 Podarcis siculus | reverse complement strand
TTATTATTATTATTATTATTATTATTATTATTATTATTATTATTATTCCACCCCAGGCTGACTGCCACTGCCCCTAAAGGGCAGGTGGCAACCCCTCCACCCTACCGCTCACCTGCTGACGTACTCTGATTTGGAGCGGGGCCTTGCGTTGTGGACCCCGGAGCTCTGGGCCTGCTTTTCAATGAGGTGCTCCATGCGGTCGTGCATCTCAAGGTTCTGAAGGGAGAAAACACGAGAGTGAAAGGGATGATGTCACTGATTTCCAGAGGGCTGGTCTAAATGAATTGGGGGTGAGGGGCTTCCAGCTCTACAACAGTATTTAAAAAAAGGGGCACGTTCATTAAAGCGGCAACGTTTCACTCGGGGAAAAGGGAGGCAGACAGAACTGGCCTGAACCACTGGAAGAACAAACGGCATTTCAGTAACGGGAGCAAAGCGTCATGGCTGGGACGTGAGAAGAGAAAAACTACGCATTTGGCAGAAACTGGCAAAATTTGCATTAAATTCCTCTTTGATGGCGCTGTTTCCTCTGCTTTGATGCTCATTTTGGTGGGGAGGAAAAACAGTCCCACCTGCAAGTCAATTTTGTGCCTGTGTGTGTCCTTTCAACACACCTGGAGTCAGGTTGCAAGAGTCCGCTCTGGACCCGGCCGGCATTCCCGTAGCACCACAAACGCCCCACCAGGGGGCAGCCGAGCCAAGGGCTCTTCTGGGGCAAGGAATGCGCTTGGTCTTTCGCCACCCAGATTGCCAACTTGCAAAATCGAAATGCAAACACGCCACCCTATACCAAAATTGGATGACGCATTTTCTCCAGATTTCGCAATGGGAAAGCATGTGCAAAAATAGGTGTTTTTAAGGCTGTGTGCACAGCCTTAAAGCACGTGCAAAAATAGTTTTTTTCTATTTTTAAGCCATGCCTTGTTTTTGCAGGCAAATGCACTGAAAAGTATTAAAGTTCATTTAACGTTTTTAAAAGAGCATTTTGTACGTAAGGAGCGTATCCAAAATGTGGGCTTCCGGGTTGGTGC
Source organism: Podarcis siculus (assembly GCA_034642415.1). NCBI lineage: Eukaryota > Metazoa > Chordata > Lepidosauria > Squamata > Lacertidae > Podarcis > Podarcis siculus. The sequence goes on along the minus strand of JAXCMG010000055.1, from coordinate 3,987,599 downwards.
CCTACTCAGCGTAGACCTCCGCCAAAATTAGCAGACCTAAGCTAGGCATGTTGATTTCAATGAGTCTGAGTAGGACTAACGCTGGATAAAATTCTAATAATCTGGAGCCATACGCACAAACATCGTAGGGAGAAATATGATCACAAGGTGAGCTGATAGGGGATTGTGCTGGATGTCTCTAAAAAGGAACTATATGGGTTTGCAGCCACTGTTATCCCTACTCAATGCATAGAAAAACAACTCATGAGAAAACATAGGCCCTTTAATGTCAACATCTTGCAGGCAACAGGATGAGGAACTTTAATGAAAATGGCTGCCTACCTCAGCCTCCAGGTAGGCCACACGTTCTTTGAGTTCTTGGATGATTGTGTCTTTGGACTGAATCACGGTCTTGGAGTTTTGAAGCTGTGGAGAAGGAGGATTGTTAGAAATGCACAGCCCCAGAGACTCCAGAAAAGGAGAAGCTAGCTGCAAACATGCCCCAAAATGGCCCAGGTAAGTTGCACCAGGGAAGCGGGTGGCGCTGTGGGTTAAACCACTGAGCCTAGGACTTGCCGATCAGAAGGTTGGCGGTTCGAATCCCCACGACGGGGTGAGCTCCCGTTGCTCGGTCCCTGCTCCTGCCAACCTAGCAGTTTGAAAGCACACCAGTGCAAGTAGATAAATAGGTACCGCTCTGGCGGGAAGGTGAACGGCGTTTCCGTGCGCTGCTCTGGTTCGCCAGAAGCGGCTTAGTCATGCTGGCCACATGACCCGGAAGCTGTACGCCGGCTCCCTTGGCCAGTAAAGCGAGATGAGCGCCACAACCCCAGAGTCGGTCACGACTGGACCTAATGATCAGGGGTCCCTTTACCTTTTAAGTTGCACCAGGGGTTTAAAACTGGCACCCCCACCCCCAGAGAAAGTGGGACCTGTAATCTTGGGGAAGGTGGGAGTGAGACAGACAGATCTCAAAGCAAAGATGCAACATCAAACTTCAACTCCCATGATGTGGGGCCACAGCTGTCAAAGGAGGGGTGAGGAATTTGCAGAAAGCTCCCGATGTTGCTGGACTTCCAACTCCCAGCAGCCCACAGGGTCAAGGGTCAGGAATGCAGCTGTAATCCACTACCACCGATGACACAGAAATGTCTGAACTCTCTCTCTCTGCAGTTAATGCATGCTGCCTGAGTAATCAGGCTCCTAGAGCAGCTTATAAATTCTTTTAAAAATGCAACAGCCCCTCCCCATAGGTTTACAATCTAAAAAAGTCACAACACACAAGGAAAACCAATTGGGAGGGAAGAGTAAATATGGAAATGCAAGCCCCTAAATTGCAAAGTTGTTCTAACGACTGGCTGGGAGGCTCCAAAAGCTGCTGGTCTCTCAGCTGCGTGGAGTTTGTTTAGAAAGGTTTTTCTAACACAATTTTAAGTTTGAATCCCTAATCCTCTGGCGATTTGCAGAACTTTCAGAGAGAGAGAGAGAAAGAATCTTTACTGAATCAGCCCCAGACACCTCCATGAAAAGGGCTTAGTTACAAGGAGTCCTTTTGAGGTGTGAGTCACTCAAAAGATGGGAGGTCAGTTTTAAACCAAACAGAAGCCAAATTAATTGGCACAGGGCTTAAGATTTAACTCTTTCCCAAGTCAGGGAGAGACACACACGGCTGGTTTTAAAGGCGGAGAGACTCTCTCTTTTTTATTTGTTAATCTTACCATCTGGTTTCTGTTATGTTTGGCTGTTAGCTCACTTTCACCGTCTAGACTTACACATGTACGAAGACAAGCCTATCCAGACACGCAGAGCGTTGACGTGTGTTTTAATATGGCTTTTTATAGCTCTCCATTAACTATTTTTTTGAAGGTTTTAAACAATTGTTCGACAGGCTTTTGAAAAACAGATAATTCCCTTGCTTTATTGCCTCCGTAATCTGCTTTGCGGTCCAATGAGCTTTTTGACATTCGAGTGACATATAAACTCTCCAGAGTAAAATAGGTAAGAGCAGATATGCAAAAATGCTTTTTTGGGGTTACTCCCAGTGGCAGCCTGGTGCCGATTGGGACTGGTGGGGAAGAAGGCACAGAAAGCATCCCAATGGGAGGCGGAGCCAGAGCCAACGGGGTGGAGCCTGTGTCAACGGGGGGGCAGTGTCAACAGGAGGCGGAGCCAACTTCCTCTACTTTTCCTCCCTTCTTCCTCCTGCCTGCCAAGTTCTACCAGAGGAAGAAGCGAACAGGCAGGGCCACCCCTCGTCCTGGTTGTTAAGTAGGAAGCTAGGCAGGGAGGGAGTTTGCTGAGAGCAGAGAGGGAACAAGGGTTCCTAGGACCCACGTATCTACGGGACCACCTCTCCTGGTATGCCCCGCGGAGGACCTTAAGGTCCACAAATGACAACACTTTGGAGCTCCCAGGTTGCACGGTGGTTAGATTGGTCTCCACTAGGGCCAGGGCCTTTTCAGCACTGGCCCCAACTTGGTGGAACGCTCTGTCACAAGAGACCAGGGCCCTGTGGGACTTGACCCCTTTCCGTAGGGCCTGCAAGACAGAGCTGTTCCGCCTGGCCTTTGGTTTGGACTCAGTCTGACCATTCTGTTTCCCTCCCCTTATGGTCTTGATTTATCAGCTACTTTTAAAATGAGGCTGCATTTTAAATTGCATTTTAACCTCTACTTTAAATTGGTTTCCCCCCCCCTCTCTTTTTCCTCTATTATGTTTTTACTGTGATTTTATTGGTGTTAGCCAGGGAGGCTAACAGGCCAGGGAGGGCGGGGTATAAATAAAATTTATTATTATTATTATTATTATTGTTATTTATATTACGCTCGGGTCTAGCACAACATTACCTCTGGAGACAGGAGTATGTCACGCTGCCAGCAAGAGGAGGGGTAGGAGCGGAGGAAGGAGAAAGAAGCAGGTTGCATAACCCCAAAGTCAGGAAGGGGACAAGACCCCCAAAACGCTCCATCCCAGCCGCAGCACCCACCTGCTCAATCATCTGCCGGACCTTCCTCTGCTGGCTCTTGAGCATGTCGTCCAAGTGGTGGATCTTCTCCCGCAAAGTGGCAACTTCCTTCTCCAGTTTGGCCGACCTGAGAGCAGGAGGACGAAGAAGGAGAAAGAGGCCGCAGGTTATGCAAAAACCAGTTCTGTAATATCCCGCTTTGCGTTCCAGCTTTAAAAGCGGCTGCACGGGCAACTCCCCATTTACGCACTCTCGGGGAACACGCGTGCATCGCTGCGAACTCAGGTGTGGCATAAAAAGGGGCGAAAACAGCCCCAAAAGAGCACGGAAATGGCCCCATGACAACAGTTTTGAGGTCCCAGGTCGCAAGGTGGTTAGATTGGTCTCCACTAGGGCCAGGGCCTTTTCAGTACTGGCCCCGACTTGGTGGAACCCTCTGTCACAAGAGACCAGGGCTCTGCAGGACTTGACATCTTTCCGCAGGGCCTGCAAGACAGAGCTGTTCCGCCTGGCCTTTGGTTTGGACTCACTCTGACCCTTATGTTTTCCCTCCCCTTTTGGTTTTGATCCATGGGCTACTTTTAAAATGAGGCTGCATTTTAAATTCCATTTTAACCTGTAGTTTAAATTGTTTTGTTGTCGTCTTTCCCCTATTATGTTTTTATTGTAATTTTACTGGTGTTAGCCACCCTGAGCCCAGCTCTGGCTGGGGAGGGTGGGGTATAAATAAATTTTATTATTATTATTATTATTATTATTATTATTATTATTATTATTATTATTAAAAATGACTCAAAAATAGCATCTAGCAATCCCAGCACTGACCTCTGAGGCCTGTGGAGCATTGGGAGTTTGAGCAAGGAATGATCACAGTGGAATTTGGTGAATTTTTTTGTTTTTTGAAAGGGTCTTCCAGAAGTTTGGAGGGTGTTTGGCGGTTTTTCCAATGGTGTTCCAATATACACGATTTCACATAAACGTGTTGTGCTGTATGTAATGTAACCCGTATGCAAATGGGGATCTGTTTATTATCTCTCCTCCCGCCCCACGCCCTGTTCTGTGCTATCCGTCGCAAAACCCTATTGGACGCAAGTCAGGCACAAGTCCCCAGCCCCACAGATCCTCCACGCCTGGGGCTCAAGCCTCTCACCTTTCCTGCTCGGCAACTTTGTCCTTCTCGACGCTGCGCAGCTGCTCCAGCTCCGACTCGTCGTCTCTCATCTTCTGTAGCAGAGTTTTGTGCTCCTGCAACGGGGAGAGAAGGGCAGGCAGGGTTAAGGTGGCTGCCACGAGGCTCTCAGATCTGACAGCAGGCCTTGCAAAAAACCGAAAAGCTACGCCTGGGTAGGGGAGGAACAGAGAACGTTGTGGGGCTGGGCAGTATTCGCTCTACGTGGGGCTGCCCTTGAAGCTGACCCAGAAACTCCAGTGGGTGCAGAACGCTGTGGCGAGACTCCTTACGGGGTCCTCACTGCGAGATCACATTCACCCAGTGCTCTACCAGCTGCACTGGCTCCCGGTGGAGTACAGGATCGGGTTTAAGGTGCTGGTTTTAACCTTTAAAGCCCTATACAGCCTAGGACCCTCATACCTGCGGGACCGCCTCTCCTGGTATGCCCCACAGAGGAACTTACGGTCTTCAAACAAAAACATCTTCAAGGTCCCTGGCCACAGAGAGGTTAGGCTGGCCTCAACCAGAGCCAGGGCTTTTTCAGTTGTGGCCCCAATCTGGTGGAACGCTCTGTCCCAAGAGACTAGGGCCCTGCAGGACTTGACATCTTTCCGCAGGGCCTGCAAGACAGAGCTGTTCCGCCAGGCCTTTGGCCAGGGCACAGCCTGACCCCATCCTTTGGCAATCCTAACAGAACTCTACCCAATAGTTGCCATCAATTTGATTTGAAGTAATTTTTTAATGAAATGATTTTAAAACGTTGTCTTATTTTATTGTTGTTAGCCGCCCTGAGCCTGGCTTTGGCTGGGGAGGGCGGGATATAAATAAAAATTTATTATTATTATTATTCCTGACCCACAGTATGCACATAATTTGTTCTCGCTAGAGGCAGCGACGCCTGCCAACTTGAATGTCTTTAAAAGAGGACAGGGCGGATTCACAGAGGACGAAAAGGCGACAGTTCTTCTTAGATTCCCATCCTGAGCAGGTGTGGGTACTTTAAGCCAGAGTTTCCCAGCCTTGGGTCTCTGGCTTTTTGGACTCCCATTCCCATCATCCCTGACCACCGGTCTTGCTAGCTAGGGATGATGGGAGTTGTAGTCCTAAAACAGCTGGAGGACCAAGGTTGGGAAATTCTGCTTTACGATAGGATAATCTTTATTGTCATTGTCCCATATAGAACAAGGAAATTGGAAGGGGAAAAAAATCTACACAAGACATTCAAAACCAGCAAGCCTACTATCCCAGCCTGATTAGCCCCCTAAAAACTGATACCCCATTTTAAAAATACAATTCACTCCCACAGAGACCCCTTAAGGTAAAGGGACCCCTGACCGTTAGGTCCAGTTGTGGCCGACTCTGGGGTTGCGGCACTCATCTCGCTTTACTGGCCGAGGAAGCTGGCATACAGCTTCTGGGTCATGTGGCCAACAGGACTAAGCCGCTTCTGACAAACCAGAGCAGCGCACGGAAACGCCATTTACCTTCCCGCCGGAGGGGTACCTATTTATCTACTTGCACTTTGAGGTGCTTTCGAACTGCTAGGTTGGCAGGAGCAGGGACCGAACAACGGGAGCTCACCCCATTGCGCAGATTCGAACCGCCGACCTTCTGATCGGCAAGTCCTAGGCTCTGTGGTTTAAGCCACAGCACCTTACAACGTGTTTAAAACCAAAATCGCATTTGGATAGAAACTGTTTCTCAAGCGGCTATTCCTAGTCGTTTAAGCTGTAAACCAGCACGTTTTGGGTTGACTGGTATCATTACATTTTTTATTTTATTTTTTAAAAGGCATTCTGGTCTACGGATACTCCTTTCCAGGGTCTAAAGCACTGTTTGGTCTCTGATAGGTTTGCTAGACTGTTTTAAATGCCATCTTCCACTTGCAAGGGCCACTCCAAATAAAAGACAACTAGAGAAAAGAGGGTTCTGAATTAAACAAAAGGTTCAATTAGATGCATCACCAAACCAAGCCAATTTGCACCCTCTCTTAATTTTGGCCCAGCGCACAACAGCGTTCGCTGCGCCAATCTGCCCTGCGGACAACCGCCGGCATCTTCCGTCAGGCGAGTACCTTCTCCATCCCCGTCAGGAGTCTCTGCAGTTCCTCCAGCTTCAAATCCTTCTCTTCCAAGTCCAGCTCCGCTCTCCTGAGAGCTGCTCCCGAATGTTCGGCTTCCCTCCGATAATGGGAAATGGACGTCTGCAAGAAGAGGGGAGAGGGGGCACTTTTGCATGCATGTCAACGGTTTCACACAAACACATGACACGGCTAGCAAAACTGCACTGTTCACCCCAAAAGGCTGGCAACCATCATCAACCCTTGGTCCTGTATACCTGAAGGAGCGTCTCCGCCCCCATCGTTCTGCCCGGACACTGAGGTCCAGCGCTGATCGGCAAGTCCTAGGCTCGGGGGTTTAACCCACAGCGCCACCCGCGTCCCTAATAGCTCCATCCTTATTTCACACAGCATGATATATCAGTACACTCGTACCTTGGAAGCTGAACGGAATCCGTTCCGGAAGGCCATTCGACTTCCAAAACGTTTGAAAACTCTGATTTGCTGCAGGAAAGCCCCGTCAGAGGTTCAGGTTCCAAAAGAACGTTCGAAAACCAGAACACTCACTTCCAGGTTTCAATTGTTCGGGAGCCGAAACGTCCGAGTTCCAGGGCGCCCAGGATCCAAGGCACAACTCTACAGTCATACCTCGGGTTAAAGTTGCTTCAGGTTGAGCAACCCAGAAGTAACAGAACACGTTACTTCCAGGTTTCGCTGCTCACGCATGCGCTCAAAATGACGTCATGCGCAGCAGTGGTGAATCTCTGGAATGGATCCCGTTCGCATCCAGAGGTACCACTGTATATCGCAATGTTTAGCTGGTGATATATTGCAACGCTGAAAGCCAGCCCTACACAGGGGTGCTGGAGGTGTAAATGATGGTTACACTTTGGAAAGCCACTATCCCTGGATAAAGTTCGTCAGTTTTGTTGCATTAGTCAAGCTAAACTGTCCGAACTGGATTTTGAAGAATGTGCAACTGATTGCGACCGCTTTGAATGTTACGATCTTCCTGAGTGGGTCGCTCAAACTGCAGTTTTGAATCATGATTTTTGTAGGGTAAGGTTGCAGGCCCTGGGGATGAGCTTATGGAACCAAGGAAGCGGTGACCCCCATAAAAGTTTGGGAGCCCCTGGCCTGATCCAGCGGGCCTTTCTTGTGTTCTGACCTCATAGGCAGCTCTGTCCGACTGGTGGCGCTTCTCGGCCTCTTGAAGTTTCGTGAAGAGCTTCTTGGTGGTCTCCCGCATTATCGAGATGTCTTCTCCGGGGTACGTCGGCTCATCCTGAAGAAAGGTAAGGATTTTAAGCAAGGGGGGCCTTTTTCAGCTGGAGGGCCACTTTCTCATTTGGGGGCAGCCTCCTGAGGGCCGCACACCAGTAGTGGGCAGGGCCAGAAACAAGAGTGGACGGAGCAATGAAAGGGGATGCTTTGTTTTATATGTTAGTTTCCTACTTTGCTCTCTCTCAACAGATTGAGATTGAATCCTGACAAGACAGAAGTGCTGTTTTGGGGGGACAGGAGGCGGGCAGGTGTGGGGGACTCCCTGGTCCTGAATGGGGCAACTGTGCCCCTGAAGGACCAGGTGCGTAGCCTGGGAGTCATTTTGGACTCACTGCTGTCCATGGAGGCACAGGTCAAATCCGTGTCCAGGGCAGCCGTTTACCAGCTCCATCTGGTACGCAGGCTGAGACCCTATCTGCCTGCGGACTGTCTCGCCAGAGTGGTGCATGCGCTAGTTATCTGCCGCTTGGACTACTGCAATGCGCTCTGCGTGGGGCTACCTTTGAAGGTGACCTGGAAACTACAACTAATCCAGAATGCGGCAGCTAGACTGGTGACTGGGAGCGGCCGCCGAGACCACCTAACAACGGTCTTGAAAGACCTACACTGGCTCCCAGTACGTTTCTGGGCACAATTCAAAGTGTTGGTGCTGACCTTGAAAGCCCTAAATGGCCTCGGTCCAGTATACCTGAAGGAGCGTCTCCACCCCCATCATTCAGCCTGGTCACTGAGAGCCAGCGCCAAGGGCCTTCTGGCGGTTCCCTCATTGTGAGAAGTGAGGTTACAGGGAACCAGACAGAGGGCCTTCTTGGTGGTGGCGCCTGCCCTTTGGAACGCCCTCCCTTCAAATGTGAAGGAAATAAGCAGCTATCTGATGTTTAAAAGACATCTGAAGGCAGCCCTGTTTAGGGAAGCTTTTAATATTTAATGCTGTATTGTTTTTAATACTCGATTGGAAGCCACCCAGAGTGGCTGGGCAAAGACCAGACACAGAGGCCTGGAGGGGCACATTTAGGCCCCCCCAGGCCTGAGATCTCCCCACCCCTGAACTGCCAAGGAAACGATGGACTCCCTTCTCCCCATTTGATGCTGACACCCAGGGTGGTGCAATGGTTAGTGTGCTGGACTAGGCTTCAAATCCCCACTGGGGTGACCCTGGGCCGGCCAGCATCTCTGAGCCTAACCTACCTCACAGGGTTGTTGTGAGGGTGGGGGGGGTGAAGAGAAAGGGAGAGGTGCACAGGCCACCTTGAGATCCTTGGAGAAACGATGGGGTTTAAATACAATAACAAATAACATGCAAACGAGTCACAAGCAAGCTGGCTCACCTTGCCCACCGCATTTATTAATTGCATTAACATCTTTCCTCCCTAAGAAGTTCCAGGGCAAGGTCCAGGGCTTTCACTTCCCTGGCTTCTCCTCTTCACCCAGCGGCAGAGTGAGGATTCCCTGCCCCACTGGCCTGAGGCTCTAACCATTGCACCACACTGCCCCCCCTCTCTCCCCTAACTTCAGCTCTAGGTCAGAGCGAGTGAACAAGACCAACCCAGTTTCTCCCCAACCTCAGTTCTTCCAGGCATGGAGGCCACCTGTGAATGCCAACCGTCCCGTCCCACCACCACCACCACGGCCACAGACTCTTGCACACGGACCTGGCATAGCGAGACGCTGCGAAATGAGGTAGTTCTGTGAGGACGGATCCCGTTCGGCTTGTCCAGCGTTTTCTGTGTTTAAAGACATACACGCAAATAAAGTAAAATAAAATGGGGAAAGGGACCAGAACAGCACTTCTTTTCGTGACAGAACTCCACACAGAGAGGTCTCTTACACCCTTTTAATCATGCAGATAAAGAAACCGTATTTATCGCCAGGCTTTTAGCAGCTGATAGATTACGTCATTTTTAGGACAGTTTTTAAAAGTATATTATTTATGCAATTTATCACAATTTTTTTAAAGCTTTTTTGTTGTTTTTCAAGTTGCTCTGTGACCATTTTTGGTGAAGGGCAGTACAGCAATCTCTTCATTATTTTATTAATAAACAGTTATAATAACTGACATCAGCGATGTACGGTTAATATGCAACTGAATAACAGCGGCTCTGTGTGTGTGTGTCTGCACTTGAACGATGGTTCCTGAGGTAAAGGAGCAAGAGTGCCTCCATTTTGGGGAGCCGTCTGAAAACAAAATGGCGGACTCAACCTTTTGGAACTGCAGCGATTTGGACCCCTCTTTACGTTTTGGAACCAAATTTGGCAAGGCGGTCCTTGGGACTGAGGAGCAGGGTTTTCTCTAGGCCTGGATACTGTTGGGCGCCATTTTGAATCAAGATGGCGGACTCAACATTTCAAAGCTGCAGGGTCCATGGGTTCATGAAGTTACCAACAAAAGGTAAGTTCGGTGATATTCACAATACCGTAATCAAAAGGTGGCTGTTCGCCCCCAATGGGGCCCTTTAGGCTAAGCAAATCAGTCTCTTATGCTTAAGCCAAGAAAGAGCATTCTCTGTAAGACTGAATATCAATATACAATATCAAGACTTTTGAGATTAGACCACTGAAGAAGCCCGGAAAACTACCTTGGGAGTGGGCTACCTGCAAGCCCCAGTAAAAGGGCTCCATCAGGGGCAAACGGCGGCCTTTTGATTATTTGGAGTGCCAGGGCGAAACAGGTGCAAAACGCCGGCACCCTGTCTCTACAACTCCACTAGCATCTCTTGGTATTGTGAATATCACCGAACTTACTTTTTGTTGGTATCTTCGTGAACTTATCTAATAGACTGAGTGAAGCATTTGAAAAAATCTATTGAAACCAGACATTATAAGTTCATTTTAGGCTGGGTAGCTCTGGTTTTCCCAGTAGTGATGTATGGAAGTGAGAGCTGGACCATAAAGAAGGCTGATCGCCGAAGAATGGATGCTTTTGAATTCTGGTGCTGGAGGAGACTCTTGAGAGTCCCATGGACTGCAAGAAGATCCAACCTCTCCATTCTGAAGGAAATCAGCCCTGAGTGCTCACTGGAAGGACAGATCCTGAAGCTGAGGCTCCAAGACTTTGGCCACCTCATGAGAAGAGAAGACTCCCTGGAAAAGACCCTGATGTTGGGAAAGATGGAGGGCACAAGGAGAAGGGGACGACGGAGGACGAGATGGTGGGACAGTGTTCTTGAAGCTACGAAGATGAGTCTGACCAAACTGCAGGAGGCAGTAGAAGACAGGAGTGCCTGGCGTGCTCTGGTCCATGGGGTCACGAAGGGTCAGACACGACTAAACGACTAAACAACAGTTTGCAAGTCTTTGTTTAATGTTTTGAATTTTTCTCAGAAGGTTGATAAAGTATGTATAATTATTGTTCTGTGTTTATTAATCGCCAACATGTTGCTTGAGTCTATCAGCAGCACAGGTTGCATTTTTCTAGCAGGGTCCATGAGGGCCGCTGCTTCCTGAGCGACGCCAGGCACTTCTCCTCTTCCCCCGACACACAAATGCACACAGACCCCGGTCACAACCTCTCAGCTTGGCCGACCTCACAGGGTTGTTGTCAGATAAATTTGGGGAATTTTTTTTTTTTGGCAGGGGGGAGAAACACCCCGTCCATCGCCCTGGAATTCCTTGAAGGAAAGACACAATATAAACAGAACCAAACCCTCGCTCTGCTCCCGCTCTGGCTCAGCCTAACCTCTCCATCTCAGGCAGATGAAGATGATGGAATTTATGGAGCTGGCTGATCTCACCGGGAGAATCCGCGACCAGAAAGGACTACCAAGAAGACCGGAAGAAATTCAAAGACTATTTGAACAAATATTCTAATATTAAAGAAATGTAACCACTTGAAAGAACCAATCAGGCCTAGGATTAAATTAGACTTAGATATATAAATAAGAAAATGTACTATAAGAAAGGTAAAGAAATTGGAATATGACTGTAATATTGTTTTATGAAATAATGATATTGGAAACTGCTACATTCAAATTAAGAGGAAATTCAGATGGAGGAGATTAGAGGAAGTCAACTAAAATGTTTATGAAAATGGATTGCAATTAATTAATTGAGTTTCTTTTTTTCTGTTTACGTATTTTAAGTTTGTTATTCTTTTTTTCTTCTTTTTCACTTCTCTATTGTGTTGTTGCATATTTTCTTTTTTGTTATGTCTATTGAAAATTAATAAATATTATTGTCAAAAAAACCACATCTCTCCATCTCAGACTTTCTCATCTTTGAAGGAACCGAGCAAAGACCCGTCATCAGGCTGCCTGTGGTTGCAGACCTCCCCAAACTCTTGGGAAACGCCGGGGACTTTGCCAAAGGAACCGCCAACACCTTCAGAGCGGGGAGAGGCCCTCGCTGCGAGGTGTGGCAGGCAGGCAGGTGGGCCAAGACAGGCAGACAAAACACAGGAGGCAACTCCTGACAGATCCTTTCCAGCTCGCAAAGCAATTAGGGCCTCGGATCCGGCAGAGCTTCTAAGGCGGGCGTGAGTCAGCGAGCTTCTAAATGCAAAAGGGGGGGGAATGAAGAGAGAAAACACCCTTTGGTGCCAGTTAGGCGGAGCGGATTTCTATAGCCAAGCTCCAACGCAAGGCGTTCCTCTGCACAAAGGTTTGCCTTTTGCAACTTGTCCTAAGGGCCTTCCTTACTCCCCTTTGCAGAATGCATCAGCAAGAATGCACGGATATTTTTTTCTGGGACGGACTCTGTGCATTGGTGGGAGAAAAATACACTGGGTAGCAACAGGTTTTTACCAAACCGCTGAAGAGGCAAGCCTCCCTTTCCAGCTGCAGGTGAAAAGTTGCTTGCTTCTTCAGCCGCTGCAGTAAACTTCAAAAATATTTGTTATTTCTGCGCACACACACCCTTCAGTGCCCCGTTGAGAGTCTGTGCCACCAGCTCCTTCCGTTTTGCAAAATTACCTCCCCGCTACTTGCCAGCACACATTATTTAAAAGGACGCTAATTACCCCTTGGAGATGACAGCCGTCACTTTTCAGTTGATGGAGGCTCTTTTCGTTCTGGGCCCTGTCCTCGGCTCGGGCTCGGAGGTAGACCTGAGTCACAGAGGAGAAACCACAACGCCCTTCAAGTTGGGAAGGAAAGCTGTCCTGATAGGAAGGAGGCAAACCCGGAGCAAGATGGGACAGGCGCACACGCTTGGGGAACGGTTGAGGATCAGGGCTGGGGAGCAAGCTGGACTCCAAGTCCCATCAAGCATGGCCAGGAACCAGGGATGATGGGAGTCAGCAGAAAAAAAGACAGTCACGGAACTGAGAATTGCACAAAACAAATGAAAATCCATGAAACGAGAAGTAATCGACTAGAAATATTACCTTGTAGAAATAAACTAAATAATAAAAATAAAAAAGTTTAAGGGAAAAAATTAGAAAAACCTTGCTTTACCTAGGATTATAACACCAGAAGTTTGGGGAGTTCTACCCCCTTTTTTTTAAATTTTGGTCATTTAAGGTTTATGATTTTTCTATTTCCTTCTGAGGAAACTGAATAGTTCAGCGAAATGAGGTTTGTAGCCAGCATCCCGTTAAGGCTTTGTTCAATTTTCTCATTTTTTTCCTTAAAGTTTTGATTTTTATTACAGTGGTACCCCGGGTTACATATGCTTCAGGTTACATACGCTTCAGGTTACAGACTCCGCTAACCCAGAATTAGTGCTTCAGGTTAAGAACTTTGCTTCAGGATGAGAACAGAAATTGCGCAGCAGCAGCAGGAGGCCCCATTAGCTAAAGTGGTGCTTCAGGTTAAGAACAGTTTCAGGTTAAGAACGGACCTCCGCAACGAATTAAGTACTTAACCTGAGGTAGCACTGTATTTAGTTTATTTTTACCAGGGATGACGGGAGCTGGAGTCCAGCCACATCAGGAAGGACACAGCCTCCTCTGTAAGCTTCACCTACACTGCTTTGCTGCTGAGCTGCAATCCTTCCCCTAACAGCAAAGATTCTAGTCCTCATGTTTCTAAAAAGAAGTCGGAGCCACTGCACCCGGCTTCCCCTTGCAAAGCATCTTGGGAACTGCAGCTCTGAGAGGGGGCAAACTACAGTTCCCAGGCACCCTTGAGGAGAAGCAAAGGAAGAACGGATACAAAAACTTACGGAATAGGTGGAGAAACTTACCGGAAGAACAAGAAATCAAGTTAACAAACTTTTTATAAAAGAACGGAAATGGTTTATTGAATATTTGCTGATAAATTGTAAACCGATAAGAACATTGGCAGGATTATTGCAATGACCTGCAGTTCTATGAGAAGATATATTTAAAGCAGATGAATAAATGAGCAAATTAAGTGAATTTGGATAGGCAAAAGGTATCAAAAATAAAATTAAGGAACCGCGGAAAGAGGGGGAAGGAAGTCAAAGTTATGAAATGTTAAAATGATTGAGAAATTAGTGAAATGTATAAACCTGAAAAGCATAAATAAAGTAAAGTAAAGTAAAGTAAAATAAAATAAAATAAACCCTTGAGGGGAAGGCAGGTGCTTTAAATGTACGGTGTGACCTTAAACAGGAACACAGGAAGCTGCCCTTCTACAGAGCCAGGTCACTGGGGTCTACCTACCTCAGTGTTGCCAACACTGGCTGGCAGCAGCTCTCCGGGGTTTCAAGAAGAAACCAACCCCACCTGGAGATATGGGGGGCAGGATTGAACCTAGGACCTTCTGCTACACACATCCCCCCTAAAAATGAAGCAAGGCTCCAGTCCTCATGGCTGCGTTAAGCAGAGGCACCAGAAGTTGCCTTACACTGAAGCATCAGGGCACATAGCTCCATACTGCCTACACTGACTGGCAGCTGCAGGCAGGGCGTCTCTCCCAACCCTATCTGGAGATGCTAGGTTTTTGCACCTGGGACCTTCTGGTTGCAAAAGAAGCTGCTCTGCCCCCCCGGACTACAAGACCCTCCCTGAAAAGCCGGTTCCTTCCTTCTATTTCTCACTCGCAAACAACACCCAGTCTGCTAAAAATAAAGCCGCGAAAGCCGAGCGCCGGCTGGTCCCAGCTCACCTTGATGATTTCCTCGTCGCCCTCGCTGGACTTGACGTACTCCGACGCCAAGGCGTGGCTGCTGGGGGGCCGGTTGGCCACCATGGCAAAGGCCCTTCCCACCGGCTGCGGGAGACAAAACGAAGACTTTGTGTGAACAGATTCCCTTTTCTGCTTTCCCTTTGGATTTTAGATTGAATTGATTTTCAAATGTATTTTAATTAACTGATTGTGATTTTATTTTATTTATTATCTTTAAATTTATTTATTCATTTTTTCAATGCAAACAACAACCACAAAAACCACATGCAACAAAAACCACAATAACACTAATAACACAATTTAACAATTCAGATTAGAGTACTGATATAACTACACCTTTTTAACAATATTTCCCCACCTCTCCTCCCCCTACTTCCCACCACTTTCCACCTTATTGCTTAATTGATTGTGATCTTATGTAACTGTCGCTCTGAGCCCGGCTTCAGCTGGGGAGGGCAGGATGATGATGAAGATGATTACAGTGGTACCTCGGGTTACATACGCTTCAGGTTACAGACGCTTCAGGTTGCAGACTCCACTAACCCAGAAATAGTGCTTCAGGTTAAGAACTTTGCTTCAGGATGAGAACAGAAATCACGCGGCTGCGGCGGCAGGAGGCCCCATTAGCTAAAGTGGTGCTTTAGGTTGAGAACAGTTTCAGGTTAAGTACGGACCTCCGGAACGAATTAAGTACTTAACCTGAGGTACCACATTATTATTATTATTATTATTATTATTATTATCATCTCTCCGGGTAGGGCCAAGTTAGCAGTGGGAAAGCTCGAAGGGAGGTGGCGAGGGACCCGAGGGCCACACTCCCTTCCTGGGAAGCCTCGTGGGGGCCGCACTAAAGGAGGCCCAGATGCAAAAGCAAGCAGGGCAAAGGACTCTCAACTCTGCAAATCAATGAAATGCATGGGAATCTATACGGCGCAACCCATATTTAATCATTTTTTTTTTAATTTTCCAGTAAAAAAATCAAATTAATATATCCAATCATAATACTCCAATTAAAATAGAAAACTAAAAAAAGACCAAATTATACTCCAGATTATAATTATTAATTTTGGGGGGCTCCCCAAGGTCTGTATCTCTGAAGCATACAGTGGTACCTCGGGTTACAGACGCTTCAGGTTACAGACTCCGCTAACCCAGAAATAGTGCTTCAGGTTAAGAACTTTGCTTCAGGATGAGAACAGACATCGTGCTCCAGCAGCGCGGCGGCAGCGGGAGGCCCCATTAGCTAAAGTGGTGCTTCAGGTTAAGAACAGTTCCAGGTTAAGAACAGACCTCCGGAATGAATTAAGTACTTAACCCGAGGTACCACTGTATTTGCACATCTCAGTCCTGCCTCGCCTCCACAACCCATCTTTAAAAACAATTTCATACAGCCTCTGGCAATCTCCCTTAAAATTATCTTTCAATAGCACTAGACACACACACACCTTGCAAGAATAAATCCTTCATTGGTGTGCTGGAAAGGCTGTGGAGAGCAAGGTTCCTATTTTCACGATGGGCAGGACTGCACTTTTGGGAAAAGGTGTTTCGTCCGTCCTCCAAAATCACTAAACAGTCCATTTCTCCCAATTTGGCCCTTGCTTTTATTAGATCCGACTCCGAATCTTACTTTCGGATGCAAAGAAAAAATTTCCTTCTTGCTCATACCAGCATTTGGTCTCCTTCTCTCCCCCCCCCCCTTTATTAATGAAAAACGGAGACATTTAAATGCCCTCATTATCCCCTGAATGCTTATGGACAGGGTATAGCGACTGAAAACATTTAATGAGCCAATGTGACAGTTAGATATTGACTGAAAACTGTGGCCGACATGGCAGCAATGTGTAATTAAAGCTTATTATTAGGAACATTTTATAATGCTGCAGCAACAGACAAAGTTTTATTGCAACTTTAAATTTCGTTTGAAGACTATTGCCATGACTTGCTTTAATATTAAGTTTAATAACAATTTTTTTAAAAAACACCTCTGCAAATCAGGCAGCTCTCCAGCCCCACAAAACCCAGAGATTTCTATATATAGCCCCAAACACACCTCCCTCTCCTCATTACCAGGTGCGCAGCCTGGGAGTCATTCTGGACTCACTGCTGTCCGTGGAGGCGCAGCTCAATTCTGTGTCCAGGGTGGCTGTCTACCAGCTCCATCTGGTACGCAGGATGAGACCCTGCCTGCCTGCACACTGTCTCACCAGAGTGGTGCATGCTCTGGTTATCTCCCGCTTGGACTACTGCAATGCGCTCTACGTGGGGCTACCTTTGAAGGTGACCCGGAAACTGCAATTAATCCAGAATGCAGCAGCTAGACTGGTGACTGGGAGCGGCCGCCGAGACCACATAACCCCAGTCTTGAAAGACCTACATTGGCTCCCAGTACGTTTCCGAGCACAATTCAAAGTGTTGGTGCTGACCTTGAAAGCCCTAAACGGCCTCGGCCCAGTAGACCTGAAGGAACGTCTCCACCACCATCGTTCTGCCCGGACACTGAGATCCAGCGCCAAGGGCCTTCTGGCGGTTCACAGAAAATACGGTATATACACAGAAAATACGGTACTTCTTCTAAATTGTATTTCAGTTCAACAATTACTTTGATAAAATACATATTTTGTGATGTGCAGATGGCTTTAGATACCTATTAGGTCCATCAATTTCCATATAGCATATACTCAACACAAAAAAACAGCGACAATTTGTTGTTGACAAAGGACAGCTGGACGTATAAAGGGCCCCATTACCTTCAGTAGCTTAGGGCCTCATCAAACCTAAATCTGGCCCTGATCCTGGGAACTGTAGCATTTTAGGCTTGCTGAGAGTTGTGAGGAGACCCCCCCCCATTCCCGTCATACAGCTACGGTTTCCAAAATTTCCTAGGAAGGAAGATTCAGTCAAGCTGCTGAGAATTGTAGCTCTGTAAGGGGAACTGGGGGGGGGGGTCCTCCTGACAAATCTCAGCACCCGCAACCAGCTACAGCTCCCAGGATTCTTTAGGGGCAGCTGTGGCTGCTAAAATAGTATAGTAAAGGTAAAAGGTAAAGGTACCCCTGCCCGTCCGGGCCAGTCGTGTCCGACTCTAGGGTTGTGCGCTCATCTCACTTAAGAGGCCGGGGGCCAGCGCTGTCCGAAGACACTTCCGGGTCACGTGGCCAGCGTGACAAAGCTGCTCTGGCGAGACGGCACCAGCGCAGCACACGGAAACGCCGTTTACCTTCCCGCTATAAAGCGGTACCTATTTATCTACTTGCACTTTGACGTGCTTTCGAACTGCTAGGTGGGCAGGAGCTGGGACCGAAAGACGGGAGCTCACCCCGTCGCGGGGATTCGAACCGCCGACCTTACAATCAGCAAGTCCTAGGCTCTGTGGTTTAACCCACAGCGCCACCCACGTCCCTAAAAAATAGTATAGCAGACGGGGCCTTATTCACACAAGCCACTCACCTTTTGCTTTCCTTGGTCGCGCCTGTCCCCAGGAAGGTCATTCTGGAGGGTCAGTCTTAGTATTTTCACACTGTCCTGGAAAACAAGATGGCAAAAGAGATGCGCTCAATACATTGGCTTAGCAACATTTACCACTATTTGCAAACTGCATCCCAAAGCGATCTCTAATAAATTTAACAGCCGCAGAAAGGTTGTCATTCAAGGCGCTGTCGTCAATTTCGTTCGTGGATCGCTTCCCACGAGGCAGCCCAAATTTGTGGCATAATCAAAACATAACCAGCCATTATAAAGAACTGCATATGCAGTCTATAAAATATGCACCGTATTTTTCGCTCTATAAGACGCACCAGACCACAAGACGCACCTAGTTTTTGGAGGAGGTAAACAAGAAAAAAATATTCTGGATCTCAGAAGCCAGAACAGCAAGAGGGATCGCTGCACAGTGAAAGCAGCAATCCCTCTTGCCGTTCTGGCTTCTGGGATAGCTGCGCAGCCTGCATTCGCTCCATAAGACGCACAAACATTTCCCCTTACTTTTTAGGAGGGAAAAAGAGATCGCTTGAAGCGGAGTGAGGAGTCAAGGGGCTTGGGATAAAATAAGAGGGTGCTAGGACAGGACATCACCTTGCTGACAAAGGTCCGTATAGTTAAAGCTATGGTTTTCCCAGTTAGTGATGTATGGAAGTGAGAGCTGGACCATAAAGAAGGCTGATCGCCAAAGAATGGATGCTTTTGAATTCTGGTGCTGGAGGAGACTCTTGAGAGTCCCATGGACTGCAAGAAGATCCAACCTCTCCATCCTGAAGGAAATCAGCCCTGAGTGCTCCCTGGAAGGACAGATCCTGAAGCTGAGGCTCCAAGACTTTGGCCACCTCATGAGAAGAGAAGACTCCTTGGAAAAGACCCTGATGTTGGGAAAGATGGAGGGCACAAGGAGAAGGAGACGACAGAGGATGAGATAGTGAGACAGTGTTCTCAAAGCTACCAACATGAGTTTGACCAAACTGCGGGAGGCAGTGGAAGACAGGAGTGCCTGGCGTGTTCTGGTCCAGGGGGTCACGAAGAGGTGGACACGACTAAACAACTCAACATGAACAAATAACAGCTTTGGGCAAGTAGCAATTCTTAGCGAACAGCCAGAGGTGGTAGAGAACAGCTGCTCTGCATGCAGAAGGCCCCGTTTAAACCACCCCTGTGTTCAGAACCATGAGGACTGGAGTCTTGATTTGTTTTTGGAGAAGGCGGCTCAGCATCAGAGCGGCTGTTTTGCATGCACAGGGCCCCAGCTTCCATCGCTGGCGTCTCCAGGAATGGCTGGGGAACGTCTCCTGGCCTGAAACCCTGGCAAGCAGCTGCCAGCCAGTGCAGTCTGCACTGAGTTATCGGGACCACAGGTCTCGATCTGCAGAAGGCAGCTTCCTGTGAGCCCCCAAACCCTCCCAGGCCTCGGGCTGGCTCTGCCCAACTTCGGCTCTGCAGGAATCAATGCAAGCGCGGTTCTGCCAAAGAGACAGGCACTCATTTTTAATTCATGGCAGACAGTTGGCGCTGGAGAATTCGTTTCCGCCTCCCCGCGCTGCGTAAAGAGCTTAACATGCAGGCTTTCCTTTTCTCCTTCTGCCCCTAGCCAAACTTGTTCAGCAACTTGTTCTCAGCCTTGTAAACAAGCGTGAAAATAGACTTATTTTAGCCACACACAGAGAAAGAGAGAGCGAGCGCGCCAGACATCAGGGCTCTGAGACACGGCAAAAGCGACGCTCTTATGGTGTCTTCTCTCCCTGCGAAGTCGTCCACAGCGTTCAGCAGCTGTGCACACGTCCAACAAACTCAGGGCAAACGTTTTGACGGCAAACGGCAACCCATGGCAAGGGATGATGGGAGCAGAGTTGGAAACTCAGATCTCAATTTAGCCAAATGGCTCCTTAAACCAGGCATATGGCCACCATAACAGAATGCCGGATGGCCATTTTGGGGCTAGACGGCTTCCAAGTCATGTTTTTCAACGTGACTTCTCGGTTCCTGAAATTCATTCCAATTGTGCAGATAAAACGTAACAGGAAGGATTCTACAGGACGTGTTGTTAATGTGTGGAAACAGTCAAGATGGGTAGGCAAACTAAGGCCTGGGGGCCGGATCCGGCCCAATCGCCTTCTAAATCCGGCCTGCAAATGGTCCAGGAGTCAGCTTGTTTTCACATGAGTAGAATGTGTCCTTTTATTTAAAATGCATCTCTGGGTTATTTGTGGGGCATAGGAATTCATTCATTATTATTTTTTCAAAATATAGTCCGGCCCCCCACAAGGTCTGAGGGACAGTAGACCGGCCCCCTGCTGAAAAAGTTTGCTGGCCCCTGGTCAAAATCCAAGGGTCCCCAGGCGTGCAACTCCAGGTGGCGGGTGGGCGGGCAGGTGCCTGGTGAATTTCGAATCCTGAATGGGAGCTGTAGTCGGAAATCACCTGAAAGGCATCATAGAAATGTGGAGTTGGACGGGACCCCGAGGGTCATCCAGTCCAGCCCCAGTCAATGCAGGAATCTCAAAGATTAGCCTCAACCAGAGCCAGGGCCTTTTCAGCACTGGCTCCAGCCTGGTGGAACGCTCTGTCTCATGAGACCAGGGCCCTGCGGGATCTGATTTCTTTCCGCAGGGCCTGTAAGACAGAGTTGTTCCGCCTGAACTTTGGCTTGGAATCAACTTGATCCCCTTCCCCTCTTTCATTTTTCCTTCTGTGATGGAACTCCTATCTGGGGACTTCCCTGGCTTTTTTCTGGCCCACATAGGACCAGTCTGGATAGTTAGCCTTGGAGAAGACTTGATGTTTTCATCCCCCAAAAAGTTTTTGAGTTTCTGCTGAAATGAGGCTGCATTTTAATGTTATATTTTAATCTTGTTTTTTAAGCTGTATTCTAATCAATTGCTTTTATACTTGGTGTTAGCCGCCCTGAGCCCGGTCTTGGCTGGGGAGGGCAGGGTATAAATAAAATTTATTATTATTTATTATTAAATCCTACATGACAGGTGGCCTAGGCTTGGTTTACTGGAGAACCACCCTACGTTCAGACACCCCCCTCGACGTCCTGAACGCATTTTATGAAATGGAGTGACACGGAAGGGGGGGTGCAACAGTCAATGTCACACAACACCTGACACAGGGCCTCTCTCGACAAATTTGCACGCCATCTGAGAGAGCGCTGTTGCTTTCCTTTCCTGCTGGTGGGCTCCTCGTGAGCAGATTGCTTGAGTGTTGTGGGTGCTGGTACGAGCCAAGATAATAATAATAATAATAATAATAATAATAATAATAATAATAATAATAATATATTTATACCCTGCCCTTCCTGGATCAGAAAACCGGGCTCAGGGTGGCTAACAACAAATTTAAAACACTTAATTGATGCCACAAAAAACAGCATAAAATACAGTATAAAACATGAATAACAATAAATTCAGAATTCAAAAATCAATTTAGGGGGGAAATCCATCCAATAAACATTAGATGATCACCTGGGCTAGCTGACTAAGTTAGTCCTATTTGGGCCAGCGAGGAGACCAGGGGAGAATTAGCTGTGGGATCCCAGAGAGGGTAATCTTCATAAAAAGGGGAGAGGGAGGGAAGGAATGGGAATAAAAGATCAGGCTAAGTTCAAATTGAAAGCCAGGTGGAATAGCTGTGTCTTACAGGCCCTGCAGAAGGAAGTTAAATCCTGCAGGGCCCTGGTCTCCTGGGACAGAGCATTCCACCAGGTCGGAGCCATCACTGAGAAGGCCCTGGCCCTGGTGGAGGATAGTCTGACTTCTTTAGGACCCGGGACCTCTAAACTATGATTATTCATGGACCTTAAGGTCCTCTGCGGGGCAGACCAGGAGAGGTGGCCCCTAAGATCCTTCTGCCGTTCAACTAATTAACACGGCACTATCAGCACGTGGACAAGTACAGCGCGATCAGCAAAGCATGAGCATTTCAGCAAGGCGAGAGAGAGCGCGTCCTGTCCAGCGAAGGAAAAGCACCCAACTTCCGCACATCACACCTCTGTGGAACTCCACACACCTGTTTAGGATACCCGTGACCCCACCTGGACGCCCAGGGGGCCACAATTAGGACCGACCCACGTTTCCCCTGCTTTAATCGCCAGCAATTTGTACGTGCGCCGCCAGCCCTTGAACGCCCAATTCCAGTCGAGAGGGAGGGCGTGCGTTCCAGAAGCTGCTTCGAGAGCACATCGTCTTTCAACATGACACAGAAAGGCGTACCTTAATTACCTGGCGGGCAAAAGGCTCTGGCGAAGCCTATTAAAGTCACTGTCGTCATCTTGTTTGCAGTTTTTTTTTAAAACACACCATTCCAGCACCACGTTGGCAGGCGATCAGGATTTCGGGCCGACCTAAGGCGATTTGTGGCACAAGGGCAAGGCATCCTCCGCCCACCTCTGACATTTTGGGGCTTTTCCCCCTTGTTCTGGGTCTGTCCCAACTCTCAATTACAACATCCAGGGCTTATGAAGCAAGAATCAGGAACAAACCGGGACGGCAACATTTTTTAGGCAAACTCAGAGCAGGATCTCCGCAATGTGTCATTCCACACCCAGGACAACCCAGCTGCTGCTCCAGAGGTGCAGGATCTGCCCTGAAGAAACACGCTCACATTTACAAGAATATATTTGACTTATTTTTTGGGCGGGGGAGAATTCAGCTGGAGATAGCAAGCGGGGTATAAGAGGGTCAAATGATTGCACCACATCTACCTGTCTCGTGTCTGGAAAGGAATTCAACCCAGAGAATACAATCAGTATTCCGCTTTCGGTTCGCTCACAATACGTTCCCTCTGCGCTGAAAAGAACTCGCCTGGCATAACATAAGGGCTTTATCATTTACGTAATGTAATTACGCAAGTTATGAGGTTTCGCCGCGGCAGAGAGTGAGCCCCACGACGTAGCTTTTGGCAGAAGGCAAACTGCAGGGGAACAGAAATGGCGCCACGGGCAACCACTACAGGGCAGAACAGAAAATGCCTCCTTGATTCCCGAATCAAAGCCCACAGAGCTGCAGAACCAAAATAAAAAATAAAAACAGGCTCGTTCCATTATCCAGGAGCACGCAAAACCCACACATAATATGATAGTGAGCCCCAAATTCTGATCTCAGAGAATTTCAGCTTTTAAAAGCACATACACACAAACAAGGCTCTAGTCCTCATTATGCACAGATAAACTTGGAAGAATGCAGGTGGTGAATGCGGGAATCACCAAAACCAAGAGGGTGGCTGGAATACAGGCCCTTGACTGAAACAATGCCTTCATTCCCCCCCCCCCCTTTCCTCCATCTCCTTTGGGCTAATGCCTAGGTCAGAGGGTCTCAAACTTTGCTTTCCTGCCATGGGCCACATTAAAATTGCCAAGAATCCTGCAGGGGGGACCGGCTTAATGGTTGTTGTTTTTCTGCCCGTGGTAAGGTAAAGGTAAAGGTACCCCTGCCCGCACGGGCCAGTCGTGTCCGACTCTAGGGTTGTGCGCCCATCTGCCCATCTCACTTAAGAGGCCGGGGGCCAGCGCTGTCCGAAGACACTTCCGGGTCACGTGGCCAGCATGACGAAGCTGCTCTGGCGAGCCAGCACCAGCGCAGCACACGGAAGCGCCGTTTACCTTCCCGCTAGAAAGCGATCCCTATTTATCTACTTG
This sequence comes from Podarcis siculus, assembly GCA_034642415.1. Classification (NCBI taxonomy): domain Eukaryota; kingdom Metazoa; phylum Chordata; class Lepidosauria; order Squamata; family Lacertidae; genus Podarcis; species Podarcis siculus. The sequence continues at coordinate 3,963,992 of JAXCMG010000055.1, read as the reverse complement.
CACTTAGGGGTGCTTTCAAACTGCTAGGTGGGCAGGAGCTGGGACCGAAAGACGGGAGCTCATCCCGCCGCGGGGATTCGAACCGCCGACCATACGATCGGCAAGTCCTAGGCACTGAGGTTTTACCCACAGCGCCACCTGCGTCTGCCCGTGGTAGCATTTGCAAATTCTTTTTAACCTGCATTTTTATTGCTTCTTTTAGTTCTTACACATTGTACTCTATCATGTCACGATCTGAATTCCATAGGATTCAAGCCGTAAGAAGCAGAAGCAGCAATAAAAATACAATTAGAAGCCAATTTGAATCTCTGATGCTATAAGAATATTTGATACAATGTGGGGGGGAGGACATTCTCCCAACAACTCTCAGCAGCCTAAACTACCACAACCAGAATTTGTTTCCAGTGATATCACAGCGCTTCAAATACACAGTGTGAATGTGGCCATACACAACTCACAAATAAAAGATGCACTTCTGCGCCTACATAGGCTTCCCCAACCTGGTGCCTGCAAAATGGACGCTGCTGGGACTCCAACTCCCATCATCCATTGCTGGCGCTGCCAGTGGATGATGGGAGTTGTAGTCTAACACTTCAGGGGGGGGGCATGATCTAGAGCAATGGTGTCTTCAACTTGGAGTTGTTGCTGAATCACAATGCCCACTAACATATGGTCGAAATTTGCTGATGTAAAGAATGTTGATATCTCCAGTAGATTCGACTAATTGCAGATTTTCTTCCAACGGCTGACTACCTTTTCCCTATTTGGGTCACTGGCTCCAGTTCCTGAAATATGAGGATTTGTGGCAGAGATCTACCAGCCCCACCAAGAATTCTGAAGGCGCGGCAGGCCAACCGAAGCAGTTATTAAGCTGGTCTCTATAGCAGCCATCGCCAGGCAAACACAAAATACACAGGTGAGATTCTGCAATCGCCCCATATATGGTAAGGGGGGGCAGAACTTCAAAGATCTGCTGAGTGTTTCAGGAAATGAGTCATTCCATTCACCAATATCAAGGTGGGAAAGCCCCTGGGGGAATTATATATCCATATATATACACACACACATACATATGCAAAAGAAAACCACCCCAGAAAATACAAGTCAAGGTGTAGAAGTTAATATTGTGTTAACGGTCAATGAGCTTGCTCTATGTAAACAGCCTAAGCACAGAATTTTTCCTTCGCATCCAAGGTGAATCTTATGCTTGTTTATTTGGAAGCATGCTGATAACACTTTAAGAATCATGACCTCCTCCCCCCCCACTCCTGAGAGATTCCTGGGAGTTGTAGAACTACAATTCCCAGCACCCTGAACACCCTACAGTTCCCAGGAAAAAGCACAAACCCAGGTGTTAAGTTCTTAGCTACAAATTCTTCTAGGTGGCCAGCCGGGCTGGGAAAGGAGAACAGGCACAGAAGTGGATAATCCCTCTGCTGCTTAACATAGATTCCAGACAAGACAGTCCCTACCTCAATATTTTAATATTTTTTAAAAAGACACACAAGGAAAAAGGGACAGGGAGAGAAGAGGAAAACTCAAGCACCTATTTCTCAACAGGTGTTCCTGAAATGACCAAATGCTGGCGCAGTTCAGGGGCAGGAGGTGCGTAACGGAACGGGATCTCCAGAAAAGCTGATGTGATGTGCGCTATTGCTTCCCATCGCTCCCACTGACGCAGCCTGATGGAATGGTTTTCCCCAATGAAATATGGGGGAGAGGAGACTGGATGGAGCTGGTCTGCCACAACAGAGGCAATGGAGGGAGTTCTGCTTCACAGATGTGGTCCAAAACCTGTGGACCAGGGTTGGGGGTCGTTGCTCTGGCCAGTCGGTCAATTTTCTATTTTATTTCTTGGCTAGGCAAATGCCCAACCTTAAAGCAATTAACTCTAACCGACTGCATCCCAGTTCAGAAATCATGTAAACATTGGCAGTTGCTGGAGATCTGTACTGTCGAGACTCTGAAAAACAACCCCTTAGCCTTTTTGCACAAAGAGGCATCACAAAATCAATTTTGCAACTGAAAAGAGCATCTAGAACAGCACTAATTACATCAAGCAGGGGCTGTGGGTGGGTGGCCTTCATCACAGCAGCACGCAGATTTCCCCAGGTTTTCAGAGCATCAGTTTCCAATGTCTCTCCATTCACCTTTGCTGTCCACCGCTCAGCCAGATTCCTCTTTTAAAACCTCAAAAGGCATTATGTGCTGTGTCAGGAGAGCTGTGACACGCATCTGGATCTGTCACTTCAAGCCGAGGTGCGATCAGCTGAACGAAATTGCAGCTAAGCCTCGCGGCTCTCTCCTGAGAAATAAATGACTGAACGAGCAACACGCCGCAATTTAAGTCCCAGGAGATGTCTTGATTACGCAAATGCGATTCTCCAGAGTCCCCGGCACAATTACCCACTCGGCAAGGGGCATGTTAAATGTTGCAGAAAGATTACAGTCCCATTTTCCACGCCGGGTTGTAATTATCTTTACATTCCTCACTCCATCAAAACCCATTTGCGAGCGACAGTTTATGAGAAAACATGAGGTCAGAGCGATAGGTATTTTTCAAGGCACTAATGAGCAAGAAACACATAACCAAACCCATTTGTAGTTTTTTCCCAAGGTTAAGAGGAGTGGATGCCTTAAAACAGCCGTGGAGATGGTCACTTACACTGAGTAGATGCTGCCTTCGGGTAACGAGTCTAACTCATTTTTTGAAAACCACTTGGAGGCTTTTTACAATCAAGATTTGTGTAAATTTTATGAAATAAATAAATGTATTTACTTCTTCTCTAAGACGGGAACTAATAACAGGGTGGTAATGGGAGGGCGGTGTCTTAACTGTGGTGGCTCCCTGGGGGGAGAAGGAGCAGTCAGGTGTAGAATGAGAGTCAGACTAGGTTCAGAGTTCAAATCTCAACTCAAGTCACAAAGCTCAGTGGATCAGGGTGATTAGGCTGAGAGGGAAGGATTGGCCCACATTTACCATATTTTTCCATGTATAAGATGCCCCCACTTTTTTGGGGGGGGGGAGAATGTATCCGTGTATAAGACCCCCCTAATTTTTGACATTATTTTCTTGGGGGAAAACCTAGTCTTATACACGAAAAAATATGGTAATTAAGTGGAGATTTTGATGCAGGTGATATTTTCTGACACTCATCGGTTAAAAAGGCACTAATTGACATATTTTAGCCAATGTGGTGCGCTGCTGTATACTGGTCATGAAGACCCGGGTTCCAAAATCTACTGTGTCAACCTTAGGTCGGTCACACAGTCCTACCTCACAGGGATGTTGGTAGGATAAGATGAGACCACGTACGCAGCCTTGGGAGAACTGGAGGAAGGACAGGTTAAATAAAAATAAAAAATAACAGCCGCCACCTGATAAGATGTGAACAGAAGAAAAAGTTTGTGGCCTCCTTTACACGGCTGTTGTACAAAGCCTTCACATTTTCTCTTCAGCAGGGCTTAGAGCCCAGCCAGAAGTCTTTCCCACTCCGATTTGAGGTGGGTTAACTGGAGATACTGGGCATTGAACTTGGGAAGAGAGGCAAGTTACTAGTCCTCAGTGTGCTTAATCACCAGCATCCTCCCAGGTAAGATATTAGCCACAAAATCCCTCTGGGTTTGTTGTTGTTGTGTCATCAACCTAACATCACAAACTTCCGACTCCCAAACGCAAGCACGTTATGTATTTGATAATAACTAACTCCCAACTGCAAGCATGTTATGTATTTGGTAATAACTAACATTTATATAGGAGTGCAGCTAGCAAGGCTCTTGTGATCCAGGATGTAATTGCAGAAAGGCCACAGGCACCTAGTGGACAGCGCCTGTGAAATCACCGCTAAGGCACCCACGGTTGCTAGAACGTGGATACATTCACACAGTAACCACAAAACTGGCTCATCCCAAAACAAGAGATAAGGAAAGGTAAAGGGACCCCTGACCATTAGGTCCAGTCGTGGCCGACTCTGGGGTCGTGGCGCTCATCTTGCTTTACTGGCCAAGGGAGCCGGCGTACAGCTTCCGGGTCATGTGGCCAGCATGACTAAGCCGCTTCTGGCGAAACCAAAGCAGCGCACGGAAGCGCCGTTTACCTTCCCGCCGGAGCGGTACCTATTTATCTACTTGCACTTTTGGGTGTGCTTTCGAACTGCTAGGTGGGCAGGAGCAAGGACCGAGCAACCGGAGCTCACCCCCGTCGCGGGGATTCAAACCGCCGACCTTCTGATCAGCAAGTCCTAGGCTCTGTGGTTTAACCCACAGCGCCATCTTATAACAGGTTTGGGATGGGCTTAGCACACAACTGATGAAAATAAGAATTGTCAAAACAGTCACTTTCCTCAAGAACTCAACCTGGGGGAGGGTGGGAGAAGAGGTTTATAAATCCACCCTGAAGAAGAGGGATGCTATTGTTATGACCCTGCCTAGGAATTTTAAAATACCTCGTTGGAGTCCTGAGATGCCACTAGCTGCATTCAGCGGAAGTTTAGCTCTAATTTACGCCTTAATCATTTCTTGTAGGAGAGGGGGCATTTGCAAGACTGTTAACTCGGGGAAACTTGCAGTGACAAAATTCGGGGCCTACGGTTCTTTATTGCCATTTAAAATTCAGCGTGATGTGGTGGTAAACTGATTTTTTAAAAGCCAGAGTTTTCTAACGCAAGGCATTGCAATGTAAACAGAATGATGGAAATCAAGACGTAAGCGCTAGAATTTATGACCAGGAAAACTAGCACACACAAAAAGCCCACGTCTGAACGCAACCCATTTCTTGCAAACTAAAATTTTTCTTGCAAACTAAAATAAAGATACGGTTTTCCAAATGAAATCTGAGTCACAAAGACGCCATTTCAGAAGTCTGTGATAAGCCAGGCATTCCTAACCCTGCCTAATAAGAACAGAGAGTCACAGTAGATAAAAAAACAGGTAACTTTCCTTCTCAATGATCACACAATACATCCCTGGCAAAACACCTTTTTTTTAGGAGTGGGCAGGGAACAACCATCCTTGGGGCAGGGAGATTTGAGTTGCATCCTAGCTAAGCATTCCAGTTGCTTATTTACATTATTTTATTTATTAAACTTATGAGTCTTTTCTTAAAAAAAACCAAGCCAACTCAAAAGCAACAAGCGAACATTAAAACCAGCATAAAACAAAACAAAAAGACAATTTTTAAAAGGCCGGATTAAAGCATCCCACCCAATCAAGAAGCCTACAGATATCTGAAAGCTGAAGGCCTTGCAGAAAGGAAAAAGGTTTCCTAAAGGTAAGCAATGATGGGGATCAGGTAAGCATCCCTGTTTCTAACCAGAAGAGATGGTTTCCCCCCTTTGACCTTTTATTACTCTCTCAGCAGCATATATATGCTAAAATCCACTCAGAAGCCTTCCTCCTTCGGCCTAAAATTACTGTATTTTTTGCTCTATAAGACGCACCAGACCATAAGACGCACCTAGTTTTTGGAGGAGGAAAACAAGAAAAAAAATATTCTGAATCTCAGAAGCCAGAACAGCAAGAGGGATCGCTGCGCAGCGAAAGCAGCGATCCCTCTTGCTGTTCTGGCTTCTGGGATAGCTGCACAGCCTGCATTCGCTCCATAAGACGCACACACATTTCCCCTTACTTTTTAGGAGGGAAAAAGTGAGTCTTATAGAGCAAAAAATATGGTATATGCTAAAATCCACTCAGAAGCCTTCCTCCTTCAGCTTAAAATTAGGGTTTGTACACCAGCCAACTGACCACTTAAATGCTGTCAATTCGCCAGCAGTCAAATATTCTATGAGGCTTGACAAAGTGGACTGCTGTCTACTTAGCAAAAACAGCCTTTGTTTCAGGTTTGGCTTTTTAAAAAAAAATGCTTGCTGTTACGTTTGCTTTATTTGGCTTAATAGCCTTCCTTAAAAAATTGACTTGAAGCAGATTCTGTGTTCCAGGATTAAATAAAAAGCGCGTGTCGTGATCTGTTTGTTTATTGGAAGCCTTAGGGAGTGTTGTGCAAAGTTGGAACATTGAATAAAAAGGAGCTGGATTCCTTTGCTACTGAACCAGAGTTAGCTACTTTGTTTTTGTGTTCCGCCTACCTGCTAAGCCTGATGATTATTTAAACTTTAAACGATTTAAATCCCATTTCTGTTCCAACACAAATAAATTGCAAAATGCTTCACTGTTACTTGACTGGTCAAATCTTTCTTTTTTGCTGGGTCAAACGCCCCAATTTTTATCCAAGCGACAGCTACTTGTTAAAGAAAGGGAAAAAACTCTCGTTCAGAGTGTTGTTGTTGCTTTACTTTTTTAAAATGCCAAGACCCGGACAAGGAATGAGCAGTAAATTAAGCCAAGGACAAGGCTGGGAAGGAGAAACTCATTATCTTGGCCTTTTAAGGTGAAGGATGCGATTTGCAAGATGGTCAAAGTTCATGCTTTGATTCAGCAATTTCAAGAATTTGGGTGGGCAGAGGAATTTGCAAAACCAGATAACAGCAGAGACAAAGAACAAGATAAGGAAGAAGAGAGAGACAATGCAGGTGAACTACAATACCCCACCTACCTCTCTAAGGAGAGTAAACACAGGTAAATTTAGCTCTCGGATCAGACCAACCTGGGCAGTTTACAATTCTGTCTACCAGAGATTTTATTTACAATTAAGTGGCAGATAAATTAACGAACACAACAGACACCAACTCTGTTTTGCAAAAGTGCAAGACATTAACATCTGCCTGAACTTGCATTAATTTTTTCAAAAATATGTTCCCACCATCCATCCTTTCAACTCCTACCCCACCTCCCTTCCCCCAAAAAGGCCTATTTCAGGAACATCTCATTAATTTGCCCTCCTCATCTCCCAGCGGAGCCATCAGATAAGCAACCATTTTCAGCAGCAAGGAGTGGCATCATAATGTCATTATTGGTGCCATCCCAGAGAGGTTGGAGGACATGTCAAAACAGCCAACCTGCAATTCCTTCAGATAACAGTTTTAAATCATGTCTGACTTTCCGCTGCTTCTCGGGCACCCGAGAAACGAGACTCATTCCTAAGAGTCCGCGACCAGAAGGAGGAGGACTACCAGGAAGAATGGACGAAATTTAAAGACTATTTAGTAAAATATGTTAAGTTAAACTAATTGGAGAAGCTTGCAAATAACAGATAGGACATAATCAGATAATGGGATGAATTAATATGTTTAACACAGAGTTGGAAAGGAAAATAAAAAGATGTTAAGTGACTAAGTTAATTTTATAAGAATAGTGGTTTCGGAAAACCGTTTAAAATGATATACACTGAAATTCAAGCAGGGGGATATGAGGAAGGCACTCAACAATGTTACCAAGTTTGGTTTAAATACGGTTGAGATCTATGTTTTTCTATTTGTGTGTTTGTTTAAAAAATTTTTTGGAAAATTAATAAAATTTTTGGGAAAAAAAGAAAAGAAACGAGACTCATTCCTGCATCTCACAGCACAAAACACTCCTATCAGAGACCACTCAACCCCCACAGAAGCCCCCCCAAAAGTAGTAAGATGTTGGAAAACCCGTAGGGACTCCCCAGGTAGCAAGGCAAGCCTCAGTCACTGACTCCCAGATCCCTAAAACTAAATCCACCCTGGGATTTAAAGAGTCACAGGGATCCTGCTTTAAGTATTTTATTGGGGAGGATTTGGGAGATGGGACAACCCCAAACTCACCAGAGAGAGATGATCACCAGGTGGCCTTCACAAGTGACAGGTAATGGTGGGAGAGTCTCTAAAACAGGGTGGATCTGATTTAAATCACTAGTCAGTAAGACTTGATTTAAATCTTTCCTTTTTGGAATAATAAATTTCCAGAGCGGTTTTTACACGTATATCAAAAATTACTGATTTGGTTATACTATTAGAAATACATAGACAGATAATTATGAAATTACTGTGAGGTTCAATAAGTGAACTGTTTATATTTGGACAACTTTTCTGCTGTACTTTATTTGGAAGGAGAAAAATAATCATTTACTTAATAACAATTTAAACAACTTATTTAACTAAAGCAATAACATTGTAGCATATGTCTGTTAACTTAAAACAAATCCTTATTTCCTGATGAACAGCCTTTGGACTATAATGTAACCTAAACAGAAATCTACCTTTAGAAAGATTTTTCCTCCAAAAGCATTTTTTTTATAAAAAAAATCCTATTTAAATAAAAAAAAATCCATTTTTTAAAAAACAATCATTGATTTTTATCCACCCTGCCCTAAAATAAGTCCTAGAAGGAGGGAGGCCTTTAGTAACTGCAACCTCACAAACCTATGGGAACAGATGTCACCGCCAGGCTACCTCATACAACAAAAATCACTATGACAAAAAGGTAAAACACAACTGCTGTGAACACTGGTAGTCCTCACAAACTCATCAGGTGGCCTGAGGGAAGTCATTTTCTCCTGGCCTCCATTTTCCCCACTGCCACCTGCAAAATGGGCACACAAAAGCTTTCCTTCCTTGCTTCCAAGGGTCAATGTTACGGCCAGATGATATAAGCTGACAAAAACTTCCTTATTCAACTGAAGCAAGTCAATTATTTCCCAAATCTAGCCACTGCCTTTGACATTTTGCACAAATCACCCTGCCAAATAAATACTTCTCAAAACTGTTGAGCCTCCCAAATATTAAGTGTTACAACTCAGAAGTCACTGCAAGAATATCAGTAAAAAATTATACAGCCTCCTCCTTACAAAGGAGCATATTCTATGTATTTCTTTAAAACACAGTTTGCTTTTCTCTTTTTTTTAAAACAGGACACCCAAGGAAGAAGCAAACAGAGCAATCTGATCAGCACTCATGCATACATATAGGCGGTGATCCTAGCTACACCTACTCAAAAGTAAACCCCACAGAATTCCACAATCAAACTTCGGTTTGAAGCAGTAGATTTGTTCTTTAAATCTTGAGTCTACTTTACTTTAACACAAGTTCAGACTAATCCCAGATAAAAAAATGTATCTCTAGTGGTCTCTTCCACACAAAATATGAGCTTTTTGGCCCAGAATTGAGGATACCATGCCTTCCCCCCCAGCCAAAAATCTATAACCTCTACTTTAGGGGTGACTGGCAAAAAAAGAGACAGAGACTAAGAAATACTGTACATATGCCTGGAACTTGCTGACATAAGGGCCAACTGCCCATGCTCAGAGGCAACCTTTACAAAGTGAAATGAGGGACAGCTAGTATTTACATTACGAGTAACCACCACACAGGACTATCTTATACAGTACTTACTTATCTGAGTGCCAACTGTACTCAACAGGGCGATCCTACACAGGTCTACTCAGAAGTAAGCTCCACTAAGGTTCAAGGAGTTGTACTCTCAGGGACAAGATGACAGTCCAAGTGTTTATAGGATTCAACCTTGATCTGCCAAACACACACCTACACTTCTGGCTGCTTTTAGTATCGCATTACAATCTGATTTTGACTTAGAAAGGACTTGTTTATCTTTTTGACAGTCGTTTTCTTTTTACATCTCGGCCGCCGCGTTATTCTTAAATAATGTACAGTACTGCATTTAAACACACATACACACAATCGCAATACTTCATTTTCTTTTCTTTTAAGTATCAACAGGGCACATCGCTTTCCAAGGGGGTTAATTCGATGTTCCTCAGAGTAGACCCATTGAAGAAACACGACTAATTGAGGTTCATAAAATTCAGTGGACCTTCTCTGAGTAACACTTAGCAACCTAAAGTCCTTTTTTTTTCTTTGCAAAAATAGAAAATAAAGTTACCAAGGAACAATGCTTTACAAAGGGGAAGGAATTTTTAAAAAATGTTATTAAAAAGTAAAATACTTGCTTGTTACTCTTTACGATTGCCACAGTCTTGCAAAAGGTTTCAAATATTAGAGAGAAGTAAGCTTTATTTAAAAGTTTAATTATTATCTATAAAGCCTCGAAAAGGTGCAGAGGAACGCTGCTTTACAAACGGTAAGGAATTTTTAAAAATGATATTAAAAAGTATAATACTTGTTACGGGACCTGATTGTTACTCTTTACGATTGCCGCAGTCTTGCAAAGGTTTTAAATATTACAGAAAAATAAGTTTTATTTAAAAGTTTAATTATTATCTAGAAAGCCTCGAACAGGGGAGGCTGAAAAGGTGCAGAGTCGCTTACCGGGTTCTCGCCCTCCGGTTGCAGATCCACCAGCGTGCAAAGGCTCCTTGCCCCGTTCATTGCAGCAACCCTTCGCTGCCCGCTCCGCTCCCGGCGACGCTTCCCTACGACTGAAGGCGCATCCGGCCACGCCCGCTCTTTATATACCGGCCCCGCCCACTTCCCCGCCCCTGCCGCCTCGGCCACGCCCCTTCGCCTCCTCCCCTCACTCGCTGGTCACGCCCACCCCTCCGTTCTGCAGCGTCATCTCCCTTCGCGCTGGCCACGCCCCGCGCTCTCAAAGCCCCGCCCACCTTTGCCGTCATTCTTTTGTCCGTCGCGGTTCGGCCACTCCTTAGGCTCCGCCCCCTTCCCCCTCCCCACTCCCTTTCCCCGCACATGCGCACTCGCTTTGTCCCTTTATATTAATACATTGGCAATGTATTCATTTATTAACTTATTGGTTAGTACCCTGCATAAAGTCTGCAAATGTTTGAGGGCAGGGAATTGCCTCTAGAGTCCGGATGCCTGCCGTCCTCAGTGATCCAGCCTCCAGTCAATAATAATTCATTTTAATATTTTCAATAATGATTAATTATTGGCTATTAACCAATTAATCATTACGTATAAACTCGTTATTATTAATAAAGTTTTGGCTACTTATTGCGATTATTAATAAACATAAATAAGAAATCGCAATTTTATTTAAAAATTACAATTGTAATTGTTATTGATTAGCCTTATTAAATATTAGTAATAGTCATTCATTAGTTACTGAGTGCATGGTATTGTAAGCTACCTTCCAGGCTCAGGTAGTTTACAGGTAGACTGCTTTGCTCAGGGATTGCATTAGTTTCCATCGCTTCCAGATACAGCAGGAGACACACAATTGTTTTGCAAACAGCACCAGTCAGAGATACACAAAACAACACACTCTGGCAAGGCTTTTAATGTTTGGGTTGTCTGGGTGCGGAAACGAGGTTACTGCACAAAGGGGGAAATAGCTCAGCTGTCAGAACATGAAACTCAATCTCAGGGTCTTGGGTTTGAGCCCCTCATTGGGCAAATGCTTGGGCAAATAAATACACACACACATATACATATATGCAGCTGTGTTGTATAGTGGTTAGAGGGCTGGACTAAGATCTGTGCGTGTCCAGGGTTCAAATCCCCACACAGCCCCATGAAGCCCACACTGGGTGACGTTGGTTCAGTCACAACCTCTCAGCCAAACCTACCTCAGAGGGTTGTTTTGAGAATACAAGGTGGGGGGGGGGGAGAGAAGCACATGGACTAGCTCCTTGGAGGAAGCGTGGGGTAGAAATGTGATAATGAACAAAACTAAATATGTAAAGTAGAAACACCAAGCACCACATCTCAAGAGCATGTGCAGAGTGCATTTTGCCCATGCTGTTAAGCAATCGCCTTCAGTCACATCTCCACTGACCTGACATGGAAGGTGGCCGCCTGGAGCCATCGCTGGCCCATAAATCCTTGGCTTGGCAACGACAGCCTGTGCCAGTTTGCTCCCAGGCCCTGAAGCCTCAGCTCAGCAGTGGCCAATATCTTTTGTTTTGTTTTTCTGACAAGGCCCACATGCCCTCAGGATGTAATCTGGCAGGTGCCACAAACCAAATGAGTGGCATTCTCTCTCTCTTGAGTGGCACATCTCATTTTTTAAAAAAAAATTAAAATCATTTTTATTGATTTTCCAATAAAAAACATCCAATTAAATATCCAATCATAATACTGTACAGTGGTACCTCGGGTTACATACGCTTCAGGTTACATACGCTTCAGGTTACAGACTCCGATAACCCAGAAATAGAGCTTCAGGTTAAGAACTTTGCTTCAGGATGAGAACAGAAATTGTGCTCTGGCGGCGCAGAGGCAGCAGGAGGCCCCATTAGCTAAAGTGGTGCTCCAGGTTAAGTATAGTTTCAGGTTAAGAATGGACCTCCGGAACGAATTAAGTACTTAATCCGAGGTACCACTCTACTCCAATTAAAAAAACAACAACACGAAAATAAAAAAGACCAAATTATAGTCCAAATTATAATTATTAATTTTCCGGAGCTCCCCATGATCTGGAACTCTGAAGCGTATCTCCACATCTCGGTCCTGCCTCTCCTCGTTGTTTCCATATTTTCCACATCTTTGAATTAATTTTATAATGAATGATTTTAGAGTGTTGTTTGTGCTGTACTTTTGTACTGTTTTATTGTTGTTAGCCGCCCTGAGCCCGGCTTCGGCTGGGGAGGGCGGGATATAAATAAAATTTATTATGATTATTATTATTATCTCGATTTTGAGATAATAATAACGCTGCGAGGCATGTTCTTTTCAGCTGTGCAAACCTCCGCCCCCTGCCCACCCATCAATGCCCGTACGTCCCACCAACGCCGGCCAGAGAGGTGGCAGAGAGTGTGAGTCCGCTGATTCTCTCCGTGGCTTTCCATGCCATTGGGAACCAGTCCTGCTTTGAAGGCTCCTGGCCCCCTGGAGCCTTCAAAATGGGGGTCTACAGGAGTCAGTCCTCCCATCCTCATGCTGTTAAGAATGTAAGAAGAGCCCTGGAGCTGGATCAGGCCAATTTCCTGTTCTCACAGTGGCCAAGTGCCCCTAAGAACTCAAAAATCTAGACAGACTGCCTCTGGAGTTTGAGGTTCCATCAGAACATCTGAGGAGCCCTGCAGGATGAAGCCAAAGTCCCACCTAGTCTCTCAACCTGTTCTTACAGTGTCCATAAGGGAAAGCTACACATTGCTGCATTGGGGGGGGGGGGTTGGACTTGATGGTCCTCAAGGATCCCTTCCAACTCTATGATTCTAAGCAGAATCTGATCTCCCCATTTTGTTGTTGTTGTTTAGTCTTGTTCTCCATTTCTTCCCCTTCTATTTGCCAGGAGGTGATGGGACCAGTGGCCATGATCTTCGTTTTTTTGATGTTGAGCTTCAGACCATATTTTGCGCTCTCCTCTTTCACCCTCATTAAAAGGTTCTTTAATTCCTCCTCACTTTCTGCCATCAAGGTTGTGTCATCTGCATATCTGAGGTTGTTGATTCTCCCCATTTAAGATCCTACAGAACATACCGTAGCTACCAAGGCTAGTAGCCCTTGATACCTGGCCCCCTCCTCCCTGTATTCATCCAATGCTCTTTTAAAACCCTCCAAGTCGGTGGTCATCGATCTGAATCTGCTGAGCAGGGTCATCCAGAGATTTGGAGTGCGTTGTCATCAATTTGCTGATGACACACAGCTCTTATTTCGCCTTTACATCAGAAAGTGCAGCGGGGAATGTGCTGGTTTGGTGTCTTATTTCGGTAATAGGCTGGACAAGAGCCTCGAGGCCTAATCTCCAGAGCAGGAGAAAACAAGCAGGCTCCATCTTTCCATGTGATAGCCTTTGAGATATTTGAAGATAGCTCGCATATCTCCTCTCAGTCTCCTCTCTTCCAGGCTAGACATACCCAGCTCCTTCAACCGTTCCTCAAAAGGCTGAGTTTCCAGACCCTTGATCATTTTGGTCACCCTCCTCTGCACACCTTCCAGCTTGTCAACATCCTTCTTAAATTGTGGCACCCAGAACTGGACACAGTATTCCAGGTGTGGCCTGACCAAGGCAGAAGAGAGTGGGACTATTACGTCCCTAGGGACGCGGGTGGCGCTGTGGGTTAAACCACAGAGCCTAGGACTTGCCATCAGAAGGTTGGCGGTTCGAATCCCCACGACGGTGTGAGCTCCCATTGCTCGGTCCCTGCTCCTGCCAACCTACCAGTTTGAAAGCAGGTCAAAGTGCAAGTAGATCAATAGGTACCACTGATGGGAAGGTAAACGGCGTTTCCGTGCGCTGCTCTGGTTCACCAGAAGTGGCTTAGTCATTCATGCTGGCCACATGACCCGGAAGCTGTACGCCGGCTCTCTCGGCCAATAAAGTGAGATGAGCGCTGCAACCCCAGAGTCGGCCACGACTGGACCTCATGGTCAGGGGTCCCTTGACCTTTACCTTTATTACTTCCCTTGATCTGGACACCAGACTTCTGTTGATGAAGCCTAGAATAGCGTTAGCTTTTTTTGCTGCTGCATCACACTGTTGACTCATGTTGAGATTGTGGGTCCACCAAGACCCCTAGATCCTTTTCGCATGTACTGCTGGCAATCCAGCTGTTCCCCATCCTATATTTGTGCATCTGGTTCTTCCTGCCTAAGTGCAGAACCTTACATTCACCCCTATTGAAATTCATTTTGTTAACTTGCTTGCACCCAATTCTCCAATCTGTTAAGGTCATTTTGAATTCTGATTCTGTCTTCTGTGGCATTAGCTACCCCTCCCAGTTTGGTGTCATTTGCAAATTTGATAAGCATCCCAATTCCTTCATCCAAGTCTTTTATGAAGATATTGAACAGCAACGGAGCCCAGGACACAACCCTGCGGCACCCCACTTGCCAACTTTCCCCCAGGATGACGAGGAACCATTAATGCAGCTGTTCTCAACCTGTGGGTCCCCAGATGTTGTTGGACTACAACTCCCATCATCCCTAGCTAGCAAGGCCAGAGCTCAGAGACGATGGGAGTTGTAGTCCAACAACATCTGGGGACCCACAGGTTGAGAACAGCTGCATTAATGAGCACTCTTTGGCTTCGGTCAGTCAACCAGCTACAAATCCACCTAAAAGTCACCTCATTCGACCCACAGTCTACCAGCTTCCTCATGAGAATATCACTTGGACTTTGTCAAAAACCACATTGAAATCAATATATTGTATACTCCCTGTGTTCATATTTAAATCAGTCCTACAACCAAAACCATGAGGACTGGAAACTTCATAGAATCATAGAGTTGGAAGAGACCACAAGGGCCATCGAGTCCAACCCCCTGCCAAGCAGGAAACACCACCAGAGCACTCCTGACATATGGTTGTCAAGCCTCTGCTTAAAGACCTCCAAAGAAGGAGACTCCACCACACTCCTTGGCAGCAAATTCCACTGTCGAACAGCTCTTACTGTCAGGAAGTTCTTCCTAATGTTTAGGTGGAATCTTCTTTCCTGCAGTTTGGATCCATTGCTCCGTGTCCGCTTCTCTGGAGCAGCAGAAAACAACCTTTCTCCCTCCTCTATGTGACAGCCTTTTATATATTTGAACATGGCTATCATATCACCCCTTAACCTCCTCTTCTCCAGGCTAAACATGCCCAGCTCCCTTAGCCGTTCCTCATAAGGCATCGTTTCCAGGCCTTTGACCATTTTGGTTGCCCTCCTCTGGACACTTAACTGTTATATTTAAGGGATAAGGCATAGTTCCTAGCAGCAGATCTCAAAACACATGTTCTGGGTAGGGCCAGGAGGCGAGGCTAGAGAAAACCCATGACAGGAATAAAGTTCTTTGATGTGAACACATCCGTGTCCTTTTATTCTCCGTTCCGGTTGTTGATGTAAGGAAAGGCCAGCGCTTGTGTGAGAGACACACCCCTGAGAGTTAAGGATAAATTACAGGGCTCGCTCACCCTGCCAGAATCGTAAGGTTTAAAACGAAAACAAGAGTTGGGTAAGGGCTTTTGTTTGCTTTTACTTTGGCTGAACCCTTAGGAAAAGCTCCTTGCAGTTTCATCAGTAATTTGGTTCCCCCCCATAGAATCATGAGGACTAGAAACCTACCCCTTTTTTTAAAAAAGAGAGAAAAACCCTGCATTTGCTCCTTAAATAAACATCAGGGTTTGAGCAATAAAGCCAGGCCTGCCGCTTCTGTCTATTTGCAAACGGCTGTGTGTCTTTGCATCTTAATTCAATACAGAAGAGCCACAGGAAGCAGGTGCTCTAACACAAAGCCACAGCCTCTCTCTTAAAGTAAGGCGCTAGTCCTCATGGTTCCTGAATACAGGGCTGCTCTAGAAAGCCTTATCTAGGTCTTATACCTAGTCAGGCCAATGGTCTGCCTAGCTTCATACTGTATTGCCGACGCTGGTTTCCTCTGTGGGGTTTCAGTCAGGGGTCTTTCTATAAAGCACATTTAAAGCAGACACACACACACAAATCCAAGAAAAGGAATTGTAGTTTGTTAAGGGTGCTGAGAATTGTAGCTCTGTTAAGAGGTAAACTATAGTTCCCAGGATCTTTGCTGTGTGCATTAAATGTGCTTTAAATGTGTGTACGCAGCTTATTCTTCCTCAATCTAAGAAATATTACGGAAACCAAAGATCTGGCTTGTTACCGGTGTGAAATTCAGCCTTCTATACCTCTCTGAACCCTTCGCTGACACACACAACCTGTCCTGTTGTTGTTCTTGTTTAGTCGTTTAGTCGTGTCCGCCTCTTCGTGACCCCCTGGACCAGAGCACGCCAGGCACTCCTGTCTTCCACTGCCTCCCGCAGTTTGGTCAAACTCATGCTGGTAGCTTCGAGAACACTGTCCCACCATCTCGTCCTCTGTCGTCCCCTTCTCCTTGCGCCCTCCATCTTTCCCAACATCAGGGTCTTTTCCAGGGAGTCTTCTCTTCTCATGAGGTGGCCAAAGTCTTGGAGCCTCAGCTTCAGGATCTGTCCTTCCAGTGAGCACTCAGGGCTGATTTCCTTCAGAATGGAGAGGTTTGATCTTCTTGCAGTCCATGGGACTCTCAAGAGTCTCCTCCAACACCAGAATTCAAAAGCATCCATTCTTCGGCCATCAGCCTTCTTTATGGTCCAGCTCTCACTTCCACACATCACTACTGGAAAAACCAGAGCTTTAACTATACGGACCTTTGTCGGCAAGGTGATGTCCTGTCCTAGCACCCTCTTATTTTATCCCAAGCCCCTTGACTCCTCACTCCGCTTCAAGCGATCTCCTTGCCTCTGTGCCATATTTGATATTCCTCCCTTCCTAAAACTGCTTCTGGCCACAGAAATACTAATTTCTTGCCTGTCGACTCTCTGCAGTTCCATCCGTTTTTCTGCATTCCACGACTGCCCTTTGGAGGCAGCTGAACATTCTGTGTCATCAGAGAAGGTCAACCAATAGGGAAAGTGTTTGCAGACAATGGCATTAAAAAAAAAAAAAAGCAGTTACACACACATGACACATAACAAAGAGCAACTCTATTCTTGGAACTTGTATCCTGGAAGTCATCAGGAAGTCCTGTCCACCCCCAAGGCATTGGTAATGTCACTGCCAATGACATTTTGGGACAATGCAAAGAACAAAACAAATTTAAATACGTCCTGCACAGGTCAGGAATTTTAATTAGGTGAGGCCGAGAAGGAACTTGAGCAGTGTGTACACAAAACACATCCCTCCCACCCTGAGAATCCTGGGAAGTGCAGTTCGCCCCTTACTGATATGCAAGTTCGCAGCGCCCGTAAAAAAACTACAGTTCCCAACATTATTGGAGGGGGGCTTTAAATATATGGTGCGTGCACAGTCACAGAATAAAAAAGGAAACAGGAAATTTGTTTGGCCAAAAGAAACAGAGGCTGCCATTGCTTGGGGGGCCGAGACACCACATGACAGGCAGAAATTCTATAGGTGCAGCGTATCTCCTTCACTGCAGCTCTGTGCTAAGGGGGAAAGCTTCACCTGTGAGTTTTCTGCTGGACAGGCAGTTACTGAATATTATCCTTAAAGAGCATTAAAGATAGCAAGCTCCCCTCTCAATATGTATTACATCTGATCAGACAGAGAGACAGAGAAATATTGTTATATTCGTGTTATTGTAAGTTGCCTTGTGCTTTTAAAAAATGGAAATGGAGAGAGAATTTGTTTTTTTTAAAGGAGGGCATTGAAGAAGGAGAAAACCTGCATTTGCTGGATCCGTTCCCTTCGGTATCTGTTTTATAGTTTTGCTTTTCATCTTTTAATTTTCATCTGTTATCTGTTGCTATGCTTGTTCTCTCTCTTATATGCATTATATTCATTTTCGTTCAAAATGAAACAGAAAAGCTATACCAAAAAAATAAATAAATTCCTTTCAGCATTTCCGCCTGCAAGACTTCACACCAAATAGTCTGTAGCCTGCAAATTTTTGTTGGATATGCATGACATATTTCCTATCTAAATTTGACTGCCTCCTCCAGGTGATTTGAATATACTTCTCCATCAAGATGCAAATGTATTTTCTTTTCAAAAAACACAAGTGGTTTCTTTCAAATGAATCAGACCCCGAGTTCAAATTACGCCCCTTCTGCTGTGCCAGCTTCTTGAGATCTGGCTGAGTTACCAGAATTCAAGATGAGCCCAGCAATATGCCTTTTCCTTGAGAGGGCGTCTCTGCTTATCACATCGTCATGTCAGCAGACGCCTCCTTAAATATCTTGAAAACATATTGAGGTTTTGTCCAAATGCTAATTTGTTTAATTGATTAAATGAGTCAAATTACAGAGGATTAATCACACGAACAGACTTCTTTTTTAATCAAGCTGCTGAAAATATGTCAAGCACACGTCAGTGAATATTCAACACCAAAGCAGATGTGCTGACACAAATACACCCAGAACGAGGGTTTATTGGGGTGCAAGGCCACCCCATCCAATAGCCTGGGTGCCCCTCAATAACAGATAACCGTGCAATCGCTACCACCACATCTTAAGTCCGGAAATAACTCATTTCCATTATTTATTACATTAATATCCCAAGGTTCTTCTCACAACAACCCTGTGAGGTAGGCTGGGCTGAGAGGCCGTGACCGAGCCATCGAAGCTCCATGGCCGACTGGGAATTTGAACCCGGGTCTCTCCCTAGTCCGGCACTCTAACCACTACACAGCCGCTGCCTCTGAAGGGCCACAGGTTCCCCCCTCCTGCCTTACCAAGTCAAATTGCTTCAAGGCATCCGTTTTCTGCCGGTCGCAGCGTGGCTCGCTGTCTCGAGTCGTCGGGAGCTTTTAAAGCAGTCGGACAAGGCGCAGGTCCTGGTCCAACACTCTGACCAGCACATCTCACAGACTCAAGACTCATTGGCGCATTAAACGGAGCGCAAGCTGCTTCCAGCCGTGGGCCAGCGCTTGTGTGAAAGGCTGCGTACGCTTGTGGGAAAGAGTGGACACATTTGTCGTTGAACCTTAGAGGTGAGCAGCTACATGGCTGCACAGCTTGCCCGTCTATGGAAATGTGCGCATGGGTTGTGTACTTGTCAAATGCAGCATGTAAACACCCGTTGCTGGAGAAGGACTGCGGCTTAGTGGGTAGAGCTTCTACCTTGGATGCAGAAGGTTCTGGGTTCAATTCCTGGCATCTCCTGGTAGGGCTGGGAAACAGCTCCACATCTTCTTCCCATCTTCAAACCAGCCCCATATTTCGAACGCTGAGGACTGGAATCTTAATTTCTTTTTACGGAAAAGCCTGCAGCTTAAATGGGCAGGGCAGCTGCCCTGCATGCAGAAGATTTTCGGTTCAATTCCAGGCATCTTCAAGTACAGCTGGGAATGTTCCCTGCCGGAAACCCCTGGAGAGACCCTGCCAGTCAGTGCAGACAATATTGAGGTAAATGAACCCCTGGGCTAACTTGGTTGGAGCCAGCAGCTCTCAATGTTCCTACCAGAGCCTCTTCTGAGAGAAAGATATAAAATGAAGAGACATATTTTTCTCTCCAACCAAAGCACTCACTACACCAACAGCCAGATAGACCCCCTTTCTGAGGCAGGAACACCTCCAGGGACTCCCCGCAGGTAGACCACTCCTGGCTGGGGAGGCTCTATCTGGCCTCAGCCTCACAGACCTAGGAGAAACATTTATCCCACTTCAGGGATGACATCTAGACGGGAGCGGATTTTGCCCGAGGGGTCAGCCGTGAGCTTCCTTGGCCTCAAATCACTTGACAGATCTCCATTTAGTACAATTTTGCTTCCCAAAGTCGCCTGCACACCATATCTTTAAAGCACTGCCCCCCCACAAAAAGAACCCAGTATACTGTAATTTACAGAACTACAGTTCCCAGCACGCCCAACAACCTACATTTAACACCCCCCTCCAATAACTTCTCACAGAGCGACAAATCCCAGCACCCGTGACCAACAACTTTTATCACCCCCCCCAAGAATCCTGAAAACTGCAGTTCACCCCTCGCAGCGCTACATTTCCCAGCACCTCTGACAAACTACATTTAAAGCAGCCACGCACCCCAATAACCTGAGAACTGTCATTTACCTCTTTTAAAAGCTACAATTCCCAGCACCCCAACAAACTACATTTAAAACACACCTAACCCTCCAGAATCCTGGAAACTTTAGTTCGCCCCTCACAGAGCTGCAATTCCTAGCACCCTCGACAAACTACAATTCCCATATCTTTTTGTGGGGATTGAATGTGCTTCCAAAACGTCCCCAATCCAGTTCATCCATCCTTCCTGGGCCAAATTTGGCACAAGGTCCGCCAGTTGCCGACCCAGGTCACGAAGCAGACTTTGCGGGAAGCCCCTTCCCCTTCAGAGACTCACCTGGGGGCAGAAGACCCTCCTCTCCTCCTCTGGGCCCCAGAGATGAGGGTGCAGCCAGTTTCTCCCTATCCCTCCGGCCGGCATGGAGAGCCTCCTGGGGCGGTTCCAGGAGGCCATAGCGCCTGTTCGGCTCGGAGCATCTGTCGACAACAACCTCTCCTTCTTCTTCTTCTCCTCCTCACCTGCCTGAGCTGGGGAGCCGGTCTGACCTCCAGCTCGGCTGAGAGAGGCGTTCCATCTTTCCCTTGGGCTGCTCCTCCTCCTCCTAATTGTCACATTCCCTCGAAATTACATCATGGAGGCCCAAGACAGAAGGAAGTCTTCAAACACATCGGGGAGGTTGCATGCGCAACGACAGAATTAAAGCACATTCTCCCGTGGGAATGTGTTGTGGTTATAAAAAATTATTCATTTTTCTTTTTCATTCATTACATACATCTCAAATTCTGAACATTTACTATATATTCCTCCCTCCCTCCTCTCCAAGATTTCCCCCAACTTCCGCTTCTGGTTTGTTTCTCCTTTCACCCGCTTTGCTATCTCTCAACAGAAAATATAATAATAATAATAATAATAATAATAATAATAATAATAATTTATACCCCGCCCATCTGGCTGGGTTTCCCCAGCCACTCTGGGCGGCTTCCAACAAAACACTAAAATACAATAACCTATTAAACATTAAAAGCTTCCCTAAACAGGGCTGCCTTCAGATGTCTTCTAAAAGTTTGGTAGTTATTTTTCTCTTTGACATCTGATGGGAGGGCGTTCCACCGGGCAGGCGCCACCACCAAGAAGGCCCTCTGCCTGGTTCCCTATAACTTGGCTTCTTGCAGGGAGGGAACCACCTGAGGGTACTCGGCGCTGGACCTCAGTGTCCGGGCAGAACGATGGCTGTGGAGACACTCCTTCAGGTATATTGGACATAACATCAAACCTAAAAACATAGAAATAAAAGTAAATATACCATCCTATTTCACCATCTTCTAAACATTTTCTGATTCTGATAATGCGGATGTTTATTTAAATCCTTCCATCAAGTCTATTGACTTTCTTTGTTTCTGCAAATATGAATGGTTCCCAATCTTTTTCAAAGTCTCTGTTGTCTTTTTCTCTTAGTCCATCTGTCATTTTTGCCAGTTCTGCATAGTTCATCAACTTCTCTTGCCGTTGTTCTTTAGTTGGTATTTCTCCAGTCTTCCAGTTTTGTGCAATCAATGTGTTGTTGTTTTTTAAGGGTGCTGGGAACTGTAGATCTGCCCATGGGGAAACTATGGTTCCCAGGATTAAGAACATAAGAAAAGCCTGCCGAATCGGGCCAAAGGGGGTCACCCAGTTCAGCATCTGGTTCTCACCTTGGCCAACCAGAGGCCTGTGGATTCAAACAAGCAGGATTCGAACTCTTTCTCCTCCTGTGGTTTTCAGCGACTGGTATTCAGACGCACTGCTGCCTCTGGCTGTGGAGGTTCTGGTAACCTCCGTTAATTAATACATCCAATCCTCTTTTAAAGGTAAAGGGACCCCTGACCATTAGGTCCAGTCGTGGCTGACTCTGGGGTTGCGGCGCTCATCTTGCTTTATTGGCCGAGGGAGCCGGCGTACAGCTTCCGGGTCATGTGGCCAGCAGGACTAAGCCCCTTCTGGCGAACTAGAGCAGCGCACGGAAACGCCGTTTACCTTCCTGCCGGAGTGGTACCTATTTATCTACTTGCACTTTGACGTGCTTTCGAACTGCTAGGTTGGCAGTAGCAGGGACCAAGCAACAGGAGCTCACCCCATCGTGGGGATTCAAACCGCCAATCTTCTGATCGGCAAGCCCAAGAGGCTTTATGGTTTAGACCACAGTGCCACCCGTGTCCCTAGATATATAATAAATGTTCATAAGTGTACCAACCAAGCACGTACATAGATCAGCACAGGAAGACCGACCTGAAACCATTTTTGATTCCCAAACTGACCAAATGTTTTCTCTGAAAGGAGGGAGGGGGGGAGGGAACCTTCTCATTGTCTCAGGAATTGAGTAATCAGCATTTTAATGGGTGACAGACTATCCGGAAAGGCAATCAGGAAAGGCAGATAACCTGGCAGACAAGAAAAATGAGTTCAGATTTCTGCTGTAGACCGCCTTTTCTGTGATGTAGGTATGATGTTTGTGGGGGATGGTCTTGGGTTACACCCCTTCTTTGATGTATGTATGATGTATGGAGGGGTGGTCTTGAGCTCCAGGGCAAGGAATTTAAAATATCTAGACGTTGTTCAAGGTCCTCCTCCTTTCCTGCGTGTGAGGGGAGCACCCTGTTGCAACAGATCAATAAAGATCAGGCTTACTAGCTGCTTTGCTTCTCAATATTCTCTGGTTGGCCTCTGTTATTTTCTCCTACCAATAGGGAACCTACATAAGGACTCTATATGGGCTCTTGGGTACCCCATAAGGGAAAAAGGGCAGATTTTGTTTACAACGCTCATTTCCTGGATGTTTTTAAGCAAAGGTTGGACGGCTGTCTGTCATGGATCCTTTCGCTGAGATTTCTGCATTGCAGGGGGTTGGACTGGATGACCCCTGGACCCCTTCTACCTAAGATTCTGCGATTCTATCCTTATGCAAGACAGCTTGCTCTTAAAAATACAGAAGTTCAGCCACCGGATGAAGCAGAAGGGCAGGCAGGAAAGGTGTGCACAACTCCCTGGAACCTTCTACCTGGAAAGGTAGGCAATGATCTCTGATTGGCAGCTCCTCCTAAGGAAACTCAGCGAAACTTAAGTGACAGGAGCCTGTAAAAGTTGCACAGCAGAATTGGATGTGAACTTTGTCCTGACCAGCTGGGCAAACACAAGCAGCGCCCAGCCCAGCCCACAGTTTGCCACTTCCCCCAGCAGCTGATAACTGGGGCCAGTGTGGCAGATTTTAGATATTTGAGATGTAGCAAAGCCACTTTCCTTCTCCCGAGGGAAGGAGCTTCTGGGGGGCAAAGGATCTGCTACTGGGAAATTGGTAGATTGCCAGCAGGCTGCCGAGTCTTTCTCAGTAGACCAGAAAGACTTTCTTGACTCGGCTCGAACTGTAGGCGAGCTCTGAGCCTTGGTGTTCCACAGATGTAAAATGGGCCTGCGTGCTGCTGCTGCCGCTGCACCACGTTGCTTTTTCCTCCTCCCTCCCAATCACTTTTCCTTTTGTGCCGTGTCTGTTTTATTCCTTCATGCTTCCAAGCTGACCTGGAAGGTTTTTCCAGCAGTAAACAGCAGTGAACATGCTTTGAATGGATGAATAAAAATATTCATTCTGGCCTGGTGTGAATCTCTCTCTCTCTCTCTCTCTCTCTCTCTCTCTGTGTGTGTGTGTGTGTGTGTGTGTTTTTCACCTAGAAATATGAGTGGTTGTGAATGAGAACCTAAACCAGGGTAGGCATACTAAGGCTTGGGGGCTGGATCCGGCTCAATTGTCTTGTAAATCCAGCCCACAGAATGTCTGGGAATCAATGTGTTTTTTACATGAGTAGAATGTGTCCTTTTATTTAAAATGCATCTCTGGGTTATTTGTGGGGCATAGGAATTCATTCATTTTCTTTTTTCAAAATATACTCCGGGCCCCCCACAAGGTCTGAGGGACAGTGGACCGGCCCCCTGCTGAAAAAGTTTGCTGACCCCTGAGTTGAAGCTACCTGGAACTGTTGCATAAATTAGGGAAGATCAGAGGCAACCTCGCTGGCTCCTTCATCCTTTGGAGGTTGCCCTTTCTCTATACCCAACATGGTCATGTTTTCTGTCTCGCCGCAGGTATGATGTCACACCTGAGCAGGAGGGAGGCGAGTTCTACAAACCCAGGCGTCCAATTACAGAACGACTCCGTTGCAGTCTCAGAGAGGTTCCATCGCTGCAGATGGCTGAGCGGATCATTTTTGCCCTGTGAATCACCCGGCAGACACGCAACATCTGGCCAAAGGTGGTGTTTACAGGATCACAACAAGGAGGCCGGAAGACTCGAGGCAAAAAACTCATCTGCTTTCTCTCTCTTTCCGTATCCTGCTTTTCTCTTCTTGCTCTGCCTGCTGTTGTAAACAAAATCTGCCCTTTTCCCTTATGGGGTATCCAAGAGCCCATATAGAGTCCTTTTGTAGGTTCTCTATCGGTAGGAGAAAATAACAGAGGCCAACCACTGTCTTCCACTGCCTTCCGCAGTTTGGTCAAACTCAGGCTGGCATCTTCGAGAACACTGTCCCACCATCTCGTCCTCTGTTGTCCCCTTCTCCTTGTGCCCTCCATCTTCCCCAACACCAGGGTCTTTTCCAGGGAGTCTTCTCTTCTCAGGAGGTGGCCAAAGTATTGGAGCCTCAGCTTCAGGATCTGTCCTTCCAGTGAGCACTCAGGGCTGATTTCCTTCAGAATGGAGAGGTTGGATCTTCTTGCAGTCCATGGGACTCTCAAGAGTCTCCTCCAGCACCAGAATTCAAAAGCATCCATTCTTTGGCGATCAGCCTTCTTGATGGTCCAGCTCTCACTTTGGACAAAGACAACATCATACCTACATCACAGAAAAGGCGGTCTACAACAGAAATTTGAGTGTGTTGTTGTTTTTCCTGTCTCTCAGGTTATCTGATAATTCCTTATCTGATTGCCTTTCCTGGTAGTCTGCCCGTTCCTTTGGGATGGTGATTACTAAATTCCTGTAACAAGGAAGGTTTTTCCCCCCACCCTCTCCCTCCTTGCAGAGGAAACATTTTCAGCTTGGGAGTCAAAATGGTTCCAGGTCTGTTTCCCTGTGCTGCTTCAGACATGTGGTTTATATATTTATGTATGTGTTTGCTTGGTACATTTATAAACATTTATTATATATATCTAAGACCTTAAAATTCTTATTACGCTGCCAAGCTCTTCTTTCTAGGAGATACCTTTTTTTCTCTCTCTCATTTCTGGGAGGTCACAGGGCACTCTTGCCCAAGGTCCAAACCGGCCCTTTGAAATAAGCCTGAGGCTGCTTCGTTTTTGTATTTCTATTATTATTATTATTATTATTATTATTATTATTATTATTATTAAACATAGAATAAAAATAAAAACTGGGAACTTGTGTGTGTGTGTTTCTTGTTATATTCCATTTCTGTTTGGTAATGTTTTATAATAGGCATTTTCATTGAAAAGCCAATAGAAATAACATGAAGGCAGAGAAACCTTTACAAAGAAAAAGGGAGGGAAATGTTTGCTTCAATTGTCTATTTTTTCCATGGCACTTATAGTTTAAAATAAACCAAAGGTACTTCGTGGGGAGGCTGTCAGGATGCCATCTCTTGGTTTAGCATCTCGGCTAGGCTCAAGGAGACCCAGGTAGGTAGAAAGGGACGTGGTTGGCGCTGTGGGTTAAACCACTGAGCCTCTTGGACTTGCCGATCAGAAGGTCGGTGGTTCGAATCCCCGTGACGGGGTGAGCTCCCGTTGTTCGGTCCCTGCTCCTGTCAACCTAGCAGTTCGAAAGCACGTCAAAGTGCAAGTAGATAAATAGGTACCACTCCGGTGGGAAGGTAAACGGCGTTTCCGTGCGCTGCTCTGGTTCGCCAGAAGTGGCTTAGTCATGCTTGCCACATGACCCGGAAGCTGTACGCCAGCTCCATCGGCCAGTAAAACGAGATGAGTGTCACAACCCCAGAGTCAACCACGACTGGACCTAATGGTCAGGGGTCCCTTTCCCTTTACTTCGCAGGGAGGCTATCAGGATGCCATCTCTTGGTTTAGCATCTCAGGCTAGGCTCAAGGAGACCCAGATTCAAATCCTCACTCGGCCCTTAAGCCCATCCAGTGTGTGAGAAGTGTCATCCGTAGTAAACAAACCTCATGACAAAGAGTGCCTCTGAGGATGTGCAGACTTTCCCTATGGCTGCCATCCTTAAAAGGCAGCAGAGAGGCTCTGTGCCTTTTAAGTTACAGGCAGAATCCAAAACAGTTTTGTAGCGGAGTGTTACAGTCAGAAATCTGAAGCTTTGCATCAGAGCAGGATGCCCTCAGGGGGTCTCTTCAGGGCTCTGCGCCACGGACTCATGGTATGTAGTATGTACCTTGCTTGCCTCCATTTCCCTTGTGTTAAAAAGCGGAGGGGATTAGTCATACTTTTTTTTGGATTCCTTCCCAAAGGGCTGTTGACTAAGCCATGAGCTTCTGGAAGGAGCCTCCGATGCTGGCTGTTCATCTGAGTTGCACTTGTGCCTCTGGGCGGCAGGGGATGCTTTCATGTGGCAAGGAGTTCCGCCTGCCCTGGAAAATTCATGGCTACTTTGTCAAAGGGTGTGGCCTTTGATCGTTTTTTGTTCCAAAGGTGGGTTTTTGCAAAGCCCCAACTTCCGCATTTGGGAGAAGGTGATAAACTGGAGCTGCGAGAAATCTGATATCAGCCTTGTTGCTGCAATGTCCGGCTGCATCTTCCCTTCTTGGGTTGCCAACTGACCAGGGAAAAACAACACACCCAGAATGCTCTTGTGCTTTGCAGCAGCAGCCCCAATCCTTCTTCGAGAACCGGGAAATGAAAGAGGTGAATATTCTCACCTGCTAATGTCCGCACAACCCGCTGAAGAAAGGCCTGACTTAGTGATAAGGAAGCCGCTTTTCCCAAGTCAGACCCCGGCATCCAGCCAGCTCTGACAGACAGCAGTTCTCCAGGGTTTCAGACAGGAGACATTCCCGACCTTACCTGCAGAGGCCTTCGAGGATCAAATCTGGGACCTTCTGCCTGCCCAGCAGGTGACCTGCCACTGAGCTCTTCCCCTAAAACCGACGCAAGTCCCTAGTCCTCAAGATGAACAAAGGACTGGTTTTTGTCGGACGCACAGCACATTCTACATGCCAGGCAGATGTCCTGCCACCAAACCTTCCTTGTAAACCCAGCAAAACAACAACCTGGTTGAAATTTGTTTCCCTGGGCTAAGAAGCGCCTGAGCAGAACAGATGAGGCGACACCCGTTCTGGACAGCTCCTAGCATGCTGTCGGTTCAGAGTTCAGCATTTATAATGTAATAAACAAAAATCTGCCCTTATTCCCTTGTGGGGAACACAAGAGCCCTTATAGAGTCCTTTGCAGGTTCTCCATCGGTTGGAGAAAATAACAGAGGCCAACCAGAGAATATTGAGAAGCAAAGCAGCTCGTAAGCCTGATCTTTATTGATCTGTTGCAACAGGGTGCTCCCCTCTCACGCAGGAAAGGAGGAGGACCCCAAACCAAGGTGTGTCCTCCCCTATATAGACTTTTGGAATTGCCTACCCTCAAACTCCAGACCACCCCCAGAAACATCATACCTACATCACAGAAAGGGCGGTCTACAACAGAAATCTGAGTGCGTTGTTTATCTCCTGTCTGGCAGATTACCTGTTAATGGTCCCTTGATTGGATACCCTGGGGAGCCTGGCCAGTCTTTTGCAATGATAAATACTTAGTTCCTGAGCCAGGTCACAGGCTCACCCTATTCATACACAGACATGTTGTTCTTATATTCAATTAATAAAATATTTTTTAAAAAATATGCCCAGTGCTATGGATTTTTTTAAAAAGGAGGACGGCTTAGGAATGGACAAATCTGTGAATTTCGGCTGCCATCTGCAGTTTGAGACTTATCTGCACCAGCTTGCAATGTTCAAAGTCCTCACGATGATTTGCCAGCATCTTAGTGCGTATTTTAAAGCGTTGGGAAATGGCTGAGGTTATTGGCAGACCCCTTAATTATTTCCCTGCTTATTGTAGCCATTGTTAATGGGCCGTGCTAAGCAACGCTGGATGGTTCTTAATTGCCTTTTAATTGCCTCTTTCATTTTCTGGAAATTGTCCGTACAGAATGCAAATCGCTGATAGAATTCAATTTGCTGCGCCATAAAACACAATCTAAGAGACAAAAGAAGCGATCGTGAAGTGGTTAAATAACTCAAGATTGAATATCAAATACAATGCGTGTTGTTATAAGAATTCGAAGGTCTCAAATACAGAATATATGTTCATAAACGTACAAGGCAAACACACATGCATAAGTATAGTGTCTGAGAGCAATCCTGAAGCCATTTCGACTCTCCCAAATTGACTTCAAAATTTTCTCTGCAAGGAGGAAGGAAATGGGAAAAGCTTTCCAATTGTCTTTTGACTCTAGGGGCTTATACCTCCCTTTTCAGATACCGTATGGCAAGTATCTGTTAAGCTGAGCAAACTATCAATATGCATAAGAGATTCAGGAACTAAGTATTTACCATCTCAAAGGAATGGCCAGGCTACCCAGAAAATGCAATCAAGTAAGGCATTATCAGGGATCCTGGCAAACAGGAGAGAAACAACACTCTCAAATTTCTGCTGGAGACCGCCTCCTTCAGTGATGTAGGTATGATGTTTTTTGGGGGTGGTCTTGGGCTACAGGGTGGGCAGTTTCAAAAATCTTTATAGATGCTGGCACACCATTTTGGGGGGGTTCTCCTCCCTCCTGCGTGTGGTGAGTGGGGACCCTGCTGCAACAGTTTATTTCCTTTAAAATAGATCAGGCTTACTAGCCACTTTGCTTCTCAATACAGTGGATGCTTGGGTTGCGAACGTGCATAGCTGTCAACCGTCCCTTATTTGGCGGAAAAGTCCCTTATCCCAGCGCCGTGTCCCACTGCTGTCCCTTATTGATGATGTCCCTTAAATTTCCCGGGTTTCAAAGGAAGCAGCTCCTCTCCCTCCCTCCCTGCCGGCCAGGGAGGAGGGAGGCTCCAACTGTATTGCTCACCCAATAAGGAGTCTAAGAACGACTGGGGGGTGGAGCTTGCATGCCTTGTGCCGATCAAATTGACCGTGTTGCCTGGGGACTCGCCTTTGCTCAGCGCTTCCCAGCGGAGAGGTGACGGTGGTTTTCCTTGCTGCATCCCCTTTGCCGGGTTGCTGCGCTGTGGGAACCACCGCTTGAGGCTTCGTTTGGCTGCTGGCTGGGCTTTCTGCCTTTGGCTCGGAAGGGCTCAGAGGCTGAACATACCTGTGCTGGGAAAATCCCTTATTTTGGCTGCTGATCCCTTATTTTTGAGGCTGCTGGTCCCTTATTTCCAAATCTGTAAATTGACAGCTATGGATCTGTGCAGGATGCACATTCGCAACCTGCAGCTGCGCGTCTTTGCAGACACAGGTTGCGATTTGGCGCATGCGCAAAGCACGATTTAGCGCTTCTGCGCATGCGCAACCCCGAAACCCAGAAGTAACCCATTCCGGTACTTCCGGGTTTCGGCAGGTACGTAACCTGAAAAAACACAACCTGAAGCGTCTGTATGACTGTATGACTGTATTCTCTGGTTGGCCTCTCTTATTTTTCTCCTACCAATAGGGAGCCCACTTAAGGGCTCTATACAGGCTCTAGATATCCCAAAAGGGAATTAAAGATATTCTTTCTTATGAAAGTGTGCTGTTCCCCCACCGTCAACCACAAATCCACAGGCACACAACAGATCACCTAAATGGAGCTGGTGGATCACCGAGAGGTTCTTAGATCAGGTTGGGAACTCCTAGAGTGCTGGACCAGGTCCTAGAAAACAAGCAGTAGTAAAAACTATGCTGGTGAAATGCTTGTGTTCACGGTGAAAACCATCTCACGCTTGTGACTAGGACTGGAGCAAGCACAGGGTACGTCTGTCCTCATGGCCAGTCGAAGGCAGAGGGGGAGGGAGGGGGCAGGAAGCAGGAAGAGAGGAGAAATAACATCACACACAGTCCTCTCTACCATTTACATTTTCTGTGGTCTTACTATCTGCCTCTCAGCAAGACAGCTCTGGGGCATTAACCCCTTCTCATGCTAACTAGCAAGAACATGCATTTGCTTGGTGTGGCTGCTAGTCTCCCAAATTTTGGTCAGCCGCTGTCTCGCTAAGGCATAACTTACTTCACAGGGCTGTTGTGAGGAGATAATGTGGAGGGGAAAGAATTGTATATGCCACCCTCCTGGGAGAAAAAGGCGGGATATATATAAACATAATAACTAAATAAATACATCATCAACTGATTGTTTTTATTTATTGATCATTACATTATATTATTGGGACACGGGTGGCGCTGTGGGTTAAACCACAGAGCCTAGGACTTAATGATCAGAAGGTCGGCGGTTTGAATCCCCGCAATGGGGTGAGCTCCCGTTGCTCGGTCCCTGCTCCTGCCAACCTAGCAGTTCCAAAGCATGTCAAAGTGCAAGTAGATAAATAGGTACCGCTCCGGCGGGAAGGTAAACGGCGTTTCCGTGCGCTGCTCTGGTTTGCTAGAAGCGGCTTAGTCGTGCTGGCCACATGAGCCGGAAGCTGTACGCCGGCTCCCTCGGCCAATAAAGCGAGATGAGCACCGCAACCCCAGAGTCGGCCACGACTGGACCTGATGGTCAGGGGTCCCTTTACCTTTACATTATATTACTACTACTACTACTAGATTTCTTACCCTCTTTTCCACATAAGGTCTCAGGGTTAGGGCTGCACCAATACAAAATTCAATATTTAAAAGTAGTTTTGAAACAAATGACAGGAATAGGGCAGATCTACTCGCATGTCATTCTCATGAATATATGCATTTCTACACACACTTACCCCTAACTGGTGTAGCAGTTAAGAGTGTCAGGCCAGGACTTGGGAGATCAGGGTTCAGATTCTGCACGTGGCCATTAAACTCACCAGGAGTGACCTTGGGGGCCAGTCACTTCCTCTCAGCCTAGCCTACCTCACAGGGCTGTTGTGGGGGTTAAATGAGGAGGGAGAGAACGATGGATACCACTCTCTCCTTGGAGGAAAAAGTGGGATAGAAGTTAATGAAATAAAGAAATAAGAATAAAACAATGCCTGCCTTTTTATAGACATTTTTGGTGGGTTAGAGAAGGGCGTTGCAAAATCTGGAGAGGTGCAGGTTGTGGAGAATGGCTGTTCCGGTTCTTACACTGTTTCAAGAAGCGCAGGCTGTTAGGGAGCTCCTTCGTTAAAATAGGAACTGAGCCAAATTTATCCACCATCTCATCTTTGGCGGCGGGAAAAAGTTAATGTGTTAGTTTTCGGCTCATGGCGGTGTTTGTCTTGGAAACCACAGCTGCCTCTCACGTTGATTTAAATCTGCTTTCAATAAAATGAATTAGCTTGTAAAAAAAATATACGGGGGAGGCAATGGTTGTGGTCAGAGATACAGATAGATAGATATATACGGCCTTCGGATGATGTGAAAGTCTTGCTGCTCTGCTACCATCCAGCTGAATGTCCCTTGAATGGCTGTAAACATGTCAGGGTCTTTTGGCATAATTCTCTCTTTTACTGGGGTGGGGGGGGGGATTTGGTACATTTCAAACAAGGAACAGAGAATGCCTCTTCCAAGATGGTATTAATCAATTAATAAAGCTCTGTTTAAATCAGGCGACAGCCCTATTAAGAGCAAATCCAATTCAAGAAACGGAATGTGAGCTGCAGACATCCACTCAGCAGGTAGAGACTTCTGTGCCAGGGGAAAGGTGCATCAGTTGGATTTCTGCCTGACGGTTACAAGTGTTTTTCCCCACAATGACAAAGGGGGGGGACAGGGAGGGGGAAAAGCCCTAATTTAGGGCTGTGGACCAGAGCTGAGAGGGCTAGAATAAAGCGCAGCTCAGAAATGGCGTGAAGTTGTGTCAAGGTTTTATTCCTGCAGATCAGTCTAATTACAAACGAAGCTGAAAGAAAACGTGATATATACTGCATGGGTGCGCATGTGATTTTACGTAGATTATACCAAAACAAGAGCAGCAACCCCGTCGTTGTATGAAAGGCAAGAAGTGAGATGCCCGTTTGACAACGCTCTATTGATAAGCAGCCTGTTCTCAAATTCCTCTTTGAACCAAGGGATCCAGATAGACTGCTCCTGGACCTGCAGGATCCGTAAGGATGCCAGGAGAGCCCTGCCAGATCACCAGGCCAAAAGGGACTCGGCATCCTTTTTCCCACGGTGACCTCCCAAATTCCCCAATGGGAAGAAGCCTGCAAGCCACACCTGAGCACAATATCAACGGTCTCTGCTTGTGATTCCAGCAACTGGCGTTCAGAAGCATACCTCATCCAGCGGCAAACTTGGCCATACCCACCGATAGCCCTGCCCTCCATCAATTTGCCTGTAAAAGTCTGGAGAGCTGCTGCCAGTCAGTGTAGATGGATGAATGAATGACCTGACGGCATACAAGACAGCTTCCTAAGTTCCCAAAGGCCGGAGCCACACACCACAGGGTGGAGTTCTGCTCCTTTAAAGGACTGGGAAGAATAATCACAAGGAGGGTGTGGAAAGCTTATCAGCTTATCAGACCGGCTTCCCCCAGCTTTGCTCAATATGTAGGCCAGGAGAGGAGGATTCGATTTCAGGGCGTGCCGGAAACCCATTCCTAGGCACCCAGCCCAGTTCTCCAGCAAACTCCCTTCACTCTTTTGAGTTATGCAATAAACCTCTTTGACATTTCCCCAGCAAAATGTGATATGACTGAGCTGCACCAGGTTGCAGAACCGCTCTGCGTGGGCCAGGGATCAAGTGATATGTAGCAAATATTAGGACTTCCTGGTGGCCCAGGTGAGTTATAACGCACAACAAGGGTGCAGAAGTTTGCTTCCTGAGGTGGGCGGGGCCAGAGGCAAAAGTGGGAGGGGCAATGCATAGCTTACCTTTGTACAACTGCTAGGCAAAAGCAGAGACATCACCTTGCCAACAAAGGTCCGTATAGTTAAAGCTCTGGTTTTCCCAGTAGTGGTGTATGGAAGTGAGAGCTGGACCATAACGAAGGCTGATCGCCAAAGAATTGGTGCTTTTGAATTCTGGTGCTGGAGGAGACTCTTGAGAGTCCCGTGGACTGCAAGAAGATCAAACCTCTCCATTCTGAAGGAAATCAGCCCTGAGTGCTCACTGGAAGGACAGATCCTGAAGCTGAGGCTCCAAGACTTTGGCCACCTCATGAGAAGAGAAGACTCCCTGGAAAAGACCCAGATGTTGGGAAAGATGGAGGGCACAAGGAGAAGGGGACGACAGAGGACAAGATGGTGGGACAGTGTTCTCGAAGAGACCAGCATGAGTCTGACCAAACTGCGGGAAGCAGTGGAAGACAGGAGGGCCTGGCGTGCTCTGGTCCAGGGGGTCACGAAGAGGCAGACATGACTAAACGACTAAACAACAACAACAAGGCAAAAGCGAGAGGTTTTCACACACATATGCACCAGGGTTAAGTCTGGGGGCCGATGCAAAGAACCAGAGGGCCGCATATGGAGAAATCCAGTCGCTTCAGAGCTTAGGGACCGGCAAGGGACAACACCAGGCCTTGAGAACCATGCTCCTGGGGATTTCTGTGGGGCACCAGTGCGGTTATTGTCATTTTAGTTGCCCAGCAATGGAGAACATTCTTCCCCTCTGGGTTTTTGGGAAGGTTGGCAGTTCAAATCCCCATGACAGGGTGAGCTCCCGTTGCTCGGTCCCTGCTCCTGCCAACATAGCAGTTCAAAGCACGTCAAAGTGCAAGTAGATAAATAGGTACCGCTCCGGCGGGAAGCTAAACAGTGTTTCCATGCGCTGCTCTGGTTTGCCAGAAGCGGCTTAGTCATGCTGGCCACATGACCCGGAAGCTGTACGCCGGCTCCCTCGGCCAATAAAGCGAGATGAGCGCCGCAACCCGAGTCGGTCACGACTGGACCTAATGGTCAGGGGTCCCTTTACCTTTAGACACGGGTGGCGCTGTGGGTTAAATCAGAGAGCCTAGGGCTTGCCGATCAGAAGGTCGGCGGTTCGAATCCCCGCGACGGGGTGAGTTCCCGTTGTTCGGTCCCAGCTCCTGCCAACCTAGCAGTTCGAAAGCACCTAAAAGTGCAAGTAGTTAAATAGGTACTGCTCTGGCAGGAAGGTAAACGGCGTTTCCGTGCACTGCTCTGGTTCGCCAGAAGCAGCTTAGTGCTGCTGGCCACATGACCAGGAAGCTGTAGACCAGCTCCCTCGGCCAATAAAGCGAGATGAGTGCCGCAACCCCAGAGTCGGTCACAACTAGACCTAATGGTCAGGGGTCTACCCTTTACCTTACCACTCAATGTCAATGACTCCCTTCCTTCTGTTTCCAATGCTGTCGCTGAATCGAATTGAGCCCCTTGAAGGTGGGATCCCAGAGTCATTGCAGAGTTGGGAAAGATGCCTGTCTGTGAATACAAGGCGTAGTTGTATCATTGGACTCCAGTTCCTACAAAGTGGTACCTCGGGTTACAGACACTACAGGTTACAGACTCCGTTAACCCAGAAATAGTACCTCGGGTTAAGAACTTTGCTTCAGAATGAGAACAGAAATCGCACGGCGGCGGCAGGAGGCCCCATTAGCTAAAGTGGTGTCTCAGGTTAAGAACAGTTGCAGGTTAAGAACAGACCTCCAGAACGGATTAAGTTCTTAACCCGAGGTACCACTGTAATCCCTAGGCACCATGGCCAATAGTTAGGGATGACAGCAGCTCATAGCCAACCTCTGCAAGCAGCACAGCTTCTCCACGCACATCTCTACGTTTTAAACCGGGGCTCAGCAAACTTTTTCAGCAGGGGGCCGCTCCACTGTCCCTCAGACCTTGTGGGGGGCTGGACTATATTTTGGAAAAAAATAATGAGCGAATTTCTATGCCCCACAAATAACCCAGAGATGCATTTTAAATAAAAGGACACCTTCTACTCATGTAAAAACACGCTGATTCCTGGACAGTCCGTGGGACGGATTTAGAAGGCGATTGGGCTGCATCCAGCCCCCGGGCCTTAGTTTGCCTACCCGTGTTCTAAATGATCTTGGGGCCAGATTTACCTGTGAGATCACCTTGCCCCATGCATGCCCACTCAGCCTCTTCTGATCTTTGGAACTCTCCGCCTGTTGATGTTTGGCCTTTGCCATATTCTTTTCAGCATGGACTGAAAGCGATTTTGGTTTAAGCAAACCTATCCAGACATGTAGATGTTGACATTTTAATTTTTTTTTTTTTACTTATCTTTAAATGTTTTAATTTAAACCATTATGATCAGGCATTTTAATGATGAAAGGATAGATTCACCCAAGGCCTTAACCACATACCAATTTGGGGGGTGGGAGAGTGGGGGTGGTCAGAAAGTCCAATTCATATAGGACTTTACGGGGGGGGGGGGGGGTGGAAAAAAATCAATGTACACGGTTGTGGTGTGGGTTTTTTTTTTGTTCTTTATTAAAGGAAAATAAATCTGGAGGGAAATCAAAAATTACAAATAATAAAAACCAACCCAGATTGTATATTATAGCAGCCATTTAAAACTGTACAAATCCGCTGTGCTGGGGACGAGGGAACCCTCGTTACGAAACAAGCCTCTTTGATCAGGTTTTTCTCCCTCCCCCAAATATACACGCTTCTAAATTATTGCATTACTGTTTAAAAAAGAACGAGAGAGAGAGACAGAGAAAGAATCACAGCTCCAAAGACCTAGGTACAAAAACTTCACCCTCAAGTTTTGCCCCAGGGAAACTGAACGGGGCAGGCAAGGTGGGGGGCATCCAAAACAAGGTAGCGTTTTCAAGACATCTAGTTTTGAGAATCGGGTTCCAACAAAACGCCGTCCGTCTTGCCCTGACGGACGCAGTGGTGCCTGCTACCAAACGCTTGATCTCTAAACAAATGACCCGGATTGGGTTTTCATGTACCCAGAAGGTAGAACCGGGCGGTTTATTTTGTTATTGCGGCTTGAGGCCTGAAGATGCAACGGCCTCCGAGACCCCTGCTCCTTTTTTGCTCTCCGTAAATCTGAGCGGGTAGTCAGCAGCCTGCAGACCCCTTCACAAGATGATTACCGGTCTGAATCACTTCATGCAACCTTCGAGAGAGGGAGAAGCAAAACGAGAAACTCATCTGAGCCCAGAAGCTGGATAAAAGGAATGAAAACAAGAAAGAGGAGGTTTTTTTCCCATCTCGGCCAAATGACATTTCAAAGATCTGCCACACCTTTGGCCTGCCAGATGTTCCCGAACTCCTGTTAGTCTTAGTGAGGATGGCCTGGGATGATGTGAGTTGTACATCAGCAACTTTTGGAGGGTCAAACTGTCTCCACACCTGATCTGCAATGTAATGGCTAAATTTGACAACACAGGAGGTTGATTTCAAGGCTGTGTATTGCTCCAGCTGCCGGTGGACACTGCAGATCAACTCATTCCACCGAATTCCTGACTCCCAGCGACTTCCGCAGTCCGAAGCCATGTTGAGGGTTGTGGAGAACAAACAAGATGTTATCCCCACCCAGATTTGCCATGACTATAGCTCAAAGACATGGACGGTGTCGACGAAATATAAACACAAGCTCTCCTGAGAGAAAGATTGCAGAAACATCGGTTCAAAGACACTTTGCATGAGAACACTTCCAAAACAAAAAACCCACCAGCTGGGAATGGAATCTGCAGCTCAAAAACGTATCATAAGTCAAACATGAAGTGGAAAACATGGGCACAACGGCTCAGCGGCCTCTTTCTCCAAGACCCACCAAGCTTGTCAAACCTGTCAATGTTCTGGCAAAGCTGATGTCCTGCTGCATTTGGGGGCAGGTGGAGGGAGGAATGAGCAGGAAAAGATACAGGGAAGCCAGCAGCCGAGATATTGGTTGAGCGGTAGAAAGGGAAAGGGGAGCGATCTTCCACAAATAAGATGGTTGCTCTGCTTTTGATGCTGGCTGCAATGCAGCTAGTTTCTTGAGGACTAGATGCCTTGTGTGTTCTTGGCAACACACCCAGTAAAACCTCTTGGACGTTTCTGCAACCACTGCAGCAAAGAAGCTAAGATCTCCCCTCTGATCCACGGTGTATTTGGAAGACCTGTGCTGGCAGAAGGGATGAGCCTCCAGAGACTGCCAAAATAGTTGTCGGCAAGGTGGTGCCAGCCAGGGGTGGTGGACACGATCCTGCCTCACTTTTTTTTCCTGCCGAAGGTGTAATTTCTCCTCCCCGCAAAATGCGCAGCCCTTTAAGCAGGGCTCGTTTCAGTGCAAAACAGGGTAGCCAGCCAGGAACCAGCACTTTAAAGTCGTGTTGAAATCCCTGTTTCAGCGCCGTTGTGACGATGACGGCACAGCGCCCGCTTTTGAGAGGGGGAGCCACAAGGCAAGCAAAGATGGTACCTAGCAAGACCTCGAGGCCGGCCCATGTGTATGCAGAAGTATAAAAGGCAGAGGTGCACATCATGCCTCTGATGGTGCCATTCCAAGCATGGCACAGCCAGTCGGTTCCCGTGTGAAACAAGTACATTAAGAGTGAGCCCTTCTCCTGGGACACTTCCATGATAAGGCACTTGGTGCAAGGCCTGGAGAGGTTAAATTGGGGCACCTGGGTACTGTTAAAGAGGGCGTAGGGAATTCTTTTGGCCCAGCAGACCAGCTCCGACATATGGGTGGGGCAATGCTCCTGTCAACTCACCTGATGTCGGGCTTTGACAGGTGGGCAGTCACACCCAACCCATCAAAGTTCCTTGTGCAGTGCTTCCTAGGCACCTGACTGAGTTTGGAGAGCGCAAAGCCCTTTGTGATATCTGAACTTGGCCTTTCTCGAGGTCTGGCAAAAGCACTTTCTGCAGGAAGCGGCTGCGCAGTCCCGTTTGCCTCACGGGGAACGCAGCTGTGAAGTGTGGCGACTGAGCCTCCCCACCCCTATAAGTTCCCCCTACAAGGAGCTCTCCTGCGCAGCCGACCTCGCCACATCGACGTGCCCCACACCTGATGTCACAGGTGGTTGCGGTTTGGGGCGGAAACAGCCTCGGAGGCTAAACTGAGATCCACGCCAGGCCACATCCACATCTGGCCTGTGGGTCAGAGGTTCCCCACGCACTGTGTTAAGGGGACAGGGTGGAAAAAGCAGCCCTTACTAAGGTTTGATAACGCAGCCGTATTCTGCTGAGCGACACAGTTGCATCCTCCGACGCCTAGTCTTGTGCGAAGCAGAGATTTCCCAAGGAGAAGTCCACAAATCCCCAAATTGTCCCGGAGGCGTTCTTCCACGGAGTTCGGTGCTCACGTTCCTCCTTTGTCATGCCCCAGCTGAAGACATGGCACATTGATCGGCCCGGGAAGAAAAGAGGCAGAGGGGTGTGCGTTTTGCAAACACGCCGACAGTCGCGCGCGAAGGATTGCGTGCAGTGCCTCCGACGGAGCCAGTGGTTGCAGCAGGAAAATATCGTACCCTCGGCTGTTAGGTAACGTCTTAGCCAAGCGAGGGCTCCAAACGGCAATCAGAAAAAAGAGCTATTGCTGTTCTTCCGTCCCCCAACAGAGGAAACTGTCAGCATGGATCCGAGAAGAGTATCTTCAGAACTGGCCGTCCCGATAGGGTTGCGAGACCAGAGTCTGGCTTTGCTGTTGCTTTAGGAATCAGGAGCGAAAACCCAACGGCCAGGATGGGACATAGTTTATATACAAATAGGGAACGGGGACCCATGGCTTCTCCAGATCTCGCTGGACTCCCAACATCTGTCATTTGGGGCTGATGGGAAGTCCAGGAACATCTGGCTCCCCACCATGGAGAAGACCATGGAGATTTCCCTCTCTTTAAAATTTCCATGCTGGAGACGGCAGATTTCATGCACTCGCCAGCATACAAGAAGGTCATCTGACACGGCCACCATCCAGCAGGGTCGGTCCTGGCCAATGACAGCTGGAGACCACCAACATCATTCAGAGGTTCACCATCCCTGGAAGGGGTTCCTCAGGCTTAGTCTTGGCCTCGTTCCCAACGCAGAACCCAAAACGCCTTGAAGAGAAAGCCAAGGATTGGTGCCTCGCTGATGGAAACTGGGAATGCGGTTCCCTCCAGATGGGCCTACAACTCCCATCAGCCCCGGCCGGGATGGCCAAGGGTCAGAGGTGACAAAGAGCTGTCTGCAGGGCGCCAAGTTGGCTACCATCGCTTGATGGCTCCAGCTAGATCCTCTCTCCCTGCAAAATGAAAGGACCGACATTTTGGGAACGGTTCGGAACAGAGCCCCAGTTCTGCAAAATGGCGGCTGGTTACCCGGGACGGTGGTAACACAAGCTGGTTCTAATTAACGCTGCTTCAGTCAGCAAGAAGCTTAAAATGGAGGCAAGTCCTATGGACCTTGCCATCGCCGTTTCAATGGCTGCTTGCCCAATTTCTGCGTCAAGGCCGTCGCTGGTGTTGCCATCCCAGGCAAATCCCAAACGACGTTTCAGAATCCCGTTGCTGAAAGATTCATCTTCACTTCCTGGGCGAGACGGTTTCAGGTGACGCATTTGGGAGAGAGTCGTCCGAGGACGTGAACGGGAAATTCCAGAAAGGGGAGCAGGGCAGGTGTCCAAAGATGAAGCAGGGATCGGCCTCGAGGGTCTCGGTGGCGAGAAAAATCTATGAGCTGAGATAGCTGCCCAGCGGGAAAGTCACAAGTCATCTCTTCCCATCCCATGCGCCTGTTCTTGAAGACTCAATGGGAGGGTCAAGGACACAGCGATCAGTATCAGTAGTTAAGGCCACCTGAGGAACTGTTTTCTGCAGACCCATATATACATGTACCGCAAAGGGGGGGGCGGCTCCAGGTCCCCCCACCAAGACACATTCCACTATCTCCCCAGATCCCTCCATGAAACATTATTGCACATCCAAATTTGGAACACATGCAAAATTGACATACATACACAGGCCCTATATATATATCTATATATATATCTATGTACACATACATATGCAGAAAATTAAAATTTTGGTTTAGAAAAAGCAAAAAACTGGAAGATTCTATTTCTTAATCATTCACCAGTTGCCCTGAGAACCAGATCGAGGGGGGTTTAAAAAGAGAGAGAGAGAGAAAGTTCTAACTGTCATCTTTTCCGTTTTACGACCGGCCTCTCGCTGCCCCATAGCAAGCAAAAGAAAAAAGACCCAACATAAAAATATATCCTTCACTTCGATAAAGAGGTCTGTTTCCATCTTCAGGCACACAACATTTCGGGGAGGGGAATCTTCTGGTTGCTTCGCCAGGGGCCGGCAAAGGTGAGGACGGCACTTCGGACGGGTTTCGAAGTGTTTTAAAAGTTCAGGCGTTCCGGCGGGATGGGTCGGCCGGAAGATGCTAACAGGAGCTGGTCTGGAGGTTCCCTTCCGTCAGAAGCGAGGCGATGGAGGACGGGCCGTAGGCGCTGTCAAACTCCTCATCGGAGCTCAGGTGGTCGTCCTTCAGGGAGGACTCGGCTGTGGACCGAGCTGCCTTGCGCCTGGTGGAGAAGGGAGAGAAAGGTCAGGGGGCAGATTTCCATTCTCTTAGGGACAGCAAGGTGCATGGGGTATTTTTTTAAAAAAATGAGGACATCAGAAGAGCCACACAGCTGGGTCGGGCCAAAGGGGACGCCTCAGGGTCCCACAGCCTGTTTTCATAGCGGCCGTGTGCCTCTAAGAACCTGGGAATCGAGGTAGACTGCCTTTGGGGCTGGAGGTTCCATAAGTACCGTATTTTCCCCTCTATAGGACGCTCTTTTTCCCCTCCAAATATTAAGGGGAAATGTGTGTCCGTCCTATGGAGCGAATGCAGGCTCCTTGGCTTCAGCGAAAGCAACGTGAAGCCCCCGAAGCGCAGAGAGAATGCTCCCTCCGCACTCCGGAGGCTTCGCGTTGCTTTCACTGAAGCCTGGAGAGTGAGAGTTCAAAAACCGGGCTCAGGGCGTCTAACAACAAATTTTAAACACTTAATTATAAAAGCAGCATATATTAGAGTATAAAACCATGAATAACAATAAAATTCAAAAATCAATTTAGGGGAAGTAAGCATTAGATAATCCCCAGGGCTTGCTGGCTGAATTGGTCCTACTTGGGCCAGTGAGGAGGCCAGGGGAGAATTAGCTGTGGGGTCTCAGAGTGGGTGATCTTCATAAAAGGGGAGGGAAGAGAAGGGAAATAAAAGATCACTCTGAATTCAAATTAAAGGCCAGGTGGAATAGCTCTGTCTTACAGGCCCTGCGGAAGGAAGTTAAATCCTGAAGAGCTCTGGTCTCCTGAGACAGAGCGTTCCACCAGGTCGGAGCCATCACTGAGAAGGCTCTGGCCCTGGTGGAGGATAGTCTGACTTCCTTAGGGCCCGGGACCTCTAAACTATGGTTGTTCATGGACCTTAAGGTCCTCTGCGGGGCAGACCAGGGGAGGCCCCCAAACAAGACCCCATTTCTTCAGGACCCACAAAGGGTCTGCCCTCCTTACCAGAGGTCCTTCTCCAGGGACTTGACGCGGCCCTGGAGCTGCTCATTGGTCTCGTGTTGCTCCTCCAGCTCCCGCAGGGCCTTCTTGCGTGCAGCTTCCAGCCGCTCAATCTCCTCTTCGGCCTCGTCCACTTGCCTCTTCAGCGCCTTGACCCGCAGGCTTAGCTATGGGAGGGAGGAAGGAAGGCCTGCTCAGTTTGACTCGGGGTTAGCATCAGGGAGATCTGGGATGCCCAGGCAACGGAAGGGCCCAGCGGAGACCTCATAAATACATGCTGGCTAATTTAACCCCCCCGTAAGGAGTGGAATCATCATACAGCAAGGTCTTTCTCCTTTAAACCTTCCAGTGTAGCAGAACCTGCCCTTTGGAACTCCCTGCCAATGGACACCAGGGAGGCAGCCTTCGCTGAACTCTTTTTTAATAATATTTTTATTAGGGATTCCAACATAACAATTTTAACAAAAATACATCATCCACATTATTCCCCCCCAATTTCCCCCTCCCCTCAAAAAAAGAAAAGAAATGATATATAATGGGGAAAAAATGTTTAAAATGACATTTGTAAAAAAAAACCCAGAAGCATTTTTGTTAGGGACTGTAGGACAAGACCTGCCAAGAAAAACATAGAATTTATTTATGTATGCTACAACAGCAGCAAGAGTCTTGTTGGCACAAGGACACCCAACTCTATCTGTTGATGGATGGCCATCCTGCCTCGGCCCCAGACACACTGACCAGATGTTTGGAAGCTGTGGCTGGATGGTTACGTGGGAGCCGGTTGAAGCTAAATCCTTCGAAGACATAGGTCCTGTGGCTGAGACGGGACGATATGGGATTGGGGGGGCAACTCCCATCTCTTGCGGGGGCCCAATTAGTGCCAGCACCGTCCGTTAAGAGTTTGGGTGTAATCTTCGACACCTCCCTTTCCATGGAGGCGCAGATTACAGCTATAACAAAGGCGGCATTTTTTCATCTCCGCCAAGCTAAGCAGTTGGCTCCTTACCTCTCTCGCCCTGACCTAGCCACTGTGATCCACGCAACAGTCACCTCCGGACTTGATTATTGTAACTCACTCTATGTGGGGCTGCCCTTGAGACTGACCCAGAAACTCCAGCGGGTGCAGAATGCTGCAGCGAGACTCCTTACGGGGTCCTCACTGCGAGATCACATTCACCCGGTGCCATACCAGCTGCACTGGCTCCCGGTGGAGTACAGGATCAGGTTTAAGGTGCTGGTTTTAACCTTTAAAGCCCTATACGGCCTAGGACCCTCGTACCTACGGGACCGCCTCTCCTGGTATGTCCCACAGAGGAACCTACGGTCTTCAAACAAAAACATCCTGAAGGTCCCAGGCCTCAGAGAGGTTAGGCTGGCCTCAACTAGAGCCAGGGCTTTTTCGGCTGTGGCTCCGATCTGGTGGAACACTCTGTCACTAGAGACTAGGGCCCTGCGGGACTTGACATCTTTCCGCAGGGCCTGCAAGACAGAGCTGTTCCACCAGGCCTTTGGCCAGGGCACAGCCTGACTCCCTCCCTCGGCAATCTTCGCGGAGCTCTGGCCCAATGGTTGCCAGTGGCTTGATTTGAATTAATTTTATAATGAATGATTTTAGAGTGTTTTTTGTGCTGTACTTTTGTACTGTTTTATTGTTGTTAGCCGCCCTGAGCCAGGCTTCGGCTGGGAAGGGCGGGATATAAATAAAATTTATTATTATTATTATTATTATTAAGGATGGAAGAATGAGGAAATCCCAATGAAAGAGCAGTGGCGGGGAAAACTGATGAGCTATGCGGAATGGGCCAAATTGACATACAAACTGCATGATAAGGACAATCATGACTTCAAGGAAGAACTTTTTACAAATTATCTTAAAAGACAACAAAAAGATTTGGACTCCTTGGCAGGTTTTGAATAAACACCCACAAACTTATTAGTTGAATACATGATAAATAAGGCAAGGATAGGGACCATTTTATAATATGCAGAGAACAATATGTGCAAAGAAACCAGAGAGGGGAGAAAATAATGTAATTGAATATTTGGATTGATAATTTGTTATGTTAAATTGTCAAATAAAAATATATTTTTTTAAAGAAACAACAACAAAGGCTGGTTGTGGTGGTCCAAGATTTCAGAGAGGAACATCTTTTTACAGCCCTGCCTGGAGATGCCTTTGGGGGTCTTCTGAGCCCCCCTGCCCACCCCCAGCTCACCTGGTCCTTCTGGTCGTTGACATGCTGCCTCTCATCATCAATTTGGATGGTCAGCTCCTTGACCTTCCGCTCCAGCTTGCGGTTTGAGGAGACCAGGACGCTCTTCTCCCTGCGGCGACAGGGGAAAAAAGGGGGGGAGCTGATTTCTGAAGAGTCCGATCACTGAGCTCAGCACTGCCTGCACTGAGCGGCAGCGGCTGTCCAGGGCTTCAGGCAGGGGAGATTTCCAGCAAAACATGGAGGTGAATTCTGGTGCTGGAGGAGACTCTTGAGAGTCCCATGGACTGCAAGAAGATCAAACTTCTCCATTCTTAGGGAAATCAGCCCTGAGTGCTCACTGGAAGGACAGATCCTGAAGCTGAGGCTCCAAGACTTTGGCCACCTCATGAGCAGAGAAGACTCCCTGGAAAAGACCCCAATGAAGGGAAAGATGGAGGGCGCAAGGAGAAGGGGATGACAGAGGACGAGAT
Organism: Podarcis siculus; assembly: GCA_034642415.1. NCBI lineage: Eukaryota > Metazoa > Chordata > Lepidosauria > Squamata > Lacertidae > Podarcis > Podarcis siculus. The sequence goes on along the minus strand of JAXCMG010000055.1, from coordinate 3,919,622 downwards.
GGTGGGACAGTGTTCTCGAAGCGACCAGCCTGAGTTTGACCAAACTGCGGGAGGCAGTGGAAGACAGGAGGGCCTGGTGTGCTCTGGTCCAGGGGGTCACGAAGAGTCGGACACGACTAAACGACTAAACAACTAAACAACAACAACAATGGAGGTTCTGGGGGTCTTCCGCAAGCAAGGCAGGTGATGTGTTGCTTATCCGAGGCACAGTCACTCGGGGTGTCGCTGAACTACAACTGCCATCAGCCTCTACCTCTCTTTCAAATCAGAACCAGTGAAGGCGGTGAAGGTCCTGTGTGAGTGTCTGGAGGCGGTTGGAGGATGGATGGCGGCTAACAGATTGAGCTTGAATCCTGACAAGACAGAAGTACTGTTTTGGGGGGACAGGGGGTGGGCAGGTGTGGAGGACTCCCTGGGCCTGAATGGGGTAACTGTGCCCCTGAAGGACCAGGTGTGCAGCCTGGGAGTCATTCTGGACTCACAGCTGTCCATGAAGGCACAAGTCAAATCTGTGTCCAGGGCAGCTATTTACTAGCTCCATCTGGTACGCAGGATGAGACCCGCCCTGCCCGCAGACTGTCTCACCAGAATGGTGCATGCTCTGGTTATCTCCCACTTGGACTACTGCAATGCGCTCTATGTGGGGCTACCTTTGAAGGCGACCCGGAAACTACAACTAATCCAGAATGCGGCAGCAAGACTGGGGACTGGGAGTGGCACCAAGACCACATAACACCGGTCTTGAAAGATCTACATTGGCTCCCAGTACGTTTCCGAGCACAATTCAAAGTGTTGGTGCTGACCTTGAAAGCCCTAAACGGCCTCAGCCCAGTATACCTGAAGGAGCGTCTCCACCCCCATCGTTCAGCCCGGACACTGAGGTCCAGCGCCGAGGGCCTTCTGGCAGTTCCCTCATTGCGAGAAGTGAGGTTACAGGGAACCAGGCAGAGGGCCTTCTCGGTGGTGGCACCCACGCTGTGGAACGCCCTCCCACCAGATGTCAAAGAGAAAAACAACAACCAGACTTTTAGAAGACATCTGAAGGCAGCCCTGTTTAGGGAAGCTTTTAATCTTTGATGTATTACTGTATTTTAATATTTGGTTGGAAGCTGTCCAGAGTGGTTGGGGAAGCCCAGCCAGATGGGCGGGGTATAAATAAACAATAATTATTATTATTGTTATTGTTATTATTAATCACTGAGCAGGGTATCTGAACCCCGGTATCCCCCATGACACTCTGACCGCTACCCCACACTGCCTCTCCGCGACTTACCTCTCTTCAGCCTGGAGTTTGTCCTGAAGCTCTTGAATGCGCGATTCCAGCTGTGAGACGTTGGCACTGGGTTTCTGGAGGACTTCGCTGCTGGCGAGGCGGCTTTTCAAGTCTTTGTTCTGGAAAGAGAGATTTGGAAGTGGGGAGGTTTAGAGGGGAAATGACCAGTGGCCGGGGACAAGTTCCTGCATGACCTGTGTTAAGTTGTGGGTGAACGTATCAGACGACACAGCGATTCTTCCAACAGCTCTTGTTTATTCACAGGCCAGAACAGAACTGAACTGAAGGGTTCAGCCAGCCTGCTTATATAGAGCTCCACTAGAACGCAACAGTAACCACTTTCTGTAACTATCCAATCACTGAACGTCACTTTCAATCCCTTATTTGCATATGTGGACCTGAGTGAAAACTATCTACAGTATCCCCCTGCTGGCCCAGGGTGAGAACTTCAGTACATAACAATCTGGAAGGGACTTCTGTGGCTAGGGTTGCCACCTTTGCTTCGGCAAAACACTCTCTACAATATCCTTTTTGAGATGAGGGGACCAGCCTTTCAGAAGGTCTTTGCGTGCATGGGGAAACTGAGGCAGAAAAGGACTGGAGAACACAGTGCTCTGATTTTCATTGGACCAATACTTTCATTAAAAGCCTCTTGCAGGATTAAGAAACCGGAAGCCTTTCCACTTGGAATAATAGGATTGGAATTGCCCCCAAAAGATGGTAGGCTGTTTTCGTATGCCACCACAACGGCAAGACTTTTACTAGCCAAAAACTGGAGATCGCAAGAGATACCAACAGTAGAAGAATGGCGGATGAAGGTGTTGGACTTTTCGGAGCTGGCCGATCAGACTGGAAGAATCCGCGACCAGAAAGAAGAGGACTGGAAGAAATTCAAAGAATATCTAGCTAAATATTGTAATGTAAGATAAATAGAAAATTCCTGGAAGTAACAAATAGGCTTAGGGGTAGAATAAGAATATGTGTTAGTAATTATTTTGGATTTCAATATTAATAAAGGAGAAGAAGTTAAATGAAAGAAGTTAATATTATTGGAAGCAAGAATTTGAAGAACTGCTAAACAGGTGATATAATGAAATTCAGTTAGAGGGGATTTGAGGAAGTCACTTATTAATGTAATGAAATTAGGAATTTGAAGTCATAATTTTTCTTTGTGTTATTTGTTGTTGTTGTTGTTGTGTGTTTTTGTAAGGTTTTTCTTTTTACTTTTTATGTGATAAATGTGAAAATCAATTTTAAAAATTGGAAAAAAGAAAGCCTCTCTCAGGTGGCTTCTTGCTGAGTCAGCAACTTGGGGTTATGAGCAACAAGATGGAGAGCAAACACAGAAACACACACACACACACACACAAACACAAACTCCGGCTGCACAGGGTTATGTAACGTCCCGGGCCGGGTTGAACAAAATTCCCCTCCCCGCTTCAGAAAGCAGGAATTTTGATTAGCAGAGTTACATAACAGTAATAATTGCTTTCCCCTTGCTTTGCAGTGCAGCCAAGCTGGGTGATGGTGGGAGGCCCGGTTTAGCTGCTTTTCTTTATGAAAGAGAGAGAGAGAGAGAGAGCGCAAAGCCTCAGGAGGAATGCAAAAAAGAGCTCCTGTTCTCTCTCATCTGTGCTCAGACATGTCTTGGGCCACAGCTCCCAAACAGGAGCACAGACAGGGAAGCGCAGCCCACAGAGACCTCTGCCAGATCCCTTAGAAATCCAGTTTTTGTTTAATGGGTCCTGAATGGGGTACCTGTGCCCCTGAAGGACCAGGTGCGCAGCCTGGGGGTCATTCTGGACTCACAGCTGTCCATGGAGGTGCAGGTCAATTCTGTGTCCAGGGCAGCTGTTTATCAGCTCCACCTGGTATGCAGGATATGACCCTACCTGCCCACAGATTGTCTGGCCAGAGTGATACATGCTCTGGTTATCTCCCACTTGGACTACTGCAATGCGCTCTACGTGGGGCCGCCTTTGAAGGTGACCCGGAAACTGCAATTAATCCAGAATGCGGCAGCTAGACTGGTGACTGGGAGCAACCGCTGGGACCACATAACACCAGTTCTGAGAGATCTGCACTGGCTCCCAGGACGTTTCCGAGCACAATTCAAAGTGTTGGTGCTGACCTTTAAAGCCCTAAACGGCCTCGGTCCAGTAGACCTGAAGGAGCGTCTCCACCATCGTTCTGCCCAGACACTGAGGTCCAGCACCGAGGGCCTTCTGGCGGTTCCCTCATTGTGAGAAGTGAGGTTACAGGGAACCAGGCAGAGGGTCTTCTCGGTGGTGGCGCCCGCCCTGTGGAACGCCCTCCCTTCAGATATGAAGGAAATAAGCAGCTATCCTATCTTTAAAAGACATCTGAAGGCAGCCCTGTTTAGGGAAGTTTTTAATATTTAATGCTGTATTGTTTTTAATACTTGATTGGGAGCCGCCCAGAGTGGCTGGGGAAACTCAGCCAGATGGGCGGGGTACAAATAATGAATTATTATTATTATTAGAGGAAAAAGAAAGAGGCTAGTCCTCATGGCGGCCGAGAAAAACGCAGAGGCCTATTGGAAAGAGGCTCTCTTCCAGGCCGCAAAGCAACCTGAGTTTTGGGCTAATACTCCAAGGCTGGTGCAAAAGGATAGCAGGTAGGCAGGCTGGACTATTAGGGGAATGGTAATATGAATAATAATCCTAAATTAACTGCAGCGAAATGAGGACCCACTGCAAAAATTGACACCGCACCGCAGCAGGCAAGCTTCCCTGTTCTACAGAACGCCTCTCTGGGTGATCCCTCCCTTTCCGTTTATAAGGAATATTCAGAAATGAAGAAGCGCTCTGCTGAGCTCAGAAGCTTGCTCACTGCTCTGCAATGTTTTGAAACAAACCGGTTCTGTTGCTGCTTAAGACGAGTAATGTAATGCGTTAATTAGTAAGCGTTTGGTCATTTGGCCCAATTAAGGGCCAAACGAGGCACGAGCCTGTTCATGCACTTGTCTTCCTTCCCTGGGGATGAAGAGGGAGGGCACCGAGTGCGAGAAAACGGGGCGGCGAGGAACAGGCTCAAATATCCCCTTCCTTGGCAGCTGCTCCCCAAATTCAGATTTATTCCTCACATAGAATAGTAGAATTATAGAGTCTGGAAGAACTCTAGCCGAACCCCCCGCAATGGCTTTTTTAAAAGGCCCAGGTGTGAATGTGGCCCCCAGGCCCCTTTCCTTGGCCCCTGGGACTCTCATAAAGGGTGGGGAAGGCAGGTCAGAGGATGCGATGCCTGCCACCAATTTGCTTTTTACTATCTAATGTGGTTTTAACAGATGTCGCTTAAGTTCATCACTGTGTTTAAAAATCCAGTAAAATTCCTGGGAAGGAAAGTGATCGGAAGCAGCCAGCCGCACCCCTTGCAACTTTTTCATAAAAGGTAAAGGTAAAGGGACCCCTGACCATTAGGTCCAGTCGTGGCCGACTCTGGGGTTGCGGCGCTCATCTCGCTTTATTGGCCAAAGGAGCCGGCGTTCAGCTTCTGGGTCATGTGGCCAGCAGGACTAAGCCGCTTCTGGCGAACCAGAGCAGCGCACGGAAACGCCGTTTACCTTCCCATCAGTGGTACCTATTTATCTACTTGCACTTTGAGGTGCTTTCGAACTGCTAGGTTGGCAGGAGCAGGGACCGAGCAATGGGAGCTCACCCCGCCGCGGGGATTCGAACCGCCGACCTTCTGATTGGCAAGTCCTAGGCTCTGTGGTTTAACCCACAGTGCCACCCACGTCCCTTGCAACTTTTTCATACTTTGGCTCAAATGCAACAACTTAAAAAAAACAAAACTCTTTCCATGGTAGCTATGATTCCTGGATTGGACTAAATGACTCTTGAGGTTCCTTCCAGCAGCACAATTCTAGGATTCTGCAGGCAATATTAGTCATACACAAGAGTAGACCCATTTGAAACTAATGGGTCGAGTGACTCATGTCTACTAATGTCAATGGGCCTCCTCAGAACATGACTAACGCTATAAAATCCTACGGCTGCAGGTCTCTTCCCATACAACCCAGAGCTAAGTGGAAATTTATGCAAGACAGCTTCTGATCTGTTGCTTTAAAAACAAACAAACAAGAGCCATCCCACAACTGCTGGTTTTCGGCGCTGTAAGAAAGCTTCCATTTCCCTCCCACCTGCAAAAAGGAATGTTGGGAACTATAGTTTGAGGATGCTGGGAACTGTAGCTTTGCACGTTCCCAGGATTCTCTGGGTGGAAATAATGTGCTCTGAATGTAGGCCAGTCTAAAACCTGTGGTTCTCCAGGGCTCCAACTCCCAGCAGGCACTAGGGTTGCTGGGAGTTGTAGTCCGGCGGCGCCCAGAGGACGCAGATGTTCTAGCCCCGTCCGTGTTGTGAAAGAAGCAGGCTTCACACACACACACACACACACACACACACACACACAGAGGCAAGACGTAGCTCAGCTTCTTGTGAACCTGGGGGCCTGGGAGAGGGTGATCATACAAGAGGAAAGTCTGTTTGCAAAGGACAATTGCAGGGGGTTGGTCTGAATGACCTTGTGGGGTCCCTTCCAGCTCTGCAATTCTACAATAAAGGTCTCTATGGGGAACGCTCTGAGCCGCACGTGGCCGGCGTCCAAGCAGAGTGTCGCCGGGGCTGTTTTCGCCCTCGTTAATTGCACGGCAACAGCGGCTCGTTTATTGAAATGACTCGGGGGGGTTGGATTTTGAAATGGTGCAAATTATATAACCTGTCTCGTCACCCCCCCAACTGCTACAAGCCCAGACAGGCAGGGCTCCTGCAGATGCAGAAGGCAGATCTGGTGGGGAAAGAGACGGCTGGGGAAGTTTCCAGGTCCAAATCCGAACAACAACTGCTTCGAACAGAGCCTGAACCGCCTTCCACCGTCCGAATGCCAGTTGGGGGGCAAATATTAAACCACTCTGGGAATTTCAGCTCTGTGAGGGGGAATAGGGAGAGAGGGGTCTCCTAGCAAACCACAGCTGCCAATTTTATTTTATTTTTGAATTCTAATCTTTATTTGAAGTGTTAAATTCATCCACCACAAAAGAACAACAACAAAAAAAGAGAAAGCAAATCACCTCACATGCAAAGAATTTTTTTACACAGAAAATAGAATTCTTCCATAAATTGTGACTTCCCTAATCCTCTATATGGGTCCATCATTGCCTTGTTGACTGAATATTTTTTGACTTATCGTTAATTGTTCGTATTCATGGTAGAATATATCTTTGCAGAAGTTATTCAAAACATGTCAGAGATTTTACCTGAGAACAATATAATTTGAATAGATCCCGTTCTTTATTAAACTCTTGGTTTGTTTGATTCCTAATTTCCCCTGTCATCTTTGCCAGTTCTACATATTCAAAGAACTTCACCTGCCATTCCAATTTAGTTTGGATTTTATCTCCCTTCCACCATCTGGTGCTGCCAAAATTATTTGAAGGGGGAGGCAAAGCGCTCTCTATTTCTGGTGTGAACTTGGGACTCAGAAGGATTAGAAAGAGAAGCAACAATAGCCGGAATATCGTTTTGGGGTGAGACATGGGCTGGATAAAAAGACACTGGACTTTAAAATCAAAATCAATAAATAAACTAGCCCAAAGTCACCAAAATTATAAGCTTCTGGGGGTCTAAGCAGACCACAAGCTGAACATGAGTCAACCGTGTGATGCAGCAGCAATAAAGGCCAATGCTATTCAAGGCTGCATCAACAGAAGTCTAGAGTCCAGATCAAGGGATGTAATAGTCCCCACAGTAGAGATGTATGGAAGTGAGAGCTGGACCATAAAGAAGGCAGATTGCCAAAGAATGGATGCTTTTGAATTCTGGTGCTGGAGGAGATTCTTGAGAATCCCATGGACTGCAAGAAGAACAACCCTCTCCATTCTGAAGGAAATCAGCCCTGAGTGCTCACTGGAATGACAGATCCTGAAGCTGAGGCTCCAAGACTTTGGCCACCTCATGAGAAGAGAAGACTCCCTGGAAAAGACCCTGATGTTGGGAAAGATGGAGGGCACAAGGAGAAGGGGACGACAGAGGACGAGATGGTGGGACAGTGTTCTCAAAGCTGCCAGCATGAGTTTGACCAAACTGCGGGAGGCGGTGGAAGACAGGAGTGCCTGGCGTGCTCTGGTCCAGGGGGTCATGAAGAGGCGGACACGACGAAATGACTAAACAACAACAAGGGTGCTGAGAGTTCATAGGAGATCTCTGCCCCCCCTTCCCAGAGCTACAATTCCCAGAGGTCAGAGCACACCTGGAATCCTGTGTCCAGTTCTGGGCACCACAATTTAAGAAGGATGTTGACAAGCTGGAAGATGTGCAGAGGAGGGCAACCAAGATAATCAAGGGCCTGGAAACCAAGCCTGATGAGGAACGGTTGAAGGAGATGGGTATGTTTAAGCCTGGAAAGGAGGAGACTGAGAGGAGATATGAGAGCCACCTTCAAATAGCTCAAGGGCTACTGCATGGAAGATGGAGCAAGCTTGTTTTCTCCTGCTCTGGAGGGTAGGATTCGAATCCGTGGCTTCAAGTTCCAAGAAAGGAGATTCCATCTAAACATCAGGAACAGCTTCCTGACAGTGAGAGCTGTTTGGCAGTGGAACGGACTGCTTCAGGAAGCTGTGGACTCTCCATCCTTTGGGTGGTGGGGACAGAATCAGCCGGTTATTATCCGCATAACTTTAAAATCATATGTGGTGGCAGCGGGAGGAGGAAAGCGGGAGGATCCCTGCAGCCTCCGATTGCTGAGTCGGCAAAGAGAAGATGCAGACCTGACCGAACACGCCGGCAGCAGCCTCACCTGTCTTTCCAGCGAGATCTTATCACACTCCAGGTCCTGCCGCACGGAGCGCTCTTGAAGGAGTTCGGCCCGCAGCTGGTCGATCTGGAGGGAGACAGAGATGATAATAAATAATAATAATACAGTGGTACCTCGGGTTAAGAACTTAATTCGTTCCAGAGGTCCGTTCTTAACCTGAAACTGTTCTTAACCTGAAGCACCAATTTAGCTAATGGGGCCTCCCGCTGCCACCGCACGATTTCTGTTCTCATCCTGAAGCAAAGTTCTTAACCTGAGGTACTACTTCTGGGTTAGCAGAGTCTGTAACCTGAAGCGTCTGTAACCCGAGGTACCACTGTAATAATAATAAATTTTATTTATACCCCACTGGGCTCAAGGCAGCTAACACCAGTAAAATTACAGTAAAATAATAATAGGGGGAAAAACCACAATTTAAAATACAGGTTAAAATGCAATTTAAAATGCAGCCTCATTTTAAAAGTAGCCCATGGATCAAAATCACAAGGTTTTGATAGGGGACAGGGTTGTCGGCAGAGCAGCCTGGCTGCGTCGGACTATAATGATAATGATAATTTGGCTGGGGAGGGTGGGATATAATTTAAAAAATTATTTATATCCCGCCCTCCCCAGCTCAGAGCAGCTAACAACAACAAAAGTAACACAGTTTACATAAAATCACAATTAATTGATTGAAATGCATTCTAAAACCAATTCATTCTAAAATCAATTCAAAATCAAATTAGTAGCAACCATTGGGCTAGAGTTCTGTGAGGATTGCCTAAGGAGGGGGTCAGGCTGTGCCTTGGCCAAAGGTCTGGTGGAACAGCTCTGTCTTGCAGGCCCTGCGGAAAGATGTCAAGTCCCACAGGGCCCTAGTCTCTTGTGACAGAGCGTTCCACCAGATCGGGGCCACTACTGAAAAGGCCCTGGCTCTGGTTGAGGCCAGCCTAACCTCCCTGTGGCCCGGGACCTCCAAGATGTTTTTGTTTGAAGACCACAAGTTCCTCCGTGGGACATACCAGGAGCAGCAGTCCTGTAGTACACCGTAGTATCCCAACCCAGTACACTGATGCAGCCTGCAGCCAGCTATGCCCATCTCAGTCCAGCCACCAGACGAACTAGTTTGTTTGTTCAGGGTGCTGAGAGTTGTTAGAATATTACAGCCATCCCCAACCTGCGGCCCTCCAGATGTTTTGGACTTCAATTCCCATCATCCCTGACCACTGGTCCTATTAGCTAGGGATCATGGGAGTTGTAGGCCAAAACATCTGGAGGGCCACAGGTTGGGGATGCCTGGAATATTCTAACAACTCTCAGCACCCTCAACAAACTACACTTCCCAGAATTCCTTGGGGTTTAAAGTGGCACAATGCTGCTTTAGACGCAGCCCGATTTTGCAAGCGGCCAATATCTCGACAGGCGCCATCTCCCCCACCTGGTCTCTCGTGCGGTTGATCCTCTCCGTCAAGAGTTCCACCGTGTTCCTTTCCTCGTCCAGCTCCACTTCGAGACGTTTCGATTTGTCCTGAAAAGCCATTTTACGTGTTTAATCAAAGGTTATCTGCTACCCCGCCCGTGAGTGCAGGTATCATTCAGGCCATGACATGAAGGCGGCGCATTGAGCTGGCTTCAGAAATGTCACTGAAGCTCTGGAACTGTGTGGGAAAAGGCCACAATAAAATGGGAAAAACCCAACCCTGACCAGAAGAAAATAAAGTATGACTTTAATAATAATTATCTCATTTATATACTTTTCCTCCAAGGAGCTCAATTTTTAAATTGTATTTTAACCTGTATTTTAAATTGGTTTTCCTCCCCTATTATGTTTTTATTGTAATTTTACTGGTGTTAGCTGCCCTGAGCCCAGCTCTGGCCAGGGTATAAATAAAATTATTATTATTATTATTATTATTATTATTATTATTATTATTATTATTATTATTATTGGCTTCCTGTGAGCTTCCTGGCTGTGGACAGAGATTTGAACCCTGGTCTCCCAGGTCATAAATCTTACAACCCTAACCACCTCTAACTAGTGGGGTGCAGTGGCCAGAGTGTGGGACTACCACCTGGGAGACCAAGGTTCAAATCCCCACTTGGCCGCGAAGCTCTCGCTGGGTGATCTTGGGCCAACCCGCAGTCTCTCAGCCTGGCATTACAGGGCTGCTGGGAAGATAATGTCAGCAGAGGGAAGAATTCTACAAGCCACCTTGAGCTCCCTGGAGGAAAGGTAAAGGGACCCCTGACCATTAGGTCCAGTTGTGGCCGACCCTGGGGTTGCGGCGCTCATCTCGCTTTACTGGCCGAGGGACCCGGCGTACAGCTTCCGGGTCATGTGGCCAGCATGACTAAGCCACTTCTGGCGAACCAGAGCAGCGCACGGAAACGCCGTTTACCTTCCCATCAGAGTGGTACCTATTTATCTACTTGCACTTTGACATGATTTCAGACTGCTAGGTTGGCAGGAGCTGGGACTGAGCAATGGGAGCTCACCCCGTCACGGGGATTCGAACCGCCGACCTTCTGATAGCAAAAGAAGAAAACCATCAGACCGCTTGGTTTAATTTCTGCCTGTTTAAACTTGGAAAATAGGTTTCTGCCGTGGTTGTTTTACAAAAAAAAAAGTGCTTCATGTGGAAAAATGCAGTGTTTGCAAACGTGTTGCAGCAGGAGGAGCTGGAAAACACATCTGTGCTGTTTTGCTATTTTTAAGCACATGCAAAAATTATCAGGTTTTACCAAAATTGCTCTGTACTGGGGGTGGGGTGTTTGTAGCAGAGACAGAGGAACCAAACAACTGTATGGGGGACGGACAGACAGGAGACTTTTTGAAAAGCAGCACTGCTGCCTCCTGCTGTTGGCTAGGAGGTGTTGCATTCATGGGGGACGCAGGCCAGAAGGCAAAAAATCACATTTTTTCTTGCTTTGAGGAGAGGAACCCTCCCTCGTTTCCAGTTTTCTATTCCCCTACAATTCCCAGAGTTGTCTGTGAAGGGGGAGCGATTCTTCAGCCCCTCTGGGAGCCATATGGGGGCAGGGGGCGTCTCCCAGCAATTCTCAGGACCCTTGCCAAACCACAGCTCCCAGAATCCTTTGGGGGAAGCCGAAGGCTGTTTACGAAGAGGCATCACACCGCTTTAAACATGTGCTGGAGCCACGGGTCTGGAGGTCTGCTGGGATTCTCAGTTCAGGAAAGAGGACGGCAGGGGAGGGTGGAAATGCAAACCTCCAGGGCCTTGACTTGCCGGGAGCGATCGTCTTGCGACCTCCGCTTGGACTCCATCTCCTGCTCCAAGTTGTGGAGGCGCTGGGCCAGCAGTTCCTTGTCCAGGACGGCGTTCTCACGCTCCGCCTGGGCGTCCTGCAGGGCCTGCTTGAGACGCATCACCTGGAAGGGAGGGAAACAGAAGCAGGTTTGCGAGGGAGTAGACCAGCATGCCTTTCTGGAGGAGTCAAGAGATTCGAACCCAGGCCCTGCCTCCAACCTGGCATTTTCCCCCTTGTGGGAAACCCCCGTGACCCTTGGGTGTTGCTGGACTACATCTCCCATCATCCTTAGCTGCCAGCTGGGGCTGCTGGGAGCTGAAGTCCACACTTGCCCTGTGGCCACACCGACTCTCCCGCTGGAGGCAGCCTCGGGGACTGGGGACTGGGAGTGGCTGCCGAGACCACATAACACCGGTCTTGAAAGACATGCATTGGCTCCCAGTATGTTTCTGAGCACAATTCAAAGAGTTGGTGCTGACCTTGAAAGCCCTAAACGGCCTCAGTCCAGTATACCTGAAGAAGCGTCTCCACCCCCATTGTTCTACCTGGACACTGAGGTCCAGCTCCGAGGGCCTTCTGGCAGCTCCCTCCCTGTGAGAAGTGAAGTTACAGGGAACCAGGCAGAGGGCCTTCTCGGTGGTGGCACCCGCCCTGTGGAAAACCCTCCCACCAGATGTCAGGGAGAACATCAACTACCAGACTTCTAGATGACATCTGAAGGAAGCCCTGTTTAGGGAAGCTTTTGATGTTTGATGCATTACTGTATTTTAATCTTTTGTTGGAAGCCGCCCGGAGTGACTGGGGAAACCCAGCCAGATGAGCGGGGTATAAATAATAAATTATTATTAATTATATTATATTATATTATATTATATTATATTATATTATATTATATTATATTATATTATATTATATTATATTGTATTGTATTGTATTGTATTGTATTATATTGGCAATGAAAGGCAGAGCCAGCTAACTCTAGTTCCTCCCCATCCTTGTCCTTCCTGCTGAGTCTCATGGAGACCAAAGAGGAGGAAGCAGACATCCGCGGACAGCTCACCTGGCCGAGACGACTGGCCCCACCTAGCCCAGTGTCCACTGCTACCTCTGGGGTCTCACAGCCCCATGCTCATTCCATAGCCCCTTCCTTGCATTGTGTTCGCCTCTTGATTTTGAAAGCAGAGAAAAGGGGAGCAGGGCCCTCTTCCCACCCGCCTCCCCGTCATACCTCGTCCTGCAACCGCCCCAGGTTGTACTGCATCTTCTCCACCTCGATGTTCCTCTCTTTGGCCTGCTTCTGGGAGTCCGTGATCTCCTTACGGGACTTCTCCTTGTATTCCTCCAGCTGAGTCTGCAGCTTGGACAGGGCGCTGTGGGACTCTTGAGCCATCTGATCTAGCTGGAGGAGAGGAGAGGGACTCCAGGTGAAACCTCAAGGAGGATGTTTTAATCATCATCAACCTTTATTACGCTCCAGAGACCCAACAAATCGTTACAAAGCAATACACAATTCATACAGCCTACCTCCAGGTGAAACAAACATTTTGTTCAGAATATAGGGATCATTGGTTCTTGCAACCATGTTTTAATCAAGACCAGTTAAGTGAGAGATTTTACTTTCCTGGGCTCCATGATCACTGCAGATGGTGACAGCAGTCACGAAATTAAAAGACGCCTCCTTCTTGGGAGAAAGGCGATGGCAAACCTAGACAGCATCTTAAAAAGCAGAGACATCACCTTGCCGACAAAGGTCCGTATAGTTCAAGCTATGTTTTCCCAGTAGTGGTGTATGGAAGTGAGAGCTGGACCATCAGGAAGGCTGATCGCCAAAGAATGGATGCTTTTGAATTCTGGTGCTGGAGGAGACTCCTGAGAGTCCCATGGACTGCAAGAAGATCAAACCTCTCCATTCTGAAGGAAACCAGCCCTGAGTGCTCACTGGAAGGACAGATCCTGAAGCTGAGGCTCCAAGACTTTGGCCACCTCATGAGAAGAGAAGACTCCCTGGAAAAGACCCTGATGTTGGGAAAGATGGAGGGCAGAAGGAGAAGGGGACGACAGAGGACGAGATGGTGGGACAGTGTTCTCGAAGCGACCAACATGAGTTTGACCAAACTGCGGGAGGCAGTGGAAGACAGGAATGCCTGGGGTGCTCTGGTCCAGGGGGTCACGAAGAGGCGGACACGACTAAACAACAATAGTTAAGTCTGGCTCCGAGGACCAGGAAGATGGTTAACGCCCTTCCCAATTTTCCCCCGTCTCCAAGAAGTGGGAGGATGGCTGGGTCCCCCAATTGTCTCCTATTTCATAAGAACAGAGCAGGGATGGAGAACCTTTTGCATTTTTAATACATGTATATATACAGCTGTGGAAGAGCCATAGCTCAGTGGTAGAGCATCTAAGGTCCCCCTCTAACACACACACGAAATACAGGGTCTCTGGGCATCTCTCTGCCCAGCCTGACCAAGATCCTGCGTCTCTTCCTCTCAGGGCCAGCAAAAGCCAAAGCATCATCTGCTGGCTGCTGCTGTCATCGCCTTGTCCACCCTCGCGGACCCTGTCACAATCCTGCTGCTCTGTTAAAAGCCCTGCCAGATCACCCGTGTCAGCTCCTTAAACCTCAGCAGAAAATGGGAGCTGGCAGAAAGGGCCTGCTGCCTAATGATCTCATGGCCGGCTGGGAGCGAATGCCACCTCCCTCCGCAGTGCTGCAGAGATGCAGCGGTCGGCTTTGCAGCAGAGACCCTGAGATGGAGCTGAATTCAGTCCACATAGAGCCCTAATGTGAGGCAAGGCAGGGCAGAGACATGCCGAGGAATTGGTTTTGCAGGCCTGCCAAAGCTGAGGAGGCCCATGCCTGGGGGAGGGCGTTGATAGGAGTCCCAAGTAAAGGTAAAGGGACCCCTGACCATTATGTCCAGTCGTGGCCGACTCTGGGGTTGCGGCGCTCATCTTGCTTTACTGGCCGAGGGAGCCGGCGTGCAGCTTCCGGGTCATGTGGCCAGCATAACTAAGCCGCTTCTGGCGAACCAGAGCAGCGCACGGAAACACTGTTTACCTTCCCGCCGGAGCGGTGCCTATTTATCTACTTGCACTTTGACAAGTAGATTTCGAACTGCTAGGTTGGCAGGAGCAGGGACCGAGCAACGGGAGCTCACCCCGTCGTGGGGATTCGAACCGCCAACCTTCTGATCGGCAAATCCTAGGCTTGGTTTAACCCACAGCATCACCTGCATCCCTTAGGAGTCCCAAGTATTCCATGTTTAAAAATATGCAGCCGTACCTCATGTTGCATCTGCTTCAGGTTGTGTTTTTTCAGGTTACGGACTGCCGAAACCCAGAAGTACCGGAACGGATTACTTCTGGGTTTCAGCGGTTGCGCATGTGCAGAAGCGCTAGATGGCGCTTTGCGCATGCGCAGAATCCCCAAATCACAACCCGTGTGTGTGTAGACGCGGTCTGTGAACGTGCATCCCACATGCATCCCGTTTGCAACCCGAGCATCCAATGTAAAAGCGATCAAATCAAGGACACCAGGAGAACAGGCAGCTTTAACCCCACTGGGGGACAAGCCACTTTGAAGTAATCTGAGCACAGAGCCTTCTCAAAAAAGGACAGGAGCCAAATCAAGAGCATGGCAGTTGGTTGGTGAGGTCACGGCCGCTAGCCAGTTGGTGCTCATGAGCGACTACCATTTGCTTCGTTGGGCCTTCACGGGATAATTTCAAAGTGAACAGGGCTTAAACCAGCCTTTTCTACATCTGACCATGAGGCCTGGTACCCTAGAGACCCGAACTCCGTGGTAGAGTATCTGCTTTGCACAAAGAAGGGCCCTGGCACACATCTTCCATGCAGGGATGGGAACACCCCTTGCCTGTAGCCCTGGAGATCTGCTGTCAGCCAGTGCTGACAACATTGAACTAGGTGGGCAATGGTCTGAGAATGAGAATTAGGCAGCTTCCAGCAGGTCCTCTAGAAAAATTTTAAAAAGGGCAGCAGAACTTAAGAAGAGCCAATGGCCCATGTGGTCCAGCCTCCTGTTCTCTCAGTGGCCGACCAGATGCCCCCAAGGGAAACCCGCAAGAGGGATCTGAGCATGGGAGCAAGGCTCCCCTCCTGCAGATTCCAGCAACTGGGATTCACAAGCATTGCTGCTGCCATCCGTGGAGGCAGAGCGAAGCCATCGTGGCCAAGAGCCACTGATATCCCTCTCCTGCTCCATGGATGTCTCTCATCCTCTTTTAAAGCCAGCCATGAAATTAAGAGACACCTGCTTCTTGGGAGAAAAGCAATGACAAACCTAGACAGCATCTTAAAAAGCAGAGACATCACCTTGCCAACAAAGGTCTGTATAGTAAAAGCTCTGGTTTTCCCAGCAGTGATGTATGGAAGTGAGAGCTGGACCATAAAGAAGGCTGATTGCCGAAGAATGGATGCTTTTGAATTCTGGTGCTGGAGGAGACTCCTGAGAGTCCCATGGACTGCAAGAAGATCCAACCTCTCCATTCTGAAGGAAACCAGCCCTGAGTGCTCCCTGGAAGGACAGATCCTGAAGCTGAGGCTCCAAGACTTTGGCCACCTCATGAGAAGAGAAGACTCCCTGGAAAAGACCCTGATGTTGGGAAAGATGGAGGACACAAGGAGAAGGGGACGACGGAGGACGAGATGGTGGGACAGTGTTTTCGAAGCTACCAGCATGAGTTTGACCAAACTGCGGGAGGCAGTGGAAGACAGGAGTGCCTGGCGTGCTCTGGTCCAGGGGGTCATGAAGAGGCGGACACGACTAAACACAAGGTTAGTGGGCTTCATTGCCTCCTGCAGGAGAGAGTTCCACAGATTAACCACAAGCTGCGTGAAGTCGCCCTTCCTTTCACCAGCCCCAAATCTTCCAACATTCAGCTTCCCTGAATGCCCGTGAGCTCTAGTGTTAGGAGGGAGAAAACCAATCTCTCCATGCCACGAATAATTTTTATAGATGCTTGCTGGTTAATTAGCAGCGGCCGGCCAGCCCGGGGGGCACCCACCTCCTTCGTCAGCTTCCCGATGCTCTTGTCCAGCAGGCGCTTCTCCTCCTCCAACTCGGTCTTGGCCCGCTTCAGCTGCTCCTTCTGTGCCAGCTCCTCGTGGAGAGAGGCGCTCAGGTCCTGGTGCTCCCGGGAGAGTCGGTTGAGGCTCCTCTGGGCGTCCTCCAGGCGGCTCTCCAGAGACCGCTTCACCAGAAGCAGCTCCTGTTCCTGGTCGGTGGCGTCCCCCAGAGACTCCTCCATCTGCTTGCGGTTGGACTGGGAACGGGGGGACAACAGCGCAGGAACTCGCGTCAAAAAAGGGAGACGGCAGTAGTACATAGCGCAAGAGATCTGCGGCCGCTCCTTCAAGTCCCTATTACTTAAGAACGCGGGCACTTCGGATTAGTCCCCGTCCACTTACAGTTTAAGGCAGCCTTTCTCAACCTTGGGTTCTCGGGTGTCGTTGGACTACCACTCCCATCATCCTGGATTGCTGCCCCTGATGGCTATGGACGATGGGAATTGTATTCCGCCCCCCTCAATAAAATTTTTATTATTTTCTTAACACAGTTTTATACAATACAACAAACCACATATATACTCTGCCGAGCTTGTGACTTCCCTCCTTCCCTTCAACAGCTATCCCTTATTCTTTTAAATTGCGTATTTTAATACTAAAGCTCTTCTCTATCTTCACATTGTAGGAGTTATTTCAACCCTGCCGTTGTTTTTAGAGTTTTACAATTATCCTTTAAATGCACCATAAATTTACCCCAACTTTCCTGGAATCTCTGATCGTCCTGATCCCGAATCCTGGACGATGGGAACTGTAGTCCAACAACATCTGAGAACCCAAAGTTCAGAAAGCCCGGTGCCTTGGTTGTCAAACGGCTTGGCTCCCCAACAAATCGGCTCCCCCAACACCGCAAACCCAGAAGTGAGTGTTCCAGCTTGCGAATTTTTTTTGGAAGCCGAACGTCTGGTGCGGCTTCCGATTGAGTGCAAGGAGCTCCTGCAGCCAATCGGAAGCCGCGCCTTGGTTTTCGAACAGTTCTAGGAGTCGAACAGACTCCTGGAACGGATTAAATTTGACAACCAAGGTGCCACTGTAATAGTCAGCCTGGAGAGGTCAGATGTTAGACAGGGGTCAGCAATTTTTTTCAGCAGGGGGCCGGTCCACTGTCCCTCAGACCTTGTGGGGGGGGGGCAGACTATATTTTTGTGGGGGAAATGAATGAATTCCTATGCCCCACAAATAACCCAGAGATGCATTTTAAATAAAAGGACACATTCTACTCATGTAAAAACACACTGATTCCCAGACCGGATTGAGAAGGCGAATGGGTTAGATCCGGCCCCTGGGCCTTAGTTTGCCTACCCACGGGTTAGAGCATGGTGCTGATAATGCCACGGTTGCAAGTTCAATCCCCATATTATTTTTATTTACTGAATTTATATACCACCCTATACCCGGAGGTTCCCAGGGCGGTTCACAGAACACAGTCAAAAAATAAAACCCCATATTGGACAGCTGCATATTCCTGCACTGCAGGGGGCTGGACGAGATGGGCAGCTTTCGGCAAAATATAAAAGCAGAATAAAACACCAAACATTGAGAACTTCCCTATACGGGGCTGCCTTCAGGTGTCTTGCAGTGGTCCTATAGTTATTTATCTGTTTGACACCTGATGGCCCCCCCTTTGCAGGGCTCTGCACCGGGGCTAAGCAAACTGGCGGCCAAGGGTTCAATGATGGAAAACTTTTGCCTGGGTTGGGATACAGTTCGCCGCCACGGTGGGAAAATAAAGAGGCTTGCGAGAAACTGCCCCAGACTCTCCCTTGTGATCTTCTCCCGCCACCCCCCAAAAGAAAGGTACCTCCAGTTTGGCAATCTTCTCCTTCAGCCTGGCCTCTGTCCCCTGCCAGTTGTCTGCAAAGTGCCGGTATTCCTTGAGCTGAGTCTCCAGGCCAAGGATCTTCCGCCGAAGGTCGTCGTTCTCCTCCTGCGTCTCCCTCAAGGTGGACTCCACCGCCTTCTTCATCTGCTCAGTCGCCTCCTTCTCACCTTCCAATGAGGACTTTACCTGGTGGTGGTGGGACGGAGGAAAGAGACAAATAGGTTAATATTATTATTTTTAAAAAAAGAGTTAGGCATTTAAGTTTTTTATCTGTACTTTTCAAATTTATACATTTCATTAATTTTACAATCCGTTCAACGTTTCAAAATTTGACCTCCTTCCCCCTCTTTCTGCGGTTCCTTAAATTGATTTTTTCATATCTTCTGCATGTCCAAACTCATGTTGCATTTCCAAGCTCTACGTCTCTTTCAAATCAGAACCAGTGAAGGTGGTGAAGGTCCTGTGCGAGTGCCTGGAGGCGGTTGGAGGATGGATGGCGGCTAACAGATTGAGGTTGAATCCTGACAAGACAGAAGGACTGTTTTGGGGGGACAGGAGGCGGGCAGGTGTGGAGGATTCCCTAGACCTGAATGGGGTAACTGTGCCCCTGAAGGACCAGCTGCGCAGCCTGGGAGTCAATCTGGACTCCCTGCAATTGACCTGCAATTCTGTGTCCAGGGCAGCTGTCTACCAGCTCCATCTGGTACACAGGATGAGACCCTACCTGCCCACGGACTGTCTTGCCAGAGTGGTGCATGCTCTAGTTATCTCTCGCTTGGACTACTGCAATGCGCTCTATGTGGGGCTACCTTTGAAGGTGACCCGGAAACTGCAATTAATCCAGAATGCGGCAGCTAGACTGGGGACTGGGAGCGGCCGCAGAGACCACATAACACTGGTCCTGAGAGACCTACATTGGCTCCCAGTACGTTTCCGAGCACACTTCAAAGTGTTGGTGCTGACCTTGAAAGCCCTAAACGGCCTCAGCCCAGTATACTTGAAGGAGCGTCTCCACCTCCATCGTTCTGCCCAGACACTGAGGTCCAGCTCCGAGGGCCTTCTGGCAGTTCCCTCCCTGCAAGAAGTGAGGTTACAGGGAACCAAGCAGAGGGCCTTCTCGGTAGTGGCGCCCACCCTGTGCAACACCCTCCTATCAGATGGCACGGAAATAAACAACTGTCTGACTTTTAGAAGACATCTGAAGGCGGCCCTGTTTAGGGAAGTTTTTAATATTTAATGCTGTATTGTTTTTAATACCTGGCCCTGGTGGAGGCTGTCTGACTTCCTTAGGGATGTTCTTATGTGACGGGTGGGGGGAGCTGGGCCCAGAGGGGCAGGATGGATGCGCCACCCCATGCCCAAGGGCCAACTTCAACAGGGGGGTGGGGTCAGCTGCGTGTCAATCACCTGACATCACCGTGGGAACTCTGGGCAGGGAGCTGATTGCAAAGACACACACACCCCAGCAACAAAACACCAGGGATCCTTGCCTTGAAGGCCTCTTCATAATCCTTCTGTAGCTGCTGGACGTTCTGCTGGAACTGCTGCTTCAGCTCAGCCATTTCCTGGTCGTGGCCGCCCACTTCGTCCTCCAGAGCCTCTTTCAGGGCCAGCAGCTCCCTCTCCCGCTGGCGGAGGAGGTCGTCCTGGGCTTGCTTGGACAACGTCAAGTCTCTCAGCTGATCCCGGACATCACGCAGCTCCTGCCAGGATGGGGAAAAAGGAGGGAATTAGAAAGCCACGCACCCACACACACAAATCCACAGAGCCTGGTGGAAGCATAGCAAGCATCCATCGTGGAAGAAAAGAGTTTGAGCTACAAGAGATCGGTATGACCATTAAATGAATAAATAATAGGTAAAGGTAAAGGGACCGCTGACCATTAGGTCCAGTTGTGGCAGACTCTGGGGTTGCAGTGTTCATCTCGCATTACTGGCCGAGGGAGCCAGCATTTGTCCGCAGACAACTTCCGGGTCATGTGGCCAGCAGGACTAAGCCGCTTTTGGCAAACCAGAGCAGCGCACGGAAACGCCGTTTACCTTCCCGCCAGAGCGGTACCTATTTATCTACTTGCACTTTGACATGCTTTCGAACTGCTAGGTTGGCAGGAGCAGGGACCGAGCAACGGGAGCTCACTCCGTCGCGGGGATTCGAACCGCAGACCTTCTGATCAGCATGCCCCAGGCTCTGTGGTTTAACCCATAGCGCCACCCGCATCCCAATACCACCCCTAAGTCCCTGACCGTTAGGTCCAGTCGTGGCCGACTCTGGGGTTGTGGCGCTCATCTCGCTTTACTGGCCGAGGGAGCCGGTGTCCAGCTTCCGGGTCATGTGGCCAGCATGACTAAGCCGCTTCTGGCAAACCAGAGCAGCGCACGGAAACGCCGTTTACCTTCCCGCTGGAGCAGTACCTATTTATCTACTTGCACTTTGACGTGCTTTCAAACTGCTAGGTTGGCAGGAGCAGGGACCGAGCAACGGGAGCTCACCCCGTCGCGGGGATACAAACCACCGACCTTCTGATCGGCAAGCCCGAGGCTCTGTGGTTTAGACCACAGCGCTAGAGTGAAACAAAAAGCTTCTGTGATTAGCCCCGCCTCCTGCCTGCCCCTGGCCCCGCCCACAGAACCTTTGAACATTCCCCATAAGCCCACCCACACTGCTGCAAGCCAGAGTCTGCCCTAGGAACCCCCATGAACCGAGCGCACCTTTCTGAGAGCGCTGGCCTCTCCGGAATCGCCAGCGCCGTTCCGGGCCTGATCCGCTTCCTGCTGCACGGCCGCGAAACGCTCTCTCAGCTCCTTCAGCTCCTCCTCAAAGTCCTCGCGTTCCACCTTTACCTGCAACAGCCTGGAAGCGGTCGAAGGAAGGAGAGCCAGAAACAGGAGGCATTTAATTGCAATTTGCTAAATTCGCACCCGCCCTTCAACTAAAGGCAAGATAAGTGAAACATCTAAAACAGCGGTTCTCAACCTGTGGGTCCCCATATGTTGTTGGACTACAACCCCCATCATCCCTGAGCTCTGGCCTTGCTAGCTAGGGATGATGGGAGTTGTAGTCCAACAACATCTGGGGACCCACAGGTTGAGAAAGGCTGATCTAAAAGCTTCTAGCACAGATGTTCCTATGGGGGGCAGTGAGATCACCTAGGGGGCGGTGTGCCACACTGGCGTGGCAGGAGATGGCGGCAAGTGTGGCATGAAGAGTCCGGGGCAATCAAGGAAACATTTAAACCTTTCAGTGTAGTGTAGTATCAAAATATTTGGGTATTTTTTTAATTTGCAGAATAGGAATAGATATTCAAAAGCATTGGCTACCCTCCCAGAGTTCTCCACGACATATTGTTTCGAACAGGGGTTTTCAACTCTGACAAATACCAAAGGTCAGAAAAGACAAAGGCTCCTTTGTGCTGACGAGTTTCTCTGTCTCAAATCAAAGCGCTGTCTAGGCTGCCCCTCCCTACAGAAGCCTAAAAGGCTGAGGCACAAATGGAGGACGCACCAGCGAACCACAGGCTGCCTTGCACATAAAAATCAATTGGCTCAATTTTTAAAGATTTGGGGAGGAAACAGGACAACTCACTCCTGCTTGGTGCTTCGCAGTTCGTCCTTGTTCTTCTGGAACATCTCCTTCCAATGGGCGGCCTCTTCGCCGCTCTCCTGCAACTCCCTCTGCAGATTCCTCACCACGGTGTTGATCTTCTGCCTCTCCGACTCCAGGCTGGCCTGATCCTGGCAAGAGACGAGGAGAAGCAAAGCTACGATTTCCCCCACATGCAAAAGGCAGGCTGGCGCTTGAACCTTGCGGCAAAAGGCAGCGTCGTCCAGCAAAGTTGGCAGGACAGCTTGGACGGCGCATGTGTGCGCTATGCACAGCTCAGGACTCAAACAGATGGGGAAGCGGCCCGGGAGATAATAATAATAATAATAATAATAATAATTTATTTGTACCCCACCCATCTGGCTGGGTTTCCCAAGCCACTCTAGGCGGCTTCCACAAAGACCAAAAAAACACTAATATGTCATACATTAAAAACTTCCCTGAACAGGGCTGCCTTTAGATGTCTTCTGAATGGCAGGTAGTTGTTTATCTCTTTGACATCTGATGGGAGGGCGTTCCACAGTGTGGGCGCCGCCACCAAGAAGGCCATCTGCCTAGTTCCCTGTAGCATGAGGGAACCACCAGAAGGCCCTTGGCGCTGGACCTCAGAGTCTGGGCAGAACGATGGAGGTGGAGACGCTCCTTCAGGTATACTGGGCCGAGGCCGTTTAGGGCTTTAAAGGTCGGCAGCAACACTTTGACTTGTGCTCGGAAACGTCCTGGGAGCCAGTGTAGGTCTTTCAAGACCGGTGTTATGTGGTCTCAGCAGCCGCTCCCAGTCCCCAGTCTAGCTGCTGCATTCTGGATTAGTTGTAGTTTCCGAGACACCTTCAAAGGTAGCCCCACATACAGCGCATTGCAGTAGTCCAAGCGAGAGATAACCAGGGCATGCACCACTCGGGCGAGACAGTCTGTGGGCAGAGAGGGTCTCATCCTGCGTACCAGATGAAACTGATAAACAGCTGCCCTGGACACAGAATTGACCTGCGCCTCCATGGACAGCTGTGAGTCCCAAATGACTCCCAGGCTGCACACGTGGTCCTTCAGGGGCACAGTTACCCCATTCAGGACCAGGGAGTCCCTCACACCAGGAAGTATGATGCCTGCTGCTATCCTGCCTAATGGTAGGACCGGCCCTGTTTGTCAGCAGCGACTGGTGTCGGGAAGATGATTCTGGGGCACAAAGGATGTTTTGTCGTCTCCCTCTGCCTAACGGTAGAACCGGTCCCTGGACAACATGTCAAGTTAAGTGATGGCCTAGATCAGCACAATGGTCCGTGGGCTATAAAGGATGGACCCATTGTGCCAATTTTTTCTAACAAACTGCCTTATCTCCAACTCTGACCAAATGGCTCTGACTGGCAGCATAATAATAATAATAATAATAATAATAATAATAATAATAATATATTTATTTATACCCCACCCATCTGGCTGAGTTTCCCCAGCCACTCTGGGCGGCTCCCAATCAAGTGTTAAAAACAATAAAACATTAAATATTAAAAACTTCCCTAAACAGGGCTGCCTTCAGATGTA
The DNA here is from genome assembly GCA_034642415.1 of Podarcis siculus. Classification (NCBI taxonomy): domain Eukaryota; kingdom Metazoa; phylum Chordata; class Lepidosauria; order Squamata; family Lacertidae; genus Podarcis; species Podarcis siculus. The sequence continues at coordinate 3,896,226 of JAXCMG010000055.1, read as the reverse complement.
TTTAAAAGAGAAGATAGCTGCTTATTTCCTTGACATCTGGTGGGAGGGCGTTCCACAGGGCAGGCGCCACCACCGAGAAGGCCTTCTGTCTGGTTCCCTGTAACCTCACTTCTCGCAATGAGGGAACCGCCAGAAGGCCCTCGGCACTGGATCTCAGTGTCTGGGCAGAACGATGTGGAGAGTTCACGTAAAAGCAGACATGAGGGTCTAAGTCTTGCCACCAAGACTGTGGGTGAGGACCCATAACCTGATATCCCTGCACACAGAAAACTAGCATGTCAAGGAGAGGACAGGCCACTTCTCCCTGATGTGCTAGATTTCTAAATGCAAGGGGCTTCGTTCTCATTCACAGAAAGAAAGCCATCTACGTGGGCCTCCCGTCTGCAACTGGAGATGGTCAAGCCCAACAGGCTCACCTGCGACACGTCCTCCATGTTGCGCCGGAGCTGCTCCATGTCGTGCTGGTACTCCTGCCGCACCCGGTCCAGCTCCCGGTCGTGACTGGCCACCTCCTCCTTCAGGGCCCCCTTCAGGGCCGTCAGCTCCCTCTCCCGCTGGCGCAGGTGGTCCTCCAGCTTCTGCCGGGCCCTCAGAACCTCCTCCAGCTCCTCTCTGGTCTCCAGCAGCTCCTGGGGAAAGAGGCAGAACTGGCTCTCACCCCATCGGCTAAGCCTTGGCAGGCCGGCTCCATAAGGCACCTTCTGGCACTAAATTGGACTAGCGTTTGCAGCTTGAGTTTTTCCTCTTCCCTCCACGTCCCTTTTTCCTTGTGTGTTGTGGTTGTTGAGTGGTGGTTGTTGTTTTAAGATTATAAGTTTGATTATAAGGGACCGTCAAACATAAGCCACTCTGCTAGCCATTTTGGATGAAGAGCAAGGGTAAAAAGGTAAAGGGACCCCTGACCATTAGGTCCAGTCGTGGCCGACTCTGGGGTTGCAGCACTCATCTCGCTTTATTGGCCAAGGGAGCCGGCGTGCAGCTTCCGGGTCATGTGGCCAGCAGGACTAAGCCGCTTCTGGCGAACCAGAGCAGCGCACGGAAACGCCGTTTACCTTCCCGCCGGAGCGGTACCTATTTATCTACTTGCACTTTGATATGCTTTCGAACTGCTAGGTTGGCAGGAGCAGGGACCGAGCAACGGGAGCTCATCCCGCCGCAGGGATTCGAACCACCGACCTTCTGATCGGCAAGCCCTAGGCTCTGTGGTTTAACCCATGAAGAGCAAGGGTACAGATGCTCTAAATAAGTAAATAAATAATTTGCAAGACAAAGCCTGCGCCCTGTTGGAGTTTTTATTAGAACAGGGGTGGGCAACTTCAGGCACAGATAATCTACCTGTCCCTGAGGAATCTCCTCAGACCACATCCCATTTCATCCTCACAAACAACCCTGTGAAGTAGGTTAGGGCAAAATACAACAATTGGTGCAAGATCACGCCTAATCGAGCTTCATGGCTGAGCAGGGATTTGAACTCTGGTCTCCCAGGCCTGGGGGAACCTTTTGCCCTCCAGATGCTGACCAACTACAACTCCCATCAGCCGCTGCAACATCTGGAGGGCCAAAGATCCCCCACACCTGGCCCTTGTCCAACACTCTTAACCACAAAAGTGGTTTTGCGTGTCTTCCTATAGACATAGAAATGTAAGGCTGTTGTCATGCAGTAAGAGTTGTTCGATCGTGGAATGGACTTTCTCGGAACGCGGTGAACTCTCCTATGCTAGAAGTTTTAAATCCAAAATTGGGAGGAGGGGCACCTGTCAGGAATTATTGAGCTGTGATTCCTGCATTGCAAGGGGCTAGACTAGATGAGCCCCAGGTTCCCCTACACCCCTACAACTTTGTGACACTGGCACGTTGCGGAGCTACGCAGAGGCTCCATCCAGGGAGCCACTTACTTTCAGCAAAGCATCCCTGTCTGGAGAATCTCCCATCGGCTCCCGGAACCGGTCCAGCTCCTCCTGCATCTCCATCAGCTGGTCTTCCAAGTCCGCCAACTTGGCTTCTGTCTCTTCCTTGATGGTTTTCACGTCCTTCAGCCTTAAGAATCAGGAAGGAGAAAAGAGAAAAGGGGGTGGGAGTTCATCTTAACTGTGCCGGGTAGGGCTAGAGGCGTCAATCAATAAAATAATAATAATAAATAATAATAATAATAATATTTTATTTATATCCCGCCCTCCCCTGGTTTCCTGCCTTAGCCCTGTCGGACTGACTCCTCACGGAACCCTTGGATTTGGGACCGGACCTGGACCGCGTCACTCGGGCTACCCCCGGGCCCAGCACAGTGAGGCCGCATGGCGGCGACAGGGGCAGAGCTGCAATTCGGCCGCAGCCAACTCTGCTCCCCCTTCCCCAACCCTCTGAATCCAGAAATGGCAGATCTGGACTCTGCGGCTGAAGGCTCAAATCCACCCCTCTTTCACCCAGGTGCTATGGGATGCATTTCTACCCTTTCCTCCTGGGCGCCACCTGGTGGCGGTGGGCGGGGCCACAGGCAAAAGTGGGAGGGGCAACACATGCAAATTTTTACCTCTGTACAGCAGCCCCGCCTCCCTCTTTTCCCCCACAAGAGTATTATGTTCAGTACAGTATATCCTTTTTTGCTTGGAGACATTCAGGTGACAAGACCCCCACCTGAAGGAGGGCAGGAAGTAGGTGCGACCTGGGGGTCTTGAGATCTGGAGGGAAAGGTGGGCTTGCAGTTAACTCAGGGGGGGCTCCCCACCCCCAAAAAAACCCAAATTTGCACTTACTCTTGTACGCTGCCCTGGAGTTCCTGGCTTTTCTTCTCAAAGGCCACCCGCAGCCGGTGGCACTCCTCTTCCGACTCCTCCAGCTGGACCTCCAGGTCATGGGGGGCGCCATTCCTGTGGCCGTTTTGCAACAGCTCCAACCTCTGACGAAGCTGTGTTTGGGTGGGGGAGCGGTGAAAGAAAGAAAATACAGTGGTACCTTGGGTTAAGTACTTAATTCGTTCCAGAGGTCCATACTTAACCTGAAACTGTTCTTAACCTGAAGCATCACTTTAGCTAAAGGGGCCTCCTGCTGCTGCTGCACTGGCGGAGCACGATTTCTGTTCTCATCCTGAAGCAAAGTTCTTAACCTGAAGCACTATTTCTGGGTTAGTGGAGTCTGTAACCTGAAGCGTATGTAACCTGAGGTACCACTGTAAATAGGCCCAGAATGCAATCATCTACAGGTTTTTTTCCAGATGTTCCGGCATTACCCAGAAGCCTCTGCTTCCACAGCTTGGATGGGAAGGCGTGACAAATATGGTGGCCACAGACCCACTGACTGGGGAGCAGTGGGGAGGGGAGGAAAGAGCAGAGACCCCAGGCACCTAATCCCAGTATTGTCTACACTGGCTGGCAGCAGCTCTCCAGGGTTTCAGGCAGGGGACACTCCCAGGCCTGCCTGGAGATACTGAGGATTGAACTTGGGACCTTCTGCACCCCCATCGTTCTGCCGGGACACTGAGATCCAGCGCAAGGGCCTTCTGGCAGTTCCCTCACTGCGAGAAGCAAGGTTGCAGGGAACCAGGCAGAGGGCCTTCTCGGTTGTGGCACCTGCCTAGTGGAACGCCCTCCCATCAGATACCAAAGAGAAAAACAACTCCAGACTTTTAGAAGACATCTGAAGGCAGCCCTGTTTAGGAAAGCTT